>OW964823.1:43911988-44361988 GCA_943142095.1 Ophonus ardosiacus
TTATTATTGTTAACTATTATTATTATTATTATTATTGTTGTTATATTTGTTGTTATTATTGTTATTATTATTGTTATTATTATTGTTATTGTTATTGTTATTGTTATTGTTATTGTTATTGTTATTGTTATTGTTATTGTTATTGTTATTGTTATTGTTATTGTTATTGTTATTGTTATTGTTATTGTTATTGTTATTGTTATTGTTATTGTTATTGTTATTGTTATTGTTATTGTTATTGTTATTGTTATTGTTATTGTTATTGTTATTGTTATTGTTATTGTTATTGTTATTGTTATTGTTATTGTTATTGTTATTGTTATTGTTATTATTATTGTTATTGTTATTGTTATTGTTATTGTTATTGTTATTGTTATTGTTATTGTTATTGTTATTGTTATTGTTATTGTTATTATTATTATTATTATTATTATTATTATTATTATTATTATTATTAAATACAATGGCGAATGATTAAAATATTACATTTTATTAAATGCAGAAGGCTTTCATTCATTTTACATTACACTTTACAGATTTAATAGTTATTTATTATATGAGTGTGGAATGTAACATATTAGTAACGAAAGGAAAAATTTAGCCACGAGCCCCGCAGGGCTAGTGTTAATCCAGTAGTGCTTGAAAAGTACTTTTCACGCAATAGTGTTTGAAAAGTTACACTTTACACATTTCAATGAGTGCGTATGTACTTTACGCACGGTTGTAGCAGAAATTATCACGAGATAAAAAATACTATTTACGCACGAGTTGCATATAATATCTTTCCTACAACCGATATGTTAATGCCATTTCTCATAATTCTGAGTATGAGTGTACAGGCATCTTCAAATATTGTTAGCGTTAGTTGACAAGTAAATTAACCGTTGCATAGCAACGTATTTACTTTTCATGCACTAAGGTTTGAAAAGTAGGTACTTTTCACGCACTAGTGTTTGAAAAGTTACACTTAACACATTGTAAAGAGTGCGTAATGTATGTTCCTAATTTACGCACGATTGTAGGAAAAACATATATATTTTTTAAATAGTGCTAGAGAAAATATAGTCTAAAACTCGTAAGTAATAGTATTATCGTCACGTCACTGGCGAAACCGGCCTACAAACTTTTCGCTCGCGCGGAAATTATCTATTCCATACTAGTTATAGAATATACTATTCTCTGTTTCGAAATTAGAATCATTGCCACCAACGTAATAATTCTACCAAAAATATCCCTTAATAAAAATATTTGCCAATTTTTATTAAGGGATAATGCAAATGAAAGCCTCAACAGAAGGCAATTCAAGCACCCGTTCGTTCTCCCACTCGCATTTGGAGCGAATTTGGAACTCGTGCTAAAAAACGTTGCTCTCTATAATTTATGTGTTAATATAATATTCTTAAAGTTTCCAGAAAATGATAATTCCGCATCAGCTTCACTTATATTCTGCAGCTTACCAATTTACAAAACTTGTATTTAGCAGAAGTACTGTCACAGTCTAAATTTTCACTATGATACTTTTGCCCTATATTCTTACGACGCTATATTATGAGTACGTACATTTCATCATCTAAATCTATCATTCCATCGTCGTATATTTATTACTTTCCTTCCTGTCAGTCCCTTATATCTTTGTAATTTCCAATCATATGCCTTCTTATTTCGTGTGTTCGGCCAACAAATAACTTCTGTTGTTAAACTTTTCTGTGCATTGATTAGGATTGTATTTCAAGTGCTCCTATGATGCCGGATATGTAATTTATGTTCATTTCGATTCAGTAACTTACGTGTTACGGGCCGGATGTATTTTTGACCAGCTTATTGGCCCGTGAAAGGTGTCGACGTTGTTTTAGTTTTGAACGTATATAGTAGAGTGTCCGTTGTTTGTTGTTTTGGCCATTGTTGGCTGTGCTTATTGCGGATTTTGACAAGTTCGGGATTGCGATTGTCTGTCCAATTTTGCGTATTTTGGTTGGTGTTACATGTGGTCTCACGAGCATCGTTTTGGGTCCTAGAAGTCATATCCACGTCATATCTCCTTGGGAGAATTTGGACTTTCTCGAGGAAGGTGCGCGCACAGTGTCCAAGACGAAATGACATCAAACATTCCGTTAGATGTAATAAATGTTCTAATTTTATTTGCAAACCCACTCAATGTCAGTTTTAAGTTCAGACTGAATTGACAGCGATTACCTATTTTGTAATAATAATTTTGTTTCGTATGAGTATATTTTAAGTATTTTTAAGAAGGCGTGGTGTTTCAATTTATAAAAATTAGAACTTACTACTTTATGTTAATAACGCCAAAAATCACTGGGGTTATAATGATCCCACTCGACTTGTTATGTGATTTTTTTTACAGGAGACTAGATACAGTTCACCTAATTCATCCTTCCTGATCCAAATTTAATTTTTTTTAACGTTTTATGCTCGGTTTCGCTTTCACCATTGCCGAATAAATTCACAAATAGTTATCTGACGAATAAATTTTTTTCATTGAATAGGCAAATGCCCATATTCATAGTCGATGCTCAATCTCGTACTTGAGTTTGAGTATTACTTCGCCAAGCATTGCTCCGATCCTTCTCGATCTCAAGAACATCATATGTTTCATAGTCGAAATTTCGTGAATTCTCGGTTTTCTAGGGAGGATTTTAGAAAATTTGTAATAACTATGTTGGTATATTTGTAAATTTTAATATTTTTCTCTCAAATCGTATCCTGAATCGTATATTTGACATCTACATACATGTCACAGGTTACAGATACATGAGTCATATCACGGATATATCTTCTTGAAGCAACCCCTTTTCATTGTTATTATTGAGGCTTCTTCTACATGTCTACAAATTCTAAAAATTGTTGAATGTCTTCATGATTCATTATTTAACTTCGATGTCACATGTGATGGACAGTTTGACAATTTTTTTTATATATTGATCAAGTCTACCTATTTTTACCTCCCGCTACCCTTGGTAAGGGAGGTATAGGGATCGTGCTAAAAATCACTTATCGAGATTTTAGTAAATGACCACGTTTTAAGGTCCCTAGAATCCAAATTTAACATTTTCACGATGATGTCTGTATGTGTGTATGTGTGTATGTATGTATGTGTGTATGTATGTATGTATGTGTGTGTGTATGTGTATGTGTAGGGATTTTGTCTTCGCTCTAACTCAAATACTATCATTCAAAAAATTATGAAACCTTGTATTTATACCCTATTCTAATATGAAAAGAAGCCATTAGATTTTGGTGTAAATCGGATAACCGGAAATGGCACTTGTAAAGTTGTAAAGTCAGGTATTGTGGTGACTGTCAAGACAACTATCGGAGTAGCTGGCAAGCGACTAACATGTTTTGTTATTACATTTAATTTAAAGCTAAAAGTTAGCCATGTATTGTTTATTTTTGAAAAATCACAGGCATCTGAAAAAAAGGAATGCAACAAAAAAAGAAGCTTCATAGCAACATAAATAAAAAAATAATAATAAGTCAGTAATGAGCCAAGTAATGGTTCAGAAGTAGTTTGGCTCCTCTTTCTTTCATTCCTTTTTTTGGGCCTCAATTTATCTTAATACAAAATTATAATTCTCATAAAATCGTTTCTTTCTTTACTTAGTAGTGGGGCAAAATTATATTTTCAGGAAAGTGTAAAGTGTTGTGCATTTGTGTTGTGCTCCGAGACCGCTGTTGTACTAAACAGCGGACACACCTTAATCTACGAATTGGACCAACCGTGCTGTCGCCACTTGGCGGTTTTAATCCGGCGAATTACGCCCCTGCTTCTACACTGCCCTCCTCTCGAGTTCCTCCTGCAGGAGCTTCTGCCCATATCCAGCCCTGCGCCCTTGGTGGCGTCACTTTGCCAGCCTCACAACCACGTGTGAGGCCTCCTCCTTCTGAACCTCCTACCTTACTGAATCTGGCCGTCACCGCTTCCAGACCAGTTACCGTCTGCAGAATTCATCCAGTCTTCCAAGTCCCGTCAAGATCCTGCCTCCTAGTCACATCCCGTTTTTTCTAGTCAAGGTCAGTGCTTCTTTAGTTTTTTTTGACAATCACCACAATCTCAGCTTGCGAGTTTTTGTTGTTTACTATTTAAAGTCTATTGGTCCTTCGAGCATTTTACATAATTATACATAATTTTTGGTCCTTCGAGCCGGATCTTCCACGGTAAAAATTTGATACTATGGAAATCCAATTAAAGTCATTGAAAGCCCTAGCAAAGGGCTATGAATCTCGTATAGTAAAATTGCACGAACTCGCGAAAAAATGCACTCCAACTGACACGCGTAATAATGAACGCTTCTTGGACGAATCCCAAGAAGTCGATTTGTTGAGAGATGAATTTAAAAACGCCTGTATCCGTATAAATGACCTTGAGCTGGCTAATGACACTGGTTTTGAACCTAGCTTCGAAACTCTAATGACTATTGAAATGTATTTTTCGAAAATCAAACGAACGCGTAGCGAGCTAGCTTTGTCGTCTCCCAAGGCACAACAGTCAAAGTCAGGTACGGAAATTAATAAAATTAAAAAACTTCCCCCTATTGAACTGCCATCATTTAATGGAAAAGTAGAAATGTGGCCATTATTTTACCAGTCGTTTAAATCAAACGTTCACGAGAACGTGGCGCTCACAAACGAGCAACGGATTAGTTATCTTATAGGTAAACTCACTGGTAATGCTTTGGAAGTAACGGGAGGGATATTGCCCACACCCGAAAATTACAATATTATTTGGGATGGCTTGGTAAAGCAATACCAGGATAATCGAACAATGGCTAAGCAATACTTAGATAACATTCTAAATATAAAGTCTAGTTCAAGAAACCCAAATGATTTAATAACATTTGTTAATAAATTCTCAGCTTCAGTCGAAGCTCTTAAACAACTCAAAATTCCAGACGTTCTGGATTTTGTTTTATTAAACTGCGCGTCTAAAAAGGTCGATTCAGAGATCGTACAACTATTTGATACGATATTCCGTAAAACGGAATTTCCCTCTTGCCAAACCTTTTTAGAATTTGTCCGGGATCAAGCAAAAATCCTGGAGCGGTCTTCATCTGTAAAAGGCCCACCAAAAATGGCGAAGCATCAGCGCACATTTTTGGCGGCAGATGAAACCCCAATCAAATCATTCAAACCAAAATCTTGTATTTTGTGTAACAGTGCGGAACATTCCAAACTGTATTATTGTGATAAATTCATTAAAATGTCAGTCCAAGACAGATTTGGGTTTATCAAATCTAAAAATGCATGTTATAATTGCTTATCCAATGTTCATGCAGGTAAAGCCTGTGCCTTGCTCACCACATGTCGGGTATGTCACGGGAAACACCATACACTTTTGCATTTTTCAACTCCTCCAAAATCTCCCGCCAAAAAAATAGCGGAATCGGAGAATGACACTTCATGTCATGTATCCATAAACAACCAAGGTTATATTCTATTGTCAACTGCACAAGTTTACGCTACAGATATAAACAAGGGTAAACAAGTTATCAGATGCTTGCTGGATAATGGGTCACAAAATAACCTTATAACTAAAGATTGTTGCAAACGATTAAAATTAAAAATTACCCCCCTTAAAAATTCAAAAGTCACGGGGATCGGGATGACAAGTCGCCCGGCTTTCGGGTATGTAAATCTTAAAATAGAATCCCGAGTTTCGCCCCATAGATACAATTTAAAGGCTCTGGTAGTCGAACATATAACGGATAACTTACCTTCTTGCAAGCTAACCGTTTCCAAATATCCGTCTTTCAAATCCATTCTCTTAGCCGATAATACTTGGAATATCCCGGGAAAAATCGACGTAATATTGGGGGCTCAAATATATCCGTCGCTGCTTCTCTCAAAACGAGTAGGAAGAGCTCCTACAGCTTATGAAACAACGTTAGGTTATGTTCTTTTAGGAGAACTTGACAATAAATTATTACAACAAGAGTCTTTTTCGTCCTTTTCTGCATTCACTCAAAATAACTTAGCATCCTGTTTACATAAGTTTTGGGAGCTAGAAGAAATGCCAAACAATGCAATAATGAGTCCTGAAAATGCTGAATGTGAGAAAATATTTGTACAAACGACCAAACGTTTGGAGAATGGCAGATATATGGTACACTTACCATTTCAGAAGGATCCAGATTTGCTGGGGAATTCTCGTTTAATGGCCGAACGCCGGCTATCTCATTTGGAAAAACGCTTTTCCCAGTCATTAAATTTACAAAGCCAGTATAACGCCATAATAAATGAGTATTTAGAAAAGGGTTATCTGTCAGAAGTAACGTCAAACGAAGACGGATACTTCATTCCACATCACGCTGTCATTCGTGAAGACAAGGCTACAACGAAAGTTAGAATAGTGCTAGACGCTAGCGCTAAAACTCATACGGGGCTATCGCTGAATGATTTATTATACCCGGGCCCAAATTTACAAGCAGACTTGTTCAATTTATTATTAAATTTCAGGCTATTTCCGATAGCTTTGACAGCTGACATAAAGCAAATGTACTTACAAGTTATGGTGTCAGAACATCACAGAAAATATCAGAAAATTCTTTATAGATTTAATCCCTCTGAAGCAATCAGAGTATTTCAATTCAATCGTATTTGTTTTGGCATAAAATCTAGCCCTTATTTAGCAATGAGAACTATCCACCAATTAGCTTACGATGAAGGTCAAAATTATCCAAATGTCGCGCAATTAGTAACCTCTGAAATGTACATGGACGACTTAGTTTTATCGGCATTAAATACAAACTTAGCCAGCAATATTATACGCGATTCAATTAACTTAATGTCAGCTGGCGGATTCGAATTAGTAAAATGGGCCAGTAATAATGAATCACTCATTGAAAGCTTACCAAATTCACACAAAACAAATCTAGACTTCTCTCATGGAGAACAGCTAAAAATTCTAGGCATGTCCTGGGCTCTGAAAACTGACACATTTACTTTCCAAACGTCAAACTTTGACACATCACACTGTACGAAACGAATTATATTATCAACTGTTGCAAGATTGTTTGATGTACTTGGATTAGTCTCACCCGTTATACTATATGCCAAGCTGCTAATAAAGGAATTATGGCAAGCTGGGATATCATGGGATGACATCCCTCCCAACAATATTTCTGCAAAATTTGTCAATCTCATGTCAGAATTTATTTATTTGGAGGAAATGTCAATTCCTCGCCATATCGGTATTTCAGAAAACTGTAAAGTAAATCTTGTGGCTTTTTGCGATGCCAGCGAAGTTGCATACGGTTGCGCCATCTACCTACAAATAACGGAAGTTAACAATATTACAAGCAGATTACTATGTTCGAAATCAAAGGTAGCGCCCATGAAAATTATTACCCTGGCTAGACTTGAACTTTGCGCGGCGTTACTTATGGCAAGGTTGGTAAATTATGTCAGTGAAAAAATAATTAAAAAATATCCAATCGAAAATATATATGCATTTTCGGATTCTATGATTGTATTATCCTGGATAAAATCAGCTCCACATAGATGGTCAACATTTGTAAGCAACAGAGTAGCTCAAATACAAGAGAACTTGGACCCTAAATACTTCTTTCATGTATCAGGGAAACAGAATCCAAGTGATCTAATATCCAGAGGAGCACTCCCAACTCAATTAATTCATTGTAAATCATGGTGGCATGGTCCCAACTGGCTTCAATCAAAGGAGGAAAATTGGCCTATTAAGCAATTAAATCCTTTGCCAGTTGATCAACTACCTGAACTAAGATCAAAAACTTTTACTACTACCTCATCTACGAATGATTATTCCGTTTTATATACTTTGGCACAAAATATATCTTCTTGGCACAAGTTACTAAGAATAACAAGTTATATTTTAAAATTCGGTAAAAAACTGTTTTTTAAAACTTATATTTCCGCATCGGATTTAGCCATGGCAGAATCACATGTACTAAGGGCTTTACAAAGTATATATTTCCACGAAATAATAAGAACTCTGCAAAGAGGAAAACTTATAAAGGATAAACAAATACTAAAACTAGCGCCATTCCTAGACGAAAACGGAATATTGCGAGTAGGAGGAAGACTATCCAACGCAATATTACCGTTTGAAGTCAAACATCCAGTTTTACTGCCCAAGTCAGACCACATAGTAGAACTAATCATAGATTATTATCATAATTCAAACTGTCATGCTGGAACAGATTTGCTGCTAGCAATAATTCGGCAAAAATACTGGATCATTGCTGGTAGAGGCGCCATCAAGCAAAAATTGTACAGATGCAACAAATGCTTCAGGACAAAACCGGTTAATACACAACCAAAAATGGGGGATTTACCTAACTATCGCGTAACTGAAGTAAAGCCATTCGCTCATACAGGCGTAGACTATGCAGGCCCAATTAAATTCATAAAATCTAGGCATAAAGGTCAGCACGCAAAAAAGGCATACATTTGTCTTTTTATTTGTTTAACAATAAAGGCCATTCATATTGAAGTAGTCTCGGATTTAACAGTAAACTCCTTTATTAACGCATTTAAAAGATTTTCATCAAGAAGGGGGCCCATTTCTCATTTATACTCAGATAATAGCACCACCTTTATAGGAGCTCGAAATAAATTCAACGAGCTATATAAATTTGTGCAGTCGACTATATTCCACAAAACACTATCCAGCGAATTAGCAATGAAGGGAATAGAATGGAAAACAATCCCTCCCTTCAGTGCTAATTTCGGAGGAATTTGGGAGGCCGCAATAAAAGGTTGTAAGAAACATCTATTTAGGGTCATAGGTAAACAATTGTTAAGCTACGAAGAGTTGATAACACTATTAACACAAATAGAAGCAGTCTTAAATTCCCGTCCTCTGTGTGCCCAAGGCTCAGAGCACAATCCAGAATTGTTGACCCCAGCCCATTTTTTACTTCAAACCCCATTAAAGCATTTACCTATTGCCGAAGTTAATCCCAATTTAATCCATCGTAAATACTTATTAGATTCATTAATAAAATCATACTGGGAAAAGTGGCAGTTAGAATATTTGACAACATTACAAACACGCCAAAAATGGCTAACGTCAAGTAGTCCAATAAAGTTGGGGCAAATAGTCATAGTTAAAGAACATAGACTGCCCCCTTTAGACTGGCCACTAGGTATTATTACCAAATTATATTTTGGAAATGACAAAATAGCTCGCGTCGCGTTGTTTAAGTTGGAAAATAGCGTCATCAAACGCCCAGTTAATAAACTGTGCCCACTGCCAGCGCAATAGACAGCTCAATTGTCATCAATTTGCATTATTGTTATTAATTTATTTACTGTCACTCTGACACAACGTCACTTTGACACATTGTCAAGTAGACGTAACATCATTTGTTCATTGTCACTCGATTTTTCTGTCGAGTTGATCATTCGTTCCTTCTCGCTTCCTAGCAACCGTTCAATTGCAGTGCATTGTTGCGAGATCAAATAATTCATTGTTAGACGCGAATTTCTGGCGCCCGGGAATATGTAAAGTTGTAAAGTCAGGTATTGTGGTGACTGTCAAGACAACTATCGGAGTAGCTGGCAAGCGACTAACATGTTTTGTTATTACATTTAATTTAAAGCTAAAAGTTAGCCATGTATTGTTTATTTTTGAAAAATCACAGGCATCTGAAAAAAAGGAATGCAACAAAAAAAGAAGCTTCATAGCAACATAAATAAAAAAATAATAATAAGTCAGTAATGAGCCAAGTAATGGTTCAGAAGTAGTTTGGCTCCTCTTTCTTTCATTCCTTTTTTTGGGCCTCAATTTATCTTAATACAAAATTATAATTCTCATAAAATCGTTTCTTTCTTTACTTAGTAGTGGGGCAAAATTATATTTTCAGGAAAGTGTAAAGTGTTGTGCATTTGTGTTGTGCTCCGAGACCGCTGTTGTACTAAACAGCGGACACACCTTAATCTACGAATTGGACCAACCGTGCTGTCGCCACTTGGCGGTTTTAATCCGGCGAATTACGCCCCTGCTTCTACACTGCCCTCCTCTCGAGTTCCTCCTGCAGGAGCTTCTGCCCATATCCAGCCCTGCGCCCTTGGTGGCGTCACTTTGCCAGCCTCACAACCACGTGTGAGGCCTCCTCCTTCTGAACCTCCTACCTTACTGAATCTGGCCGTCACCGCTTCCAGACCAGTTACCGTCTGCAGAATTCATCCAGTCTTCCAAGTCCCGTCAAGATCCTGCCTCCTAGTCACATCCCGTTTTTTCTAGTCAAGGTCAGTGCTTCTTTAGTTTTTTTTGACAATCACCACAATCTCAGCTTGCGAGTTTTTGTTGTTTACTATTTAAAGTCTATTGGTCCTTCGAGCATTTTACATAATTATACAGCACTTTACCTGAAGCTCATAATGGTTTTTCTTCAAAAAATACCATTAAATTCCATTTTTGCGCATTTTATGTCTTATGAAAATTAAAGATTATTGAATTTTCTACAGGAATGCATTAATACTTTTTCTATATATTTTACAGATAAATTTATAAATAATTTTTTTTATTAGTCGCGAAGCCTAAGATAAACACAATAATTCCTTTGTTATACAGTTCATATTTCAAATGAATGTAACTGACAGTAAATGTCATTGTCAAAAAACTAATCACTTCAAATTAATAATAGTGACATTTTAAAAAGAAAATAGTAAATAAATCAATAGTTTTATGCAGTGGAACAGTTTGCAGCGTTAGTAAATACGTAAGTATGTATTTAAATTAATAAAAATGGATAGGGATATGTGTGGAAGGATGATTGTTGCGTAACTATTATTGTGGTCTAGATGCGGTTATTTGCTACCGAAAATCAGTCACTTTAATATGTTCTTATGTATGAATGCTATGATGATTGTGGACAAGGCGAAAGAAGAATGTTGTTAAAGAGTGAAGTGAGTTAGCTGAGCTTTTACTCTTATCCCTTTTCTTATTGTTACTATTGTTTCCGGGTTTTTGCTAACCCACTAAGTGGGAAACGCGTGATTTTATGTATGTATGTAAAAATTAAATAGCGGGAGGTTTTGTGTTGGCCACATCAGATTTTTTTTTTAAGCATCAATCATTACTTGAACATTACTTTAATGCCTGTGTATTATTATATGTTCTATACTATAATAATAATAATAATAATAATAATAATAATAATAATAATAATAATAAAAAGGTATTTCTTATAACATTATTTATTTTAGTATTTCCAGTTTGACATTACTATTTACAATATTTTGTTTTTACACTATCCTAGTGATGAGAGAGATAACATATTTATGTGTGAATATAACAACAAGATTCATCATTGTAATATCTATCCTAAGATGGATAAAGGAAAGTAAAATAAAGAGATTTCAAGTATTTATTCACTATATTTCTTGACAGTACTTTTACAACGTCATGACACTTTCTTGTTCTCTATACATAACATGTTTCCTTAGTTACTTACATACACTACAATCATGTATATGACAGCCTGTATTCATAGTCGATACTCTCCTCGTACTTGAGTATTACTTCGCCAAGCATTACTCCGGTCGTTCTCAACCTCAAGCACATCATATGTTTCATAGTCGAAACTTCGTGAATTCTCGGTTTTCTAGAGAGGATTTTAGAGAATTTGTAATAACTATGTTGGTATATTTATAAATTTTAATATTTTTCTCTCATATCACGAATATATCTTCTTGAATTAACCCTTTTTCATTGTTATTATTAAGGCTTCTTCTATTATGTCTTCAAATTCTAAAAATTGTTTATTATCTTCATGGTTCATTATTTAACTTAGATGTCATATGTGATGGAAATGACAGTTTGACAGTTTTTTTTATATATTGATCAAGTCTACCTAATTTTTTTTTTTTAAAAAGCATCAAGCATTAGTTGAGCATTATTCAAGGTTGCTTGGATCTCGCCTCAAGTAAACCTTCGATCGAAGTACGAGTGAAGAAACAAGTAGTGACTATGAAACGAAATCTAGTACTCAAGGCATACTCAAGTATGAGTCGAGGCGAAGTACTGACTATAAATACAGGCAATACTCAAGTATGAGTCAAGGCGAAGTACTGACTATGAATACGGGCAAAAGTTTTGTTTCACCAACAAAATTTGTTGATTAGGTAGTTATTCGTAAAATATTATTTTTCTTTCCATTATTTTGCGTTGAGTATACATACAGCTAACAAGTTCAGCTCCCTGACAAAACTGTCAAATTCGCTGTCACCAATAATAATTTATTGATTTGTGTCATTGAAATCAATCAAAAATGAGTGAAAATATAAATAAGAAGTAAAAACTATCGAAAGGAAGAAAAACGGTTTAATAATTGTAGTTTTGAAGTAAAAGAATATTTACATATTATAGAAAATAAAACTGACCTTATTCTCTGCATTTTAATTCGTGTTATGATATTCGGTTCTTCATAGATTTCTCCCAATTCTCTGTTCGTTCTTCTCCTCCATAGATTTTTCTTTAATTCCTCCGTGTATTTTCCGCAGTACTTTGCGTTCCCAGATTTCCAGCGTCGACTCATCTAGTTTGGTCATTGTCCATGTTTCGCTACCGTATAGTACAGTCGGTAATATTATTGTTTTGTATATATATATGTTTTTTGTCTTCTTGGGCACGTTTTTACTTGTCAATAACCTGTTCATCATTCCAACTGTTCTATTTCCTTTCGCTAATCTTTCTTTGATTTCTTCCTTAGCTCCACTTTTGGATGTAATGTTTAACCCCAGATAAGTAAAACTGTAATCTTTCTCAAATCTGTATTCTTCTCCGCTCTCCGTTTCTACCTTTAGTTCTCTTTCTAACTTGGTTTCTTTTTTGCTCATACACATGTATTTAGTTTTTTCTTTGCTGACTTTTAATCCTACTTGTTCTGCTTCCTGTATTAACTTTTTCGTTGTTGGTTGTAATTCCTTCGTTTTTGTAATAATTGTGATGTCGTCGGCAAACGCTAGACACTGATGTTTCCTATCATACATTAATGCTCTTCTATTCAGTCCACTTCTTCTCATTACTGCCTCTAGGACTAGATTAAACAGTGTTGATGACATGGGGTCTCCTTGTCGTAGGCCCGATTTAACCTCAAACATATCTGATTTTTGGCTATTCACTTTAATCTGCTACTGGTGTTTTGTAATGTAACTTTTATTATTCATATCAATTTCTTCGGGATCGTTAGTTCATCCAGTGCCTTTAATAGTTCGTTTCTGCTTACTAGATCATAGGCCTGCTTAAAATCGATGAAAAGTAGATGCAGACCTAGTCCTTTTTCGCATTGGGAAGCTTGTATTTCTTTTAGGGCAAAAATTTGATCTATCGTGGATCTGTTCTGACGGAAGCCTGCCTGATACTCGTCTACGGTATTGTCCATTTCTTTCTTCAGCTTTGAATTAATCCATGTAGCTAGGATCTTGTAGGTTATATCCAGCAGGGCAATTCCGCGATAATTTTCGCATCTCGTATTGTCTTTTTTTTTTGTAACATGAGAGTATAAGGTCGTAAAGATCTTATTTAAGTTTTTCTCCTCCGTGTTTGATTAGTTCTGCAGCTACTTCATTGTCACCAGGGCTCTTGTTGTTTTTCATATTGTTTATTATTTCATTAATTTCTTCTTGTTTTGGTTCAAGTATGTCTCTTGGTTCTGTCTCTTCATCTATACTGAATCCAATGTTTTCTGTTTCGTCTCCGTTGTTCAGTAGCTCTTTAAAATAGCTTGCCCACCTTTTTATTTCGTCCGCTTCGTCTCCTATCAAATTTCCTTCGGTCGACGACGATGTGTTGTTGCACAAAAAAAAAGGAAGAATGGAATACTTTTGCACAAAAATTTGATCAGTGATTAGATATACCTACAGAAAAAAAAACTGTTCATCAAAACGAATAAATGCAACGCGATTCGAATTTATTCGTTGATTGAACAAGCGTTGATTAATGTTTCTACAACCGGATATTAGAAAAACACATCTTTAATATAAACAACAGATCATCATCTCTATGAGTCTAATGTTATGTACTTATTTTTCTATTTTATATACCCGTATTTTTTTAATATGTTAAATATTAATAAAAATCGAGAAAAAAGGCATTAAAAATTGACGTCATCTTTGCGAAAACAAAGTGAGCGCCATAGACAATAGATACATATACTACGTATATAGATTGGGAACTCTATCTTTGTCATGGGACTTTATAAACTCAGCGATGTAAGCGCTCGGTGGTTGCACAAGGAACTAAAATTTTGAAGGCGGCAAAGTAGGCGGGATATTTGAAATTTTTGTTTGTATTAAATACTACTACATAAATTTATAAAGTATGTATGAATACTGACCATTTGCGTAAATTAATCCAAATTCACTAAAGTATGTATATGCAAATAGTCATAATTCATACATATTTCATAAACAAATAATATTATTTAGGAATATTAATAAAAAACACAAATATATGAATTGAAATCGAAAATTGTATTTAATTTGACTTACATAGAAAGTAATTCTGCGAAAAATACAATTTATTAAAAAAATATAACAATTATGTATATTTACTGAGCTTTTGTTATATATGTATGGATGAGTATAAGCATAAAGTCGAAAAATTCACTTGATGAATTAGTCTCTTCTGTATTGAGAATCGCAAACTCTGAAGTAGCCGTGCAATTATTCAAATCTGCAATATTGTAAGATAAATCATATAACTATATCGATGGAATATATATTGCTATTTCTCATAAATAGATACACTAAAAACATATTAAACAACTTTAATTTTCACTTAAATTTGTCATACAATGACTTGATTGCAACAATGAAAATGCTTAATTACAATAAAGAAAATTAGATTACAACTATGAAAATAACTAATTACACAAAGTGATAATAATTGATGCAAAAATTTATTTAAAAATAAACAATACCTTTAGAGTTTTCCCCATACTCAATATTACTGAGTTCGCTGCTGACAATACAAACATTTTCTTTTTTTTTTTCTTTTTTAAAAACCTCTCAACAGGATTAAATCCCAATTACTGAGTAGGTTCACATATACAAACAACCATGCCTTAATGGGATTCGAACCCAGAACCCCGAGCACACTCATGACTAAGAGGCGTTGCTCTAACCATTGAGCCACCGGAGCTGATTTTGCGTGGATACTTCTATAAATAATTAAAGATTAACCTTCATGAGAAAATAAATTTTGGATTATTAATTTACCTGCAGTCGCTGTATTAGTACGTTCTACATTAGTATTCGGAAAAAGAAAACAATGCTGAGATGGACCACCTTAAACATAAAATATGAAACTAATAATAATGAAATTCGCATGAAAGAAAAATAACGTACCTGTTAAAACAGAGTACGAACTAAGTAAACTTTTAATATCTTAGTCCCTGGTATTTTACATTCTTCGGGAAAATGTGTATCACATACATAGTATGACATATTATAAATATTCTTCGGGTCGGTATCTTGCAATTTCTTCGAAGAAATACGTTCTATCCATGTATTAAATAGTTCTTCATAATAAACTGAAAATCTATAAATAACTGGATCCAGTTTATCACAAAACGGAACACAACATCGATTTTTAGGAGGCATGGTTAATTTTTTTACTTTCATTACTGGAGTATAACACGGGTATTAGTACAAAAGAATTATAGAATAAAAATGTACACCAATAATACTAAAAATAACGTAAACCACAATAAACCAATGTTAGCACAATGAATGATACTAAAGTATTAATTTTCAATATCGTACTTTTCGTTTGACACACCGGTTTGACATTCGCACGATTTGCATCTTCAAATTTTTAAGAAATGACGGGGGAAACAATTCAAATTGTGTTGATACTAGCGCCAAAGTGAGTGCACAGATAACTAAATCGAAAGTCAGTAATTACCCACTGAGTGCGCAGGCCCAGGTGAGCGCTAAACATCTGGACGATAAAATTATAGATATGTAGAATTATAAAAGTCTGTTAGGTTAGGTTAATGTATATTAAGAAAAATCAAAGCAAGTTTCTGTAGCCCAAATGACCGTTGAGCACTTAACCATCAACCTGACTATCACCCAGTTGACCATCGCCCAATCTGACTCGCCCATACGTACCGAGTAACAAGAGTGAAATGGACAAACTGAGCAGAAAATGCACAAAAATATGCCGCACTGGTCTTGGTCTTGTTTCGTCTCGTCTTGGTCTTGTCGAGACAAGATCATTTTGGTCTTGATTAAAAAGTCAAGATGACTAAAACGAGATCGGTATCGAGTCTTGTCGAGAAAGTTTTTAAGTCCCGACAAGACTCTCAATTTAAAAGATTTTTTAAAATATATTTTCTAAAAGTACTTTTAAAATTACGAGCATTTCTGAAAATACTGTTTAAAAATTCATGAAAACCAGAAAGATTAATTTTTCAAATTTATTTAAAAGAAAAACTGTTATAATTCTTAGAATTGTGCGAAAATACAGAGAATAATTTTACAAAATTAGAGAAAACTCTGTTTAAATCAACCATATTGTATATTTTCAACATATGTGTTCCTTTATTCACCAATTTACTTCAAATACATAAATACAAAAAATATTTTTATAGTGTATATATATAGCTGCTCCATCAATCATTTGAACATATTACTTTTAAATCCTGCGTATTAATACTAATCGTTGCTACTGTTAAAATATTCGCGTTTCTTGTACACTACCAGCCCGATTCACAAAAAAGTTTAAGCTAATTCTCATTTTTGGATTAGTGAATTCTATTCTATTCCGGTATTTAAATTTAATTTTCATGATATTATCAATAAAGGTAGACTCTAGGAATAGATTAGACTATATTTTAAGATATAAACTGTTGGAAATACGATTCAGTCGTCATTTTCCATAACACGTAACCATGAAAGTGGTTGTTGTCACAGTTGTCAATTTAATTTATGAATGTCATGTAATTTCTATTTTTCATTTTGTATGTTATATTTTATTATTAAACTGTTGTCTATACGTATTCTTGTTTCTGCATTCTTTTACACGCTCTGCTAACATAAACTGTCAAAATTAGAGTAGAATTCGCTAATCCAAAAATGAGGATTAGCTTAAACTTTTTTGTGAATCGGGCTGTACGTGTCTATGAAAGTTGAAAATTGCTTGAAACTATTTAAATAGGCAAAAGTTTTATTGGGGTTCCGAAGGACCATAGTTATACAGTAAAATTCTGATCCAAGATGTTATGCTTGCTTTAAAAATGAATGTTTACTGAACTGCGCACCTGATAATTCCAAAATATAAATGCACACGAATTAAAGGATTGTGAATGATATTTTAAAAATTTGGTCTTAATGTTCCTACATATTTATTTCAACATGTATGAAATATTTAAACGTTTCGGGCAACGTTCAAATATTTTGTACATGTTGAAATAAATATATGGAACATTAAGACCAAAATCATTCGACTTCGAATCCAATGAAGGTTCCCAAAGGATACTCCAAATTATAATAATATTGTTGTAGATTTCCTTGACCACATATGGGGTACTACTATAGCCCATTAACCTTTTTTGTTACGGCGGTTTTCCCATGGAGTATCAGTTTCGTTTTCGTTAGTTTGTAGAAAAATAAAAATCTGTGTTCTTTGAAAAAAAAAAAAAATGTTGAATGTCAAAACGTGAACCGCTTAACGTACAATTTATATTCGGTTTATTGAATAACAAAATTCTACTTACCGTAATGATAAACATTTACAACCCGATTCACAAAAAAGTTTAAGCTAATCCTCATTTTTGGATTAGTGAATTCTATTCTATTCCGGTATTTAAAATTTAATTTTCAGGATATTATTAATAAAGGTAGATACTAGCAATAGATTAAATTATATTTTAAGTTATAAACTGTTAAAATTATAGTAGAATTCGCTAATCCAAAAATAAGGATTAGCTTAAACCTTTTTGTGAATCGGGCAGTTAGTTTTTAATTTTGCAAGTCTCAAATACCTATTATCTGTTGTCGCGTCAATAATCTTATGTCAGTTTTGACAATCAATATTTGAAGAATATTCGATATGTAGTACTTATTACAAACAACAATATTTAAACTAACGTAAACCTTTATTTATTATATTTTACTATTTATAATCACTTTGAAAATTAATTACAGAATGTCAAATCAGTCAATATTGTTTTTCAAGACAAACTTCCAAATATAAACAAAAATACATTATCCTTTTCCTTTAAATCAGTATCCAAGACATTCTGGTGGTTTTCCTTTATTTTCACGGTTAGACCTTCGAATATTCCCAGATGAACTTGAAGTTCTTGGTGTGGTAGAGGGTAACGGAGACGGTTGTAGTTTTTCTGATTGTAAAGAGTGCGGTACGTCTGTTGTCGAGGTAGATTTTGTAGTCAGGATAGCAGGTCTTGGTTGGTCGACAATTGCACTTGGTATTATTAATGCTGGTCTTGGTTGGTCGACAGTTGTTCTTGTCGTAGGTATTATTTTTTCGTGTTCGCTGTAGTTTATTTTCTTTTGATCGACATTTTCTGATGAATAAACTATATGTCGCCGCAATAATTGATCAATATGACGCTTTCATATTTGATTTCCTACTTGTACAATGTACGTCAATGGTGCTGTTCGATGTAATACTGATGCAGGTAAGCACTTCTTCTTTCCATCATTATAACTGCGAGCCCATACTTTATCCCCAGTGAAAAATAAACGATTTTCACCTGATTTCTCAGCTTGTTTTTCTTGTGATTTGCGCACAGTTGTTTCCGGTTGGCTTCGTAATGCATCTAGTGGTAATCTAACACGTCTTCCAAACAATAATTGGGTTGGTGTCATTCCGGTAGTGGTATGAGGTGTATTTCTATATGATAATAGAAAACGATTAATTCGGTATCATCTTTTGAATTCACATAGTTTTTTAAAGCCTAAAATTGCTTTAAATGTGCGTACAAAACGTTCTGCTTAGCCATTTGATCGTGGGTGGTAAGGACTTGTTAATATATGCTTAATAGCAAATTTATTTATAAATTGTCTAAAACAATCATTAGTAAACTGTGGCCTATTATCAGAAACTATTTGTTCTGTAACTCCGAAACGAGAAATTATTGTTAGTAGTGCTTGAATTGTTCTTTCAGTTGTGATTTTAGTCATTGGTAAAATCTCAGGCCATTTACTTCGTGCGTCAACAATTATTAAATAATACATGTCGTGAATAGGCCCTGCAAAATCAATATGTAACCTATACCATGGTTTCTCAGGATATTCCCAAGGATGAACTGATGCAGCAGGCGCCTCAAGGCGAACTAACTGACAATGGCAACATAGTTTTACTATATTTTCTACATCTGCATCCAATTCTGGCCACCATACTAATGATCTCGCTAATGTTTTCATTCGGACTATACCTGGATGACCTTCATGTAATTCGTTTAAAACATGTTTTCGCATTGATGATGGAACGATTATTCGTGAACCCCAAAATAAACAATCCTTTTCTACCGATAATTCGTTTTTTCTAAGTCTGTATGCTGCCAATTCCGGATTTTCAGTTTCAGGCCAATTCGTTTCCACATAGCGCATAATATTAGATAATATCTTATCTTTACGAGTTTCTCGTACAACCATTTTATTAGAAAATTCAATAGGTTCCCATTCATTGAGGTCAAAAATATCGTCAAAAGTCTTTAAATTGAAAATATCAGTAAATTGCCCTTTCACGTCTTCGTCAGTTATGGGTAGTCTCGATAATGTATCTGCATTGGCATGTTTCTTTGTTGTCTTAAATCGTAATGTGTATGAGTATGCCATTAATATTATTGCCCACCGTTGCAATCGTGAAGACGTTCTATCGGATATTTTTTTGTCTGGTAGGAAAATTGATAATAATGGTTTGTGGTCTGTTATTAAAGTAAACGTTCTACCATATAAATATTGTCGAAATTTTGTTACACCGAAAACAATCGCATAAGCCTCTTTTTCAATTTGAGCATATTTTTTCTGTGTTTCCGATAAAATTTGGGATGCAAAAGCAATTGGTCTTTCGCTTCCATTTGGAAAAATATGAAAAATAACAGTACCAACACCATATTTAGAGGCATCAGCTGCTAATCCAATTGGAAGATTTGGGTCGTAGTGACATAAACAATGTTGCCCAGTTAAGGTTTGTTTTAATTTTCTATATGCTTGTTGTTGTTCTTTTCCAAAATAAAATTCTTCCGATTTGTGTAATAGTTTATACAAAGGAGCACATAGGGTAGCTAAATTCTTTATAAACTTTCCGTAATAATTTACTAATCCCAAAAATGAACGTAATTCAGTTACATTTTTCGGAACTGGTGCGTTTATTATGCTATGAATTTTATTTGGGTCAGTTTTTAAAACTTCTTTATCGATTATGTGACCAAGATATTTTACTGACTTTAAACCGAATTCGCACTTGGCCAAACCTAAACGAATACCGTATTCTTTGAATCGCCTAAATACTGCTCGCAGCCTTTCGACATGTTCTTTTCATTTTTAGCTGCTATTAACACATCATCTAAATAGCAGATAACACCTGGTATATCACGTAAAACCGTATCCATTGTTTTTTGAAAAATTGCGGGCGCTGATGAGATTACGAAGGGTAATCTTAAATATCGGTAAAGTCCAAATTTTGTATTTATGACTAATTTTTCTTTTGCTTGATTATCAAGTTCTATTTGATGGTATGCTTCTGTCATGTTTAATGTAGTAAAAAATTTTGTATTACCTAATCGCGCGAAAAGATCTTCCGCTTTGGGTAATGGATATTGTTCAACTACTAGTGTTTTATTAATCCCAACTTTGTAATCTCCACAAAACCTGACACTATCTGAACCTCGTTTCGCAGCTATTACAATAGGAGAAGCGTATTCTGAAATATCGCGTTCTACTCGTTCTAAAATGCCCCGTTTTTCTAACCGCTGAATTTCTAAATGTAATTTTTGTTCTAGTGCAAAACAGTACTGATCTAGAAGGCCAAAATTTTCTCGTAGGTGTCTGTTTAAAAGTCAGACTTGCTTTTATTCCTTTTATGCATCCTAACGTTCCATCAAATAATTCTGAATATTCATTAATTAAAGTTTTCAAAGAATCATTTGACAGTTTTGGACTTATGGATTTTATGACAGATATATTCTCGTAAGGTTTACAATCTGAACGACTAATGTTTATCGTATCTAGCCATCTACGACCTAATAGCGATATTTTTAAACCTTTATTTACGACAAATAACATAATTTTAGTCGCTTACCTTGAAATCTCACAATACCTTCTCCTTTTCCAAGAATATCAATTGAATGCTCCTCTCCTCCGTAACCACAAAATCGTCTCTTAGTATTAGTTAATTGTGGCGATCCCATAAATTTCCAATCAGCGTGTGTTATCATGGTTTCTCCTGCTCCTGTATCATATTCCATCAATATGGATTTATTATTAATATTTACCTTAATTAAATATTTTGGTACAGTTTCGTTTTCATTTATGGCAAACACATACTGTAAATCTTCGCCATCATTCATATCTTCACTATCATTCATTTCACTATTCTGTTCGTTTTCTATATTATGCGCTCTTTCTGACATCTTCTTTGACGTACTTTTGTTTCTTTGGTTTCGTGTGTCTGACTGGGAACATACCTACGATGTACGTCCTTTTTGATGACATCGATAACAGTTTTTATTTCGAAACCAGCAATTTTTCTGAAAATTCTGTTGAAGTTTTCAAAAGATCTACAGTCATGCCTGCCATTTCAAATACCCGTGCTAACGATAATACGTTGTCGTATGTTAAATCATGTTGTAATAAATAACGTTGCATGGCGTTATCAGGTAAAGCACAGATAAATTCTTCTCGTATACGTGCTTTTCTTGGATCTGTATCATTCTGAAAATTACACGGTAATGCTAGCTTATTTTGTCTACTTTTGTACCCGAAGATGGTCTGTAAGTTCCGAAATTAAATCGTTCAGCTAGCTCTAATGGAGCAGGATTAATTAGGACATCTATTTCACCAACTAATACATCAAAAGTACTATTATTTGGATCATACGTAGCGGGTTTAGAATCGAGGAATGAACCATATAATTCAACACCCATATGCAATAATAATAATAATAATGCTCTACGTTTGTCCTTTTCTTCTTCCGTTTCTGTGCCTATTCCTTCCGCTGTGAAGTAATATTTCAAACGCATGACAAATATTTTCCATGTTTCCTTTGTACTATCAAAAGAATCAAATTTTACCATGTTTTATTATAAAAATCCTCGTCGCCAAATGAAGAATATTCGATATGTAGTAATTATTACAAACAACAATATTTAAACTAACGTAAACCTTTATTTATTATATTTTACAATTTATAATCAGAAGTAATATCACAAGACCTCCTGATTTTATCGATAAATTTTTATTTTGCACGATTTTTTTTTTGCTTAGCAACAAACACGAAAGCAAACTGCATGGTAAAATCCCGACTCCGAAGGAGGAGGGGTTTTACCTAATGTCAGTTTGCTTGAGTGATTTTGCTTAAAAGCAAAAAAAATGAGTGCTTAAAAATAAAAGTTTATCTGAGAAAATCTGAAAGGTCGTGTGGTATTTGGTGAGATAAATTCCAAAGACAACGCAAAATGAAACTTGACACATTAATTGTCACACTGACAGTTATAAACCATAACAACTGTTTATTTACTTGGTAGCGGAAAATTATCGGGGTAACGGGGTTTTATCGGGGTAACAAGGTTTTATCAGTATAATACTGTTCCCATTGGTTGAATTTTCAAGTGTTTCGCATCATGATTGGTTAAAAACTAGTCGTTGGAATTTATCACTTTGAAAATTAATTACAGAATGTCAAATCAGTCAATATTGTTTTTCAAGGCAAACTTCCAAATATAAACAAAAATACAACAATATTTTCCAAAGAACTCATTGATTTTACTTTTTTCCAAATTCCGCAATTGGTCAGTTTTAAGGTGCTCTATTTCTCATAGAAAACATGTAACACAAAAATTATTGCCAGATTTACTATCTATGGGGTTAGCTCTATCAATGGTTAAACGCTGTACGCTTACTTAAATAACACCGTGTATAAAAATGAAATAATAATTTAAAACAATATGGAGTAGGGAATAAAATTTTCCGTGAGAAGTGACCTCTACCCTGGTCACATGTGTGAAAGTGCAATGTGTTCTCTCACTCACACTCCCTCTGCGGACCGCGTGCAAACAGGGTGAAATTCTAGCTGTCAAATGATGATTTATGCTTGCTTGAAATTTGCCTTGTGCCGAGTCCGCTTTTTGTTGCCAATTCATGTCTTATTATTCGATTAAAAAACTGTCGACAATTTGGGAGAACGCTCTCTGACTGATACTCACGAGGGTCCAATTGTCCCGTCACTTATGAGGGTGCTTTCAGCTTTTGTTTGTCAAAATGTGTGATGTTTTACGTCATATGTTTCAGAGAAATTGAAAAAAATATGTTATTACTTGTACTTATAATAAGATTATTTGCAAAGTATATTGAAATTGATAATTACTTTGGACAAAGTTCCAGTTGTTACTTTTTTTTAATACATTTCATTAATATATCTAATTACAAAAAAAAAAGTTAAAATAATTGCAGGTATACTAACAATATGCAACAAGTGCAAATATAGGGTCTTTTTGAATTAATGGCCTTTCGTTTAAGCAAAAAACAATGCATGGCCGTAGCTAGACTATTTTCTCAGAGGGGCTAAAATCGTGGGAGAGGGGAGGACTCAGTACTTTAAAAAAATGTTCTGTTCCAAAATCTGGTAATGTCAAATGTAGTAAGTATTAAAAAAAAAAGTAATTTTACCGAAGATATATGTATTTGCAATTGTTTATTTGCTCAGTCTGAAAAACAGTGATTGGAAATCAATAATCGTAGCGTGACTGAAGGTTGTATCAACGATTCATTTGAAACAACATAAAGCTTACAAAATGATACTTTAAAATTATGAAGTTCTAAGAACTTCAATTGTTGACATCGCATTTAAATTTTGCGAATGGATCTTGCACTCTGCATTAATATAAAAAATGTATCACCACCGCTTATTACTTATGTCCGAGTGTGCCAATCACCCAAACTGCTTCTACTCGTAAATTTGTCAAAGCTTTCGTGGAGAGAGCACCACATGTTTTATTGTGACATTATGAGTTTTTTTTTTTTAATAATTTAAAGTTTAACCTCGATCGGAACTTAACTTTCATAATGATATAATTTTAAAATAACCTTGGTTTTGAATGGTCATAGAAAAAATATCATCCATCCAGCCTTAAAAAGTTATTTAGGAAATAATAATGTAAACCTAAGTCAGCACATAAATGAGATTGCGTATATTTCCAAATTGACTCACATATAAGTAGGCAATTGCTGAATAGATATTTCTTAATATTATAACAAATACCAGACCTCAATTTCTTTGCTGACTTATCTTTACGTGAATATATATAGACGACTGAACGACAGGGAGGGGAAGCTCTAACATTGTAGCCTGTCCGTTACAGTCGCGAGTATAGGCTCTATTTTGTATCTTACATATATTTATTAATAATAAAGATATTTATATTTTTATAATCAATTGTGTAAATCAACCCTTGGGCGACCCATTTCAGAGTCAGCATCTAAGCACAGTAAGTAAATAATATTCTTTATTACATCACTAACTAATTTGATACAAGACGTAACTGCCAAATCTGGCAAGAACCCTTTCTTTAAATTTATTTGTTTATTCGCCTCATAAAGGCGGGTTACAAATTGGTGGCAGCGGTTTTGGGAAATTCTGCCAGATCAGGGTGGCCGGTATATCTGGACCATCCACGGAGTACGAATTGTGTCAAAATAGTTCAGTCATATTATATAAATAATCATGCCGGGTGGTACTGCGGGTAGTTCTAACAGCTCTGATCCAATTAAAACAGAAACAGAATTATTGTCTTTAAAAAGTAGTGTTATTGCACAAATACCGGAATTTTCTGGTGAAAATGTAATAGAATTCTTTCGAAAAGTTTATGTGGTAACAAGTGTTAGACAGTTTTCAGACAGAGAAATAGTAGATCTCATTCGAACAAAATTAAATGGGGAAGCATTACAGTTTTATTGTGAAACAAATGAATTACAGCTTGCTAAAATTACATATATGGAATTTAGAGAACTTTTTGTCAAAAGATTTGCTAAACATAGATGTATAGAACAAATAAATAGAGAGTTCAGAAATTGCAAACAAAATTTAGGGGAATCTGTACAAGAATATGCAAAAAGATTAAGGAATTTAAAATCAGAATTATTAAAATCACAAAATGGAATTGAAAATTTTATAAATCAACAAATTTTATGCAATTTTAAAGATGGGTTAAGACATGAAATTAGAAAAGTTCTCAGGCCAATTATGGATAATAAAACTGGTCTAACATTTGATGAAGCGGTGCAAATGGCAGAGCGGGAAGAATTAGAACTAGCCTCAGACAAAAAGGGTTGTTCAGAAGTAGGGTCAGTAAATAAAGTATCACATGCATCACGAAAAATATTAAAATGCTATAAATGTGGTGACAATGGTCATATACAAAGAGATTGCAAAAGAAATAATTCATGTGCACGTTGTGGGAAACTAGGTCATTATGCTAAAGATTGTCGAACAAATATTAATCAAAATGGGAGCAAAAATTATAGCAGGTATAGAGGACCACCCATGGGCAGTCAAGGAAACAACAGAGGCACTATGAGAGCACAAGGAAAACGCCGAACTCAGAATTTAAACTAACATTCCCTCTCGCGAAAGCCCCGTCACGAGAGGTATCAGTCTCAGAAAAAACTTTCAAAATTAATCATATTCGTTCAGTAGTGGAATTACATAGAGATGATCCAAATTTTATTTTAGTCAAAATTAAAGACACACCTGTGAAATTATTAATAGATTCAGGGTCAAGAGTTTCAATTCTTAAGAAAAAGTTTGTTAAGGGGCATAGAGTTCAAAGAGATAATATTGGGCGTTTAAAAGCAATAACAGGTGGAACAGTGTCATATTACGGCACAAGTAAAATAAAATTCAACTGCCAAAATTATAGTTTCCGACAAAAAATGGTTATTTGCTCTGACAATCTAGATCTAGATGCAGACGGCTTATTAGGTAGAGATTTCATTCGTAAATTTGACGTGCTCGTGTCGAGAGAGAATGTAAGTTTTGAAAATATGAGTTTCAAACTATTAAGCAACGCTGACCTAGAGAGAGGTGCTAGCATAGCAAAAGTCAACGTCATTGGAGGTAATGTCGCAACACAAGCCAATAACGTCAGCGAGAAGGCGGAGCGAAACACAACTCGGCTTGATGATATCAGCGGAGTATCAAGTTACGGACAGGCGACCATTACAAGTCAAGATAAGGATGCGGGAATTCAAAATAGGAAGAATGGCGTCGCGCAACAAGAAAAATCAGTCGCACAACCCAGTGGATTGGTTAAATTGAAAAGCGCCGTGAAGATTCCTCCAAATTGCGAATTCGTGTGCCTAGCAGTCCAGGATCTGATCAATCCAGGACAAGATATTGTGGTGGAACCAGTAGAGCTGAGGATCCAGGGGGTTATGGCGGCAAGAGTCATAACAAAAGCCGAAAAAGAAGTGCCAGTGAAGTTAATGAATTTCACAAATCAAGAACTAACATTAGGGAAGAACATGTTAGTCGGCAAATCGGCCGTACTTGAGAAGAAGGGTGAAGAAAATCAATATGCACATGAAGCACAGCATTCGCCGACCGGGTCAAGAGGACAAGTCGGGACAGCTGTATGCGGAAAGAAGAAGAAGAATTCTCAAGGGCAAAATAATGAAAATCAACAGGCTCAAGACGCACAGCATTCGCCGACCGGGTCAAGAGGACAAGTCGGGACAGCTGTAGGCGGGAAGAAGAAGAAGAAGAAGAATTCTCAAGGGCAGAAAGACGAAAATCAACAGGCTCAAGACGCACAGCATTCGCCGACCGGGTCAAGAGAACAAGTCGGGACAGCTGTAGGCGGGAAGAAGAAAAATAAGAATTCTCAAAGGAAGAGCGTGAAGAATCAAGTGGCTCAAGATAATAAAGGGCAGCATCCGTCGACCATACCAAGAAGAGGGAAACAAGTCGAGGAGCTGAAGAATAAACCAGGACAAGCCGTGTCCTCGGAAGGAAGTAAACAAGCCACGCCAGCTGTAAACAAAACGCAGCATGCAGTGTGCTCTGTGAAGGTCCAAGGGAAGAAATGCATCGAGAATCAATTCAACATGGACCATTTAGCAGAAGATGTAAAAAGTAAATTATTAAATTTACTGATAGAGTATGAAGACATCTTTCAATGGGAAGACAGTAAGCTAGGGTGTACGCATCAAGTAAAACACAGAATAATTACTGAAGATGTGCCACCTATAGCCAAAGCACCGTCCCGAGTTCCGCTTAGCCAAAAGGAGCCGTTGGCTAAAGAATTGAAGAAAATGCGTGAAGCTGGAGTAATAGAACCGTCCGATTCACCATGGTCAGCACCAGTAGTCATCGTGCCGAAGAAATCCGAAAATGGTGAAAACAAAATAAGGGTGTGTATCGACTTCAGAGGGTTAAACAAGATAACGAAGAAGGACTATTTTCCTGTTGCAAACATGCAAGAAACATTGGATCAGTTGGGAAATGCAAATCTATTCACTACCCTAGATTTAGCATCTGGATATTGGCAAGTACAACTGGATGAACGAGATAAAGAGAAGACAGCATTCACAACAAATGGAGAACACTATCAATTCACAAAGATGGCGTTTGGGCTCGTAAACGCACCGAGCACATTTCAACGCCTCATGAACAGTGTGTTGTCAGGGTTAAGAGGTGAACAATGTCTAGTATACCTGGATGACGTCATCGTGTTCAATGGGAATGGAGCAGACGAACATCTGGAACGACTCAGGGAAGTTTTCAATAGACTGAGACAAGCTAACCTTAAATTGCAACCGAGTAAATGCAATTTTTTGAAAACTGAAACAAAGTATTTAGGCCATATCATAAATGGGGAGGGTTGTAAACCGGACCCAGACAAAATTTCAGTCATACAAGACTATCCAAGGCCGAAATCAGTCAAGGACATCAGAGCTTTCTGCGGCCTAGTAGGCTTCTACAGAAGATTTATTCAAGATTTCGCAAAAACATCGAAGCCACTCACGAAATTAACACAAAAAAATGAGCCGTTCAACTGGACAGAAGATTGCGAACAATCATTCAATAAATTAAGGAATGCCCTCTGCTCCGAGTCAGTTTTAGCTCATCCAGACTCCACCAAGGAATTCATCCTGTCCACAGATGCCAGTGGAAAAGCTATTAGTGCCATATTGAGTCAAAAATGCGATGGTTATGAGAGGCCGATAGCTTTTGCAAGCCGACAGTTAAACAAGGCTGAAGTAAATTACTCTACAACAGAACAAGAATGTCTTGCAGTAATTTGGGGTGTAAAACACTACAGAGTGTATCTGTATGGAAGAAAGTTCACCATCATAACCGACCATCAACCTCTCAAGTGGCTATTCTCTATCAGCACGCCACAATCACGATTGGCAAGATGGGTACTTACTCTCCAGGAATACGACTTCAAAATTGAACATAGACCGGGGAAGAAACACGTAAACGCAGATGTATTATCAAGAATACCCATAAACGCCGTAGAAGTCGAAGATACATATGAACCAATATGGGACAGGCACATCATAGCAAGTAAACAACGTCAAGATGCAACAATACAACAACTCTCCAGTAAAGAAGGTTATTTCACGGATGATGAAGGTTTAATATTCAAAGAAAAATCAAATAATGAGCGTCATCATCAACTCATAGTACCAGCGTCCATGAAATTCAAGGTAATGCACGATTACCACAATTTACCGTATGTGGGACATCAAGGGTTCGAGAAGACATATAGTCGAATCAAGAAAAATTTTTTTTGGAAATCAATGGCCAAGGACATTGAAGATTATTGCAAGAAGTGTCATTCATGCAATGAGAGGAAAACGTCTCCACATCACAAGCCTGTGCCACTACAAAAATTTAATGAAGTCAGTCGACCAATGGAAAGAGTCGCAATGGATATTGTGGGTCCGTTAACAACAAGTATGAAAGGGAACAAATACATCCTAACGTTCCAGGACCACTTTACAAAATATCCAGAGGCATTCGCCATTCCCGACCAAAAGGCATCAACCATAGCAAGAATATTGGCTCAAGAAATTATTTCAAGACACGGGACTCC
The DNA here is from genome assembly GCA_943142095.1 of Ophonus ardosiacus. Lineage (NCBI taxonomy): Eukaryota > Metazoa > Arthropoda > Insecta > Coleoptera > Carabidae > Ophonus > Ophonus ardosiacus. The sequence continues at coordinate 43,941,286 of OW964823.1, forward strand.
GAGACAACTGCTGACAGACCAAGGCGCAAATTTCACTTCTGAAATTTTTAGAGAAGTTTGTCAAATATTAGGCGTCGAAAAACTGCAAACGACAGCATACCGCCCACAAACAAATGGGATAATAGAACGAAGTCATCGAGTGTTCAAGGACATTCTGTCTCATTTTGTAAATCGAGATCAGACCGACTGGGATGAATGGTTACCATTCGTGCTACTAGCCTATAGAAGTAGCGTGCATAATAGTACAAACGAGACACCATTCTTCTTAATGCACGGTCGAGACATGGAGTTACCTTATGATGACATAACAAGACCTCAAGATTTACGGTATGACTATGCAGACAATTATGCGTCAGAATTAAAGCAAAGGTTGCAAATTGCTTTCGAGGCAGTAAAACAAAACATAAACAAAGCAACAGAGAAGACACATAAACAATTCAACAAAAATACAAAGTCAGCAGTCTACAAAATCGGTGACGCAGTATACTTGCATAACCCAGCTATTCATGCAGGTACGTCACGAAAACTACACAAGCCATGGACAGGACCGTACTTCATAACGGAAATCATGGGCCCCGTAACATATAAAATCAAACAGCGAAATTCCAACAAAATTTTAACGGTACATATAAATCGTTTAAAGCCATTTAGGGATGAAAACCTTATAAATCAAGAAACGGGAAATGAAGAGCCAAGTAAGGCAAGCACTGAAGAAGTAACTAGCACAAGTGTGAGCAGAGATAAAAATACTGTTAACCAAAAAACGATGCAGAATATGATTCAAGACAGTCTGCTAATAGACAGTTTGGTGCGTCAAGCACAAAAGGACACCCCTACAACTTCTGGAGTACCCCACTACCACACCCGTAGTAAAGGCCCACCTCCACATCATCCATGGGTTCTTTCTCCAAGACGGGTATAGAAACAGTCAACCACGAAGAAGATGGCAACAAGATGCGATGGCAAATTGAAACAACTGAGAGGAGGCCACATATAACCCACAGATGGCCACTGAGGGTTAACTCGTTGTGCGCCACCTCACAATTCATCGAAACAAGAGGACAAAGGAGAAAAGAGGGAATACTATCTGGCGGAGCGGCAGCACTGGACCAACCTACAGATGTGTCCGGCCGAAAACATCCACTCTCCCAAAAATACCCTACTCCCTTTGTTTTAGATAAAGAAAGCCATCGTCGCATCCATGTCCATCAAGGCAGCAACACATGCCTTCAAAGGTTTCGACTGCAGAGGTCCCTCTACCACTTACATAACAACTGAATCATCAAAGGAAATCAGGCAAAATATAAGTATAACCGATTCTCCAGTTTAGGTCTTTATGTTTAATTATCAAGCATTCATAACGTATTCAAAATTATTAATGTTTTGTGTTGGTAAATAAATATTGCATAAAATTCCAGAAAGCAACTTGTTTGTGAGATGTCCCGAATTGGTTATTGTAATTCATATAATAAAGGGAAGTTCCAACGGGCATATCATAGACAAGAATTGCAGACATATGTTATGGATGTTAAGTGGAAAAGACGTGGTTGTATTTTGCCACCTGGAAGATCAGTTATATTGTTACAAATGTTGTTGTTTATGTTAAGAAGACCACAAAAATACATCTATGATTAGGCGTCCAAGACATCTTCCATCCTATGGACCAAAGGACAACGACGAAGAAGTCAGTAATCCAGTATCATCAGCGCGCAAATATCACATCACAACAGAGATGCTGTGATCAACTGCCAATCGTCTGAAGCCATACATCCTCCATCAAGTTCAAGGACAGCCGTAGAACAGCGAAGTACAGTGTTCCAAGAGGACCAACTCGTGGTCTAGGTAGAGACTCTTAAAGGACCCCATAAAGGAATTTAAGAAAAATTGTGCCCCAAAGGAAGCAAATTTTTAAAGAGGGGAGGTATGTAAACCTAAGTCAGCACATAAATGAGATTGCGTATATTTCCAAATTGACTCACATATAAGTAGGCAATTGCTGAATAGATATTTCTTAATATTATAACAAATACCAGACCTCAATTTCTTTGCTGACTTATCTTTACGTGAATATATATAGACGACTGAACGACAGGGAGGGGAAGCTCTAACATTGTAGCCTGTCCGTTACAGTCGCGAGTATAGGCTCTATTTTGTATCTTACATATATTTATTAATAATAAAGATATTTATATTTTTATAATCAATTGTGTAAATCAACCCTTGGGCGACCCATTTCAGAGTCAGCATCTAAGCACAGTAAGTAAATAATATTCTTTATTACATCACTAACTAATTTGATACAAGACGTAACTGCCAAATCTGGCAAGAACCCTTTCTTTAAATTTATTTGTTTATTCGCCTCATAAAGGCGGGTTACAATAATAATATAAATAATAATTATAATAATAATAATAACAATAATAATAATAACAATAATAATAATATATGTTATAGCTTTAAAAACTACTTAAAAAATCGTAAAATTAAATGAAATATAAATTAGTATTACCTATCAATTGGCAGTGTTTTTTTTTTGTTAATATAATATGTGACATGTTTATTTTCAATATTTTTATTTTCTGAAAATACGGCATTTAGAAAAATAATAACAATAATTTATTATAAAAGCGTAGTACTTATTACTAGTTGTGCCAATCTTATTTTATTCGCTGACTTCAGCATGGCGAATACTGAGGAACCATCTTTTTTTTTTAATAATGTATTTATTTGTTATGAAGTCTTTGACTTATACAAATTTCCTTACATCTTAGTTATACATTTATCTATATATACAATTTGTTTGCAGAGACATTTCTATTGCCCTCTGCTGGCAACCTCGTTACATTTGCAGAGTAGCTTATAGTGACCTCTGCTGTCACTCGGACTCATCTGGGTGTGCAGGTTATTAAAATCTGACTCGTGCGGGACTCGAACGCTGTCCCACACGAGAAGCCTTGTGTTGCCAGGCGAGCACTCTAACCGCACGACCACAGATGACCGTAATACTGAGGAACCATCTTGTTCTTTATACCTACTATAAAATGGAGGTCTACAACTATTACCAGTGAATAATACATCAATTTGAACCATGAACATGATATGGTCATGGCAGATCACTAAATCACGGTTCTGACTAATGACAAAAATTTCTGTAGATGGGTGTTCTCTACTATCAGCCAACAGTCGAAACAGTTGAAGCATAGGGGTTCGCCACCTTCCAAAAATGCAATGATAGAGGCGTCATGTGACAAAATTCTACTAGAATTGATGCTTTCTTCAGTTTTTCTCAGAGTAGATTTCAAATTCTACTGATATGAAGATGGAGCAGCAGAATTCGTGTCCTTGAATTTATATAGTTTGTGCTTGACTTTTTTTTGTTTACCTCTAGTTTGAAATGTTACAAAACTAAGGCCTTGTTTTAGAGAATGGAGCTTAGAGAAAATATCATTCAATTTTTTATGTATGCCGGATTTGAATTCATTTACTTATCGTACACACATCCCACCATTCTCATTCTATGACCATTCATTCATGCATAATGAACCAAATTTTATTGTGAATTTACCAAAAATCTGTTCAATTAAAGTATAAATATAATTATCACAGTAATTCATGCATAACTAACAAGAACTAAATATCTTATAAACATCTTATACATTTGCTTATAATATAGCGAAATTTCATGTAAAGAATTAATTTAATTAATATTAACACCATTAACAGTATATGAAACAAACAATATTTTGAAATTACTTCAAGATATTTTAAATACTTATTGTATTACAATAGTAATTTTTTTCATATTATTATTCAAGACATTTTTATCATTGAATATAAAATTTAATGTAGAATGATAATGTGTGCCTTCCCATGATAATTTGGCAAACCTTACAACCAACAAATGACAGGACAATGTTTGTGAACTTAGGCGATAGGAACATTGAAAGCACAGTATAGAGAATATATATATACAGGGTGTCTCAGGACGAGCTTACGCTATCTATATTTTCAATACTATTTAATATAATTTAACGAAATTTGGTATCTAGGGGTTATCTAACATGCCCGTTTCAACTAAAATATTTTCAAAGCAGTAGCACTTCCGGTTTGACCGGAAATTGACCTCAACTTTCTTATTTTAAATGGAATATGCTATATTTTATTTTACCATTGAATGCAGCGAAAAATTTTACATATGAAGCAATAAAAACATTTTACTCATGATCAACTACTTCCGGCGTTATTCAACTTTTTTTGATTTTTTGTCTGAAATCCGGCACATTTTCAAAACTCTGTATATCGGGAACGAGATCGAATTTTTATAATCTGAAAAAAGCCTTTTATAAAGGAGACTTTAAGCTACATTATCCATAGAAAAATCCTCGATTATTTATAAAATTGTGACGGGTACGTTACACCAAAATTACAGTTGACAAACTTCAAAAAAGACATTTTTTTTAAATGGAACCCCACATTTTTTATTACATAAATGTATTCTACGGCAAAAAATAAGGGTACTTTATGTAACATGTCCTATGTTGAAAGTTGATAGAATTTCAGTAAATTAGAAAAACATGTAATCTGTGTATAATTATTTTATTAACACGGATAAGTAAGCTATGGAAAAAACAAATAAATTCTAAATACAAAACTATGATTAATTTAATACATATTCAAACTGTCCTCCATTCATATGTAAGCACATTGTTACTCTATTCAATACTTCTTCTTGTGTAGCATTTTTTATCATCCGAGGAGACATGTTGTTAAATGCTGTTCGTACCCTATGTTGGCAATCTACTTTAGTAGTTAAAGGTTTTTGATAGACGCCGTTTTTAATGTAACCCCAAATAAAAAAATCAAGTGGAGTTAAATCGGGTGAACGAGGAGGCCACCTATGTGGTCCATTATTTGCCAGCCACCTATATCCAAAAATTGTTTCCAAAAAAGTATTTATTCTATGGCTGGGTGGAGCGCCATCATGCTGGTACCATATTAAATTCCTTTGATCCAACGGTAAATTATCTAAGAAATCAAGTAGATGAGTTTGTAAAAACAAACATTGTTTTTCCATGGCTTACTTATCCGTATTAATAAAATAATTATACACAGATTACATGTTTTTCTAATTTACTAAAATTCTGTCAACTTTCAACATAGGACATGTTACATAAAGTACCCTTATTTTTTGCCGTAGAATACATTTATGTAATAAAAAACGGGGGGTTCCATTTAAAAAAATTGTCTTTTTTGAAGTTTGTCAACTCTAATTTTGGTGTAACGTACTCGTCACATTTTTATAAATAATCGAGGATTCTTCTATGGATAATATAGCTTAAAGTCTCCTTTATAAAAGGCTTTTTTCAGATTATAAATATTCGATCTCGTTCCCAATATACAGAGTTTTGAAAATGTGCCGGATTTCAGACAAAAAATAAAAAAAAGTTGAAAAACGCCGGAAGTAGTTGATCATGAGTAAAATGGTTTTATTGCTTCATATGTAAAATTTTCCGCTGCATTCAATGGTAAAATAAAATATAGCGTATTCCATTTAAAATAAGAAATTTGAGGTCAATTTCCGGTCAAACCGGAAGTGCTATTGCTTTGAAAATATTTTAGTTAAAACGGGCATGTTGGATAACCCCTAGATACCAAATTTCGTTAAATTATATTAAATAGTATTTAAAATATAGCGTAAGCTCGTCCTGAGACACCCTGTATATATATAGAAAAACAAAATGTTTCACAGGTATAGCAGTCCGGAGTATGGGAAAAAGATGTTAAATAATACTCTTTAAAGTTACATGTCAAGCTTTCGGAATTACTTTATTCCTTCTTCAGGACAGCTGGAAGGTACAACAACAACGTTCATGTTACAATTTTGAAAAAGTAAATAATTGAACACAGTACTTACTATTTTGTGAGGTTAAATTTTAAACTGAACAGTCATCAGAACAGTGAAAATTATTTGTTTAAATAGTTCAAACATTGATAATTAAATTTAGGAACTAAATTGTCCACAAGGTTTAATAAATATATGTTACAGAACCCAAAATCAGAGCGATTAGGTTCAGAAGAAGTCAAGTTGTAAAACACGTGTGAAACACAGTAAAAAAACAAGTTCGAACTTTGAACAAATTACCAAAAACGACAGAGAACAACAATATTTTTGTAATTTGTATCACTTTTTTTCAGTATTTTAGTAGGGTTGTACTAAAATTTAAAAATGAAATGATAAAAATTATTTTTTGAATTTCAAGAACTTTTCGTGCTTCCGGTTAGTTTTTCTCCCTCTCACTTGCACTTATTGTACATAAAGGTGTACTGTACAGGATGTCTATGCAACTAACAAAAACAATACTATAATAACAATTTTGACATATTTAAGCAAATGGCATTGTCAGAAGCAATTACATTAAAATTAATAATAAAATCGTGAAGAATATAATAGTAATATATTTGATTCTAATGAAACTAATGTTTGTAAAAATAATATATTTATTATTACTATTATTATTATTATTATTATTATTATTATTATTATATTTATTCTTGCCTAATCGGATTAGAATCTACATATTATATATATTTTACAATAAATTGTGGTACTACATCACAAATTAAACCTTCGTTTCACGATAACTTCCTTTATCCAATCTTGTCCCGACCCTATATCGTCTAACAGAACCGTTTCTTTTCTTCTTTCTCTCGTAACTTCCCTGCACGAAATCCGCGCATAGCCTACAACTCCTCTCATCACTTGATTTGTAATCTTCCATGTCGCCTTTTCCCCATATTGCCTTTCTTATTACTATTGGTTCTTCCTTTTCTTTTGCTATGTGATTTTCAAGTTCCACATTTAGAAGTGGAAATCGCCTATTAATCCACAGCAGAAGCATTTCACAATATATTTTCCATCATACATAAATATTATACGTACTATTGATTTGCTTCATTGTCTTAGGGTACGGCTCTGAAAAGACTCTGTGTAAAGATATGAGTTTACGAGTACTATTTTGAGTTTTTGTTAAGTTTTTCTATTAGTTTGGCAATATTTGTGATATTTATTTTGTGTATGATATATTTGTTTTGTTATGAATGAATATAAAAATATTTGAATGATTGCTTTATTAATACTGCGTGGTTATATACCCAGCGGAAGGTTATTAACCATAGCAATTTAATTATTCATAGCGCACGTGTATCATTTTCATTGTAAGCCACTGAATATTTCTGTATAACCCGAAAAAAAGTTTATGCCACTACAGTAATACATTGAATTCTGGGAAACTGAGAAGTCAACAAAAAGTTATTTCTTTATTATTAGGCCATTTTTTGATATTATGTGCAGGTAGGTAAATAAGAATTAGCAAAAACCAAAACTTTTTAAATAATTATTTTTGTAAATTTTTCTAGTTTCAAATAAGTCTTTGGTATTCACTTCTGAATAAAAAATCTGTTGTGGCAAGCACAAGACCTTCCGTCAATTTGATGTATTTTGTACAAATCCCACACCAAAAGTTCCTTGAAAAAGATTCTATATATCCAGTAAAATTCTAACACGAACATATACTGTTTTTTACAAATTCCATACCGAAAGTTCCTATAAATCCAATAAAACTATAACACGAACATACATTATATATTTGCACAAATCCACACCAAAAGTCCCTTGAAAAAGATTCTACATATCCAGTAAAATTCTAACAAGAACATATACTATTTTTTTACAAATTCCATACCGAAAGTTCCTATAAATCCAATAAATTATAACACGAACATATATTATGTAAATTGCACTTGACACTGACATGTGCCAATTAAAATTTTTTGAATACATCAGCTGTTTCCATGATTATAGCAAAGCTAGTTGAATTTGGAAAGTTAATCTCTTTATAATTTTTTAACTCTATATGAAGGAAAATGTACAATCAAAGCCTATAGAGAATAAGACATTCTTTCATATTAATAATCACATAAAATGTAAAAAATGATACTTGATTGCGTTTTTTAAGAAAAATTGTTAAGAACTTAAATAAGAGAATTTCCGGTTGACCAATTATAACCAAAATCTAATCAGTTCTTCATATGAATGTAAAGAAGAGGAATAAGAAATAATTGTCACACACACACACACACACACACACACACACACACACACACACACACAGAGAGAGAGAGAGAGAGAGAGAGAGAGAGAGAGAGAGAGAGAAAGACAGTATCGTAAAACTAGTAAAATCGTATTTTAGGGACCCTAAAACTCATCACCGAATTTTTTGATCAAAGACATTACCTTCCTTACCGAAAGGTGACAGAAGGTAAAAAATTATAGAACAAATGGTAGAAAAATAAAGTTCTCATTTTATAGTTATAGTAGGTAATATAATATGAGTACAACAATACTTTATTTTTCTATTGAAGTGAAATGTTTTCTATTACACAGCATTGAAATAAATTGGAAATGAAATAGAATGAGTGCTTACCAATTTTTTTCAAATTTAGGGGTTATCTTTGCTACTTATTTAAAAAATGTTAATTTCTAATTTTATCAATATTTTAAAGAAAATACATTCTATTTAAAGTTTTAAATTAATATTTTTTCACTTTTTATTTGAATACTGCCAATTTTATTTTGGAGATCATTTCTGTATGGTTTGTCTGAATTTTTTTATATTGAAGGATTTCGTGCAGAATGACTTGTAGTTATTATAAATTTTATTCCGGTATATACTTTTAGATTACTATTTTTTATCGCTTCGAAATATTACATCAAAATTGGATTGATGCTTTGACAATGGGGTAAAACATCAATGTTTATGTTCGTGTCTTCATTTCTACTTTATCGTCTCATCGACTGCAAATGATCTTTGAATGTTATTTGTATTTCTTTTTTTATTTAGGTAAGTATTGTTATGTAATAATATGTATATCAAATTATTTGTGTCGACATTGTAGAATCTCATGAAGTTGTGGCTTGTGGCTACTTTTATCTCTGGATGCATTGTTCTCACTGATAACCGATGCACACTCTACTCTTAGTCGACCACGAAATTGTGCATGAAATTGCTTCGGAATTGTTTGAAATGCCGTGGTGATCAACAGTTACATTTTCTAACTCTGAATGTACTTATTTCACTTATTACCAAGTTATATAAGAGAATCAAATTATTCACATCCGACTGGGATAATTTTAATTTTAAGAAATTTAACTTAACAAAATTTTAAACTTAATATCTTCTATTTCTGAACTACGTCCAAATCATGAGATTTATAATCTTTGATTTAATAATAATTTTTATTTTCTTGCTACCCGAGGCAAAATAACATATCGAGATTTTAATTAATAAGTTCGTTTTAAGATCCCTATAATATTTTTATTCGGTGCTTTATAATTTGATATTATTATAAAAATTAACACAAATAATTAATTTAGTACAGAGTTGCTTTAATACGTTTTCTATGTAATTGATAGAAGTAGACTGTCGATTTCACCTTCAATTCCTAAATTTTATGTACTACATTGTACTCGTATTCAACACTATTATATTAAAATAAAATGTCATTTGAGTTCTCATTATTTGCTGTTATAATGACGAGCTGCATTTTTTTTTTTTTTTCATGCATATTATTATTATTCTTGTTTAAGTCATGAACATATACCGGATGTCTACTTTTTTATGGACCATATCAAATACAGTGATAAAATTTTCATATGGCAGTAATTTCTGCCGTATTCATTTTATAACAATGGTGTAAATACAATAAACGTTCAGAATTAAAAACTGCATCAAATAAGCCTCATTTTATTGATATAATAGGTGTAAAACAGATAATAGTTTATCACTATATTTAATTGTTAATATTATTCCATTGAGTTTTTTTTTTTTATTTTCAGTGATGGTAAATGTTTCCATGATTACTGATACCTATAGTATTTTACATTACAAGATTACAAGCCTGGTAAAACAATTTTTACTGCTGAAAGGAGGAAATGACTGCCGATCCTATAGCAGGCGAGCCTGACACCTTCTTGAGGCATTAAAATAGTTACCAGGTACAATATTTCATTTGTTACTCACTTGTAAATCAAATTTAAAATTATAACCTAAACCTATCAGTTACAATTAACGCTTATTTTAATACGTACAAAACACAATTTCCATATGTCAACAACGTTACTAAAGTGGTAACTAACAACAAGTTAGCAACCAATTTTGCAAGTTAGTAACTAGTAAATATTATTTTTTCAAAAGTAGAATGAGGTATGAATAAAGGAAGTTTGCAAGTGAGTAACAAATAAAATAATTTAATGAAATCAATACTTATTAAAATTTTATGACACAACACAACTGTTGTGCTATTGCTCATATCACTCTATAAATAGCTAAAAATTATTATCTTTATTTTGCCTCTCTTTCGTGTACGAAACATATGCAGAGAATTTATTAGATGCAGTTTGTAATTCTGTACATGTTTTGTAGTTACTTTTATTCTAAAATAAATCAGGCAAAAATTACAGCCATATAAACATTTTACTATTGTATTTCTTATGGTCCATAAAAAAGTAGACACCCGGTATACATGATATATGTACAAACGTACATATAAAGACAAAATACAATACGTTAGAAAGACAACACATAAGCAGACTTGCAGACTGAAACACATAATAAAAAGAGGTATAAAGAAACATTGATATTTATGAAAGTTTAATGTAATTGGCAATTAGGAATACTCGTAAAAATTTATATAACAGCAAAATTTTATAATCTATGTTTCAAATAAAAATGGATCATAGGTTTTAATTTTTAAGACTTTTATTAGATTTTTAAATCAACCGGCAAAACTGGTATTGTCACTTTGTTTGTATGTAGAAATTTTAGTTATTATTTGTTCTGAATAGTTGAAAGTTAGTTGAAGAAGCATGTAAAAACGTCCAAGTGGAGTTTTTTCTCGCGGGAGACGCCATATTGCGCCCTAGCACATGATCCATCAAGCTACTGTGACAGTCCAGCATTGTTATCCCTCTCCGCAACCCGCGATTCTAAACTCGCTCCTGTCCATGTGCCGTGTGATCGCGCATAATTACTTAAGTTTAAAATCGGGGATCAAATTGGCTTTGTGCGAATGAATATTTTATTGTAACGCTCATTAAAGATGACGCTATTAAAATGTCGTTAAAGATGAGGGATAAATTTCGTCAGTCGGATTGATTGATATGGCGATTGTAAAGCGATTAGAGTAGGCGGTGGCTCAAAGAAGCCGAATGTGTGATTTCTTAAGAATATATTTTCCTGATAAACCTTCTAGATTTCATATGGAAATTGAGTTGAGAACTTTAAAGATATTTTCCAACAAATGCTTTCATAATTCATTTTAATTCAAATTAATAATCTTTTTTCATAAATATGTGGGTTTCGAAACCGAATTCATTTTGAAATAAAATGAATTACCACAAAAATATGACAAAATAAATATGGTATGACATGAATGTTAACCATGGGTAGATAAGTACAATAGTGAAATATATATTTATTACTGGGATCCACAGAATAGCATGCTTCGCCAGGGTAATTTTATGAACTTAAATTAATGGCGTCTAGTATAACTAGTCAAATATGTAAACATCGAAAAAGAAGTACTCATGTTTTAATTTTATAAATATATGACAAATTAAAGAATTGAAGATTATGGACATAAAGTAAATCAAAATGCGCTTTTTTGTATACTCATTCTATACTGATGTGATAAGAGCTCTTTAGTTTTTAATGTATATCGGAGAACCGGAAGTATCATTTATTCAAGCTTTTAACAGTTTTACTAATAAAACTTAAATAAAATGGTACAATCTTCAATTCTACGATAATAGCATTTATACTTGCCGTCAAATAATTATGAACTGGAGATTTCCACACTGATGCCAATTTTTTAAGTGTCTACCTGTACAAATATTTGTAATCTGTCAATGTCATTTTATATTTTTACATTTTCATTAGTACTTGCGTGCGCTTTTTATTCCCAATCCTATAAATTGCATTATATTTAGACTTTTGAAAAGAAAATGAGTGAAACTCATGAATTAAATAGTCCTGGTTCTTATAAAAAATTTTAGGAAAATATGATTTAAATGGGCAGACAAAATCAATTATTGCCAATGTACACAATTTTATAAAATTATAATTTATTAAATAACAAGAAAACTTTGAATTTGACTGCAGAAGCATGTTGTGTTGGCAAATCTACTGTTCACATAATAATCAATTATTCTTACCTTTTATTTTGTTTTCAACGGTTATCGTATTTTAACGCAAACGCGACCTTAGCTTGATGTGTGGAAACTGTGGTCAAAATATAAATATAAATTTTCCACAGAGACAATTTTTATATTTTATATTGCGTATTACTGTCTTACCTTACTTGTTTGTTATAATATATTCTTCATTTACGATAAATTAAAAATTTTAATTAGTTTTAAATGTATTATATGACATTTGCGTTCATTTCTGGCCATGTCAAGTTACAAGCGGCAACACCGCTTGGCAAGGGACTGGGTGCGGAAAGGGATAAAAGTTGAACATAAGTCCGTAAGCATTTGACGGCGAGTGCGAGTATAGTAAATAACTTTATGTTCTACTGCATCATAATCACTTGGTTTATGGTTGCATTTAGTGTCCATAATGTGATACTTTATTGGACTAGTTCATTTACTTTATTTTATTGGACAGAACTGTCACTGTCAAAAAAAAATGTCACAAAAAATGAAATTTTTATTTATATGAAATAACAAATACGTATTTTCAACAATTTTTTTGACTTGTTGGGCAAGAATGATTCTTTGGCATTAGTTGCCAACTCTTCTACACTTTATAAACTATCCATTTCTTTGTGTAAAGATATGGTTAATAAACAAATTAAATCATATTTTAACAATTTTTGACATTTGCGTAAATACAAAAAAAAAAAACAATGAAACAATAGCATCATTAGAAAAGCACGCTAAGTTATACCGAATTTTTATAAAGGGAAATAAAAAAAATAATTTTAGGAGCTTTCCAGCTTTTCTAGAGCAGTCGAACATAAAGCTTTGTATGTAATTCGTACATAAACAAACTTTTTAGACCCGCCTTATTTATTAGACTCGCTCGCTCTGCTCGCTCGTCCATAAACAGCGGCTCGTCCAATAAAGTTGTATATTATGTACTACTTACATAAATAGCTATTAAATATAAAATTAAAAAATAATTTATATTTGTATATCATCTTGCCTATGCGTCAAACAAAACAATACTTTAATAACAATTTTGACATATTTAAATAAATCTCACTGTCAGGAAGCAATTACATTAAAATTAATAGTGAAACAGTGTTAAGAAGATTGTATTGATTCTAATGAAATTAAGGTTTGCAAAAATAATATATTTTTCAGTTTGTTCTGTTTGCAGCACTATAAATCAAACAGCTGTCAATAAGCACGTATTATCAAAATGTCAAATATTAGTTTATAACTACACATTAACGAAATGGGTCATGTAAACCAATAGATATATTCCAAAGGAACATAATATAGTTTGCAGGATTAGTAAATATGTAGGTATGTATTTAAATTAATAAAAATTAAATATAGGAGGACGTATTTTGTTGACCACATCAGATTTTTATTCTCTTCCTATGGCGATGGCAAAGTCATACTCTTTATATGGTTTTAGTAAACTCAGACTATGAAAAAACAAGAAAAATCGAATGACGAAGTAATCAGAAAATGTACCTATTTATACTTTTCATGCTGTGATGACACAACATTTTACCATTATTCTGTTCTAAATTCATTTAATTATAATCTTCCCGTATCATTTGTCACTGGTTCTGGTAACTTGTAAGTTCTAAGTCAGCACGCGTTATATATCTCATCCTATCACGTATCACGTCTGAGACGCAGTGGCTTGGTGACTCGGTGTGTGTAATATCCGCGTGTCTGATCATTTATCACAGCGATCAGACCCGGACAGATGCTGCACGTCCTAACCGCGTGGCGAAAACTGATAACGAATCCCGCAAGTCGTAATAGAAAGTCAAAATGTAAATCACTTACGTATACGAATACATAATTATTGTGTTTGTTAAATTCATTTCATTCTAAATATTGTGAATGATATTTTTCTTTAGAATTTTCTAATTGAAGAAACTTGTGTTTGTATCCTGTATTCAGTAATACGCATAACCTAATTAATACATTACATACCTAATTTATTATGGGAGTACGAGGACGGCACATACGTCTGTACTGTGAAAGGATTTTCTCACACAGTATTTTAGAAAAAGCATCGGATTCAAGATCTGACATTTATATTATTATTATGTTATTTAATTCTAGTTTTTCATATTTGAATTTCTACATTAATTAAGGAGTACCTACATGTTATACAGAATGTCCAACTAAATATGTAGGATTATTTTTTATAAAATTTACTACTACTCTAACTTTCTTATTTTAAAAAGAATACTATATTTTTTATTTTACCATTGAATTCTGTAGAAAATTATACATATGAAACAATAAAAAAACTACTTTTCTTGGGTGTAGAATATACTATTTTTTCTCTGTACTTAATAAAAAATGTTATCAAATAAATTGATATATTTAATGATTTTTTTTATTAATTTAATCAAACTATAAGTAGGTATCTGACTTTTTTGTTTTATTATTCTGTATCACGTGAATGGAAGAAAAATTCTAGAATTTGTAAAAACTCTTTTATAAAGAAAGCATTTGTTTAAAAATACCATAAATAGTCCTATAGAAAATTCAATAATCTTTAATTTTTATAATAACACAAAATGCATTTTTGAAGAGAAGCCATTACGAGCTTCAAGCTAAGTGCCATTTTCGGTTATCCGGTTTACACCAAAATCCCATGGTTTCTTTTCATATTGGAATGGGGTCGAAATACAAAGTTTCAGAATTTTCTGAATGATAGTATTTGAATTAGAGCGTTGACAAAATCCATACACACACACACACATGCAAACAGCATCGTGAAAATATTAAAATTGGATTCTATGGACTTTAAAGCGTGGTCGTTTACTAAAGTCTCGATATGTGATTTTTAGCACGATCCCTATACCTCCCTTACCAAGGGAAGTGGGAGGTAAAAAAAAGTTTCTCAGGTTTTAATAGAAATATATGATTTTGACGAAGAAATTCTCAATAACATTGAAAATTGAGACCGTAGTAACAGAAACTTAATGAATTTGCTAGCATTGTTATATAAATACATTTATTTAAATGAATAAAAATTAAATGGCAGGACACATTAGCAATGGGATTCTGTAACTCATTCGATATCACTTAATCACTATATAACATGATTGTCAATAAAATAAAATTTTCCGTGATCCATAAAAATATCGGTACCGGTTACTGACGGACGAGTTACAGAATCCTACCCCAGATCACTAATCTAATTATATTATTATACACCTTATGTTTTTATAAATTATCAAATTATAGATGATGTGCTACTATATGGTAATATAATAAAACACTCAAGTGTTCACAAACAAAAAAAAATATTCTTTACCGCAATAATATCGGTACAGAACATGTATACCACATTTTGGTCTGTAGGTTTCTGTGGCTCTTATCGTAGTCTTAATTGTTGGGCTGATTGCCACGTTGTCGGTTTAACACACTTAACGTTTCGGGAGTCATATCGCTCCCTTCTTCACACGAACTGAAACTGAAAAAAAAAACCGACAGCGCGGCAATCATCAAGACTTTGTATATCACATAAAACATATTTAATATTTGGCCGTTCACTTCTTCTTCTCCAATCCGTCATCATCACTCCCCCACTTATTCATTTATCGCATCCAATCGCAGGTCTCCACAATCCTTTTTTTACAACTTCTAAAACCTGATTTAAGATTGCACAAAATAGAATGGAATAGAATAGAATAAGGAATAGAATAGAATAGGAATAGAAATTTTGAAGACCATTTGTAGATTGCATAGAATAGAAGACTTTGGAATAGAATGACTAAATTAACTATTTATTGGTGATTTGAGTAATGTAATTGTTTGTTTTTGCAATAAAATATGGTATTTCTTTAAATGAACTGTTACAGAAAGTTTTTACGTTAGAGGATGGGCCAAAAGCAACGAAGTCACAATAAGTCTCACGAATATTATCGGAGCAAGCCGAATGGAATAGAATGGAATGGAATAGAATAATAAATAATTTGGTTATAACCTATTCTATTCCATTCTATTCTATTCTATTCCGTTCTGTGCAAGTATAAATGGTACCATGCATTTACATTGGTTTATATTCTATTGCCTGTGCTATTCTGTTCTATTCTATTCCATTCTATTCTATGCAATTCGTTTTGAAACTTGCTTTCCAGTTTGTTACTATAGTTTGTATTAAGACCTTGTCTCCGAGTCGTACAATGCTGTTCTTAGATTCTCCAGCTTTATATTCTCTCTTCTTTCTCTTTTGTTTATTTATAATATCGTTGTCCCTAGCTTCTTTATATCCTTTGGCATGTGTCAAATCAGTAATGGACGATATTTTATCCCAAACGTTGCTACCAAATTGTAGTTGAGATGGTGATTTTCCAGTTGTTCCGTGGAAATAACATTATAATTAAAATGAATTTTAGTATCTTACTCTGATAGTTACGTCCGTTGCCATGGGCAATTTTCAAGTGCTTTAAAATTGAGTTATTTATATTTTCAACTTCCTCACTAGCTTGGAGGGGAGGCAGTAGGGAGGTGAATGTCGCGATTTTTGCAAAATTGTTGGAATTCGTTGCTAAGAAATTGTCTCCCATTATTAGCTATTATACTTGCAAGAAAACCTAGTCGGGAAAACATTTCCATTAAGTGATTAATTACGAGAGATCGTTTTTATATTTCTGGACTAAGCAGTTTTCAATTTTAATATAATTTTTGATCATATTGTTTTTTAATCACATAGGCCTTGGTAACGTATATGACAATAATAGTTCTCATATCTGTCAGTTTGTGTTGTCACGCAAGGTAGCCCGTTCAAGACTTCCAAAAGCTGCCGTTGCTGAATGTGGCCATCCCCCTTATAATCCAGATCTAACCCCATGTGACTATTTTTTGTTTCCAAATCTCAAAACGAACTTAAAGCGGCCGTTGAAAGGCATTTTGCGGACAAAAGCAAGGGGCCTATATTGAAAAATAAATTTTTGTTGCTGTTGTAATCTTTTTTTATGCCTAGTCCGAGAATATAAAAACGACCCCTCGAATTACAGACGTTGTTATTGTTTTCCAAAATTTAATTTCTTGTTATCGGGATATCGGGAATAGTAATCAATTGACGATTCCTACGTAGATATCAGCGCCACAACCGGCCAAATTCTAACTACTCACTACGGCATTGATGGTACTGTGTTATGTATGTATATTTACATTATTTACATATAACTTTTGACTTCTTTGTTATTAGTGTGTTAAAAGGTATTACTTTTTTGTTGATTAAAAATAAATATGTTTTTCATTAAAAATATGAAAACAATACCATCGTGTGTGGTTCTAAATATTACCTCTAGATAGGAAGCGCTAGCGAGTATAGTGATTACAACAAGGACCATGTCCTTATTTGGCAGAGGTCCTATCAAGTCTATGGCGAGACATTGCCAAGGTACTTCAGGAAATTTGTGTCTTCTCACTGGTGGTTGTTTGTTGGGTTTTGATACCAACAAACAGTCTCGACAATTCTTCACAAACTGCTTGGCTTGCTTATCTATCATTGGCCACCATACTTTCAATCGTAGACGCTTCTTCATCACTGTTTCGCCTGGGTGATCCTCGTGAGCTAATTCCAAAACGTGTTTCGTATTTGACTGGGGTATTATGATTCGATTACCTCTAAGTAGTACTGAACCCATAGTGGTCAGCTCTGTCTTGAAAGACGAATAAACATTTTGGCTGCCGGACTCCATGAATCATTACCAAGTTTCGTTATCGCTTCTATTATGTCTTTGTCCCTTTTACTTTCTGAGATAATCTGTGATATCTTCATTGTTTTCGGTGCGTTCTGTTCTACTATAGTAAAATAGTATTTTACATAGTCTGGATACTGAATCAGCGATGTTTAGTTTAGCTGGTTGAAATACGACTTATAGCTTATAGTCTGAGAAGCCGTCTTTCGATGCGCCCAGTCAGTGGCGGATTTACAGGGATGCTTATGATGCTAGACCATCAGGCCCCCAATCATTGGGGCTCCAAAGGCGTCCCCAAGATCTTAAGTACTCTTTTTTTTTCGTTTTTCAAATAATTTATGAAAATACTGTCAAATTATTTTATTCTACTTTCATTTAATATTGACTAATTACTCTTTACAATGTAATACAGCTTTTCGTTTCTATTTATTATCTACCCTTTTCTTTTCGAAGAACATAAAAGCAAATTATAAATATTTATTTATTTAACTAAATAATAATTTTATGTAATTTTAAATTTACAATTTAACAAATAGCAGATACCTAGCAAACTAGCAAATTTATCTTTGGGTGCTGTTCATGTAGGTTCATAGTACTAGTTGCTTGCGCTTTAATGTAGATGTGATGAGCTAGATGATCTTCTCCAAGCTGACGAGTTCTGCAATATGAGGCGCAATGTCCTTGAAATTTGCACTTACGACATTTTGCCTACTTTGCTGGACATACTGTATTGTGTCTTGTGTTCCGCATAACTATGCCTCCCGCATCTCAAAAATTGATCATGTTGTGTACTTCATTGTATTCCTATTTTGTTAATGCCTGAAGATGTCTTGCTTGGCTCACCTTCATTCATTACTGATGTCTGGGTTTCTATTTGTTCATGAACTTGGCACAATTCGATAACTTCATTTAATGATGGTACTCTCTCCAGAAGTTTCTTCTTTAGGTCGTGCGACTCCCAACTATCAATAACCTTGTCTTTCGTGGTTATCTCAGTTGCCAAATAAATAACGCCTGCTGCTTAACTAAACAAAAACTTCTTGATTTTTTTTCCTTCGCGCTTGATGTTTTGATTCTGATAGCTTCCCGACAAGTTTTGTGAAAACACTTGAGCATACGCCACGAATGCAAGAATATCTCAATTAACCATAATCACTAATTAATAGTAATTAATTTACATCAGTTATTGTGAAATAAATATTTTTATTTCTAATTCATTTAATTCTAACAATTTAAATTAAATTTAGTCAATAGCATGTATTAACAACCCGAGTAATAATATTTTAATAATTTACGTAATAGGACAGATACGATGCCAAACAATTTGTGCTACGGAATATTATGTGAACAAATAGCTATTTTTTCTATAAACATGACAAAACTTTGTAAAAAAAAAAGAATTATTCCATTAGAATAGATTAACGGGAACTACATATTATAAATTACTGGGTAGCTTTTCTTGAATTTATAATGTTTAGATGCTTTTTTTGTAGCTCCTAGATATTTCTCTTGGTTCACAGCCTTTTCTTGGTGCTCACAGACCTTCTCTTATTTGATGCCCTTCCTTGATACCTAACCTTTAACAGTAGTATCGGAATATATTTTTTCTTTTTTTATATATATTTCTTACCTTTGGGGTTCAAAATAGTCCTCATTGCCAGAATGTGTTACTCTAGCGTAATATAATAAAACACTCAAGTGTTCACAAACCAAAAGTTTTATTCTTTCCCCTAACAGTACCGGAAAACATAAAAACATATTTAATATTCGGCCGTTCACTTTTGAGTACTCCGCTCGTTCCTTCTCCAATCCGTCATCATCATTTTATAAGTGATCATGTAAATAACTATTTATTTATACATGTTGCAAATACATTATATTACATACCTACTGTTAAAAATAATACTGGAGATATCGTTTTTATATTAGTTTTTAATCATACAGGGATTACAGGAGTAATGTCAACAACAACAATTGGTAATATCTGAATTACTTACTTACTTAATCCTGCACCTTTCTACCCTCACGGGTGTAAGGCGTTCCCCCGGCTTGCGGGGGAGGGGGTTGAGTTCTGGTTCGTTGGTCTTCTCCATATTTCTTTCCACTCTGCTCTATCTTGTGTTGCTGTCTTCGTTTCTTCCCAAGTTAAACCTCTTCTTTGCGCTGCCTCCTTTACTTCTTCCAGCCACGTTCTTCTTGGTCGTCCTCGTGGTTTCTTTCTTCCAATTTTTGCTTCAAACACTTTTTTAACTATTCTCTCCTCTCCCATCCTTTCTACATGCCCATACCATCTCATCTGTCCTTCTGCTATCTTATCTTCTATTGCTTTTACTTTTAAGTTTTGTCTGTGGGTTGTGTTTTCAATTCTGTCCAGTCTTGTTTTCCCCTCTATTTTTCTCAAGAACCTCATTTCGATAGCCGTAATTTTTTCTTTTTGTCTTTGCGTTAATGTCCATGTTTCAGCTCCGTGTATGAGTATAGGTGTCACTACTTTCTTAAATATTTGTACTCTGGTCTCTTTCGGTATTTCTTTCTTTCCTAAGAAGCTGTGTTTGATGCTATTGAATATTTTGCCTCCTGTTGTTCTTCTTTCTTTTATTTCTTCATCAAATCTTCCATCTTCTGAGATCATTGACCCCAGGTATTTAAATTTTTGGACTTGCTGTAGATTTTCATTTTTTAGTTGTATCGTGTGGTGTTGTTCATTTCTTCCTAGTATCATGGTTTTCGTTTTTTCTTTATTGATCTTCATGTTTAATTTTTGTAGCGCTTTGTCATATATTTCTATATTCCTTGTTAAGGTTTTTTCGTCTTCTGCTATGATGACCATGTCATCTGCATAGCATAGTTCTGCTATTTCCACTCTTCTCAATTTCCAATGTCCTATGTAGTATTTCTTTACTTCTTTCTTTGTCTCTTTTATTCCTTCGTCAAGGATTAGCGTAAACAGAAGCGGGCTCAAAATGCATCCTTGTCTTACTCCGGCTGTAGTTTCAAATGTATTGGAGGTCTCTTGTTTCACTCTTACATAGCTCTTAGTCTTTGAATATAGGCTCTGAATTCCTGTTATTAACGTATTTGATATTCCCCTTTTTCTTAGCGTTTTCCATATGTCTTCTCTATTGATTCTATCAAACGCTTTCTCTAGATCAATGAAGCAAACATGTACGTTTCTCCCTTCTTTTATTGCCTTTTCCCCTATTTGTCTTAGTATGAATATCGCATCATTTACTCCTCTATTTGGTCTAAAACCAAATTGAGTTTCCTCTAACGATTCTTCCAGCTCTGTTCTTAGTCTACTCTCCAAGATTCTTGCATATATTTTGGCCACTGTGCTTATTAGGGTAATTCCTCTATAGTTCTGACACTCTCTGCTATCTCCTTTTTTAAATATTGGTGTTATGATACCTATTTGCCATTCTGTTGGTGTTATTCCTTTTAGCGCTTCATTCATTATGTCTTTAAGTTCTTGTAGTGCTGATTCGGGTAGTGCTTTCAGCATGTCTGCTGTTATTTTGTCATGTCCGGGCGCTTTTCCTCTTTTGGTTTTTCTTATTGCTTCTATTATTTCTTTCAAGCTTATTTCTTCTTCTTGTGTTGTTTCTGTTTCCTTTGTTCGTGTGCGATGACTTTCTTGTTGTTCTTCATCTTTAGTATCCTTTCCCTCTAGTAGTTCTATGAAGTACTGTCTCCATCTGTCCATTATTCTGTCTTCTTCTGCTATCGTCTTTCCTTCCTTATCTTTAATGTTCGTTATTGTTGCTGTCTTCTTTTGTCTTATATTTTTAAGTGTTCCAAAAAATAATTTCTGGTTTTCATTGTATGCGTTTTTCATTTTTTCACCAAATTCTCTCCATGCTTTTTCTTTTTCTTCCTTTATTACTCTTTTTACTTTTTTCCTTTGTTCTTTATATTTTTCATAGTCAATAGGTTCTTTCGTTTGTAGATATTTATTCCACTTGTTCTTTTTTTCTTTCACTGCAACTTTTACCCTTTCCGACCACCATCTAGTTTTGTTTGTGTTTCTGTTCACTATTCTAGTAGTGCCGCAGCTTTTTTCTGCTGCCTCCAGTATTGTCTTTTTGAAGTTCTCCCATTTCTTTTCTATGTTTCCTTCTTTTTCTTTTGCTTTTTTCTTAAACTCTTCGTTGACGTTCTTTTGAAATTTTTCTTCTATCTCTTGTCTTCTAAGTTCATGGCATTTTATTTTCTTATTTACTATCTTTCTTTTGGTTTCGTTCTTTGTGATCACTTCTTGCTTTAGTATCATTGTTACAAGGAAATGGTCGCTTCCGATCTCTGGTCCTCTTTTTACTTTTATGTCTTTTACTCTATTCCAGCTGTCTATGTTAATTAGGAAATAATCTATAATCGATTTTTCATTTCTGCTTATAACTTGTCTAGTTATTTTATGTATTTCTTTGTGCTTGAAGTGTGTATTTCCGATTTTAAACTCATTCTCTAGGCAAAACTCTATTATTCTTTCCCCGTTTGTATTCTTCACATTCTCTCCATTCCTTCCTAAGCACCACTCTATTCCATCATTCTTATTTCCTACCCTCCCGTTAAGGTCTCCCATTATTATTACTCTCTTTTCACTTCTGTCTACTATTTCTTGTAGTTCTTTAAAGAAGTTATCTTTTTCTTCTTTTCTTGCGTCCTCGTTTGGTCCATAGCCCACAATTAGCGTGTATTCTTCGTTTTCGTCTCCTTCCTTAACATTTATTGATAGTAGTCTTTCGTTCAATAGGTTTTCTTTAGAAACATATTTCATCTTATCCTCTTTAATTAAAATTGCCACCCCTGCCTTGGCGTTTTCTTTTTCCGATACTCCTACCCAGTACATCCAATATCCATTTTGTGTTTTTGTGATTCCTTTGCCTTTCCTCTTTGTTTCTGTTATACCCACGTAATCCATATTCATTTTTGCCAGTTCTTCTGTTAATTCATATTCTTTCCCTGTTAAACTTTTTACATTCCATGTTCCAAATTTTATTATTTTCCTTGGTTTATTTACTCTATTTTTTATTTTGCCCTTCCCGTACTTAATTATATATGTTTTGTTGTTCCTTATCGTATCCTTTTCCTTTGCTTGCGACGTCTTTCCTTTTTGTTGCAATTTTCCTCGTTTTTCCCTTAGTTTTTTGACGCAGTACCTCCTTCTTCTTTGACCTCTATCAGCTTCTTTTCTGTTTTGTCCCATTTCCATTCCTTTCCATTTATTGTTATTTTCTGATAGCCTATCTTCAATATGTCACCTGCCTTTTTATTCTTCTCCGCTGACATTTTTATTTCCTTTTGTATTTCGCGCTCGTTTCTTGTTAGTTCGTTGTTTATGAAAATTTTGTCCTTTAAAGTTCGTAGGTTCTTTTTGTTCGCCATTACTTTTTGTTTATCTTGAAAATTTTCCATTTGTACCTTACATGTCTTCTCTCCTATCTTTAGTGCTTCCTTCACTTGTACATTAACTCCAATTTTCTTGTGTATGAAGTCTTCTACGGTGTTCTTTAGGTCATTTCTGTTGATTGAGTCTGTTCTTAGCCCTACAATCACGAAATTATTTTTGATTTTTTCTTTCTCTAATCTCTCGATTCTTTCTTTCATGTCGTTCAATTCTTTTTTGATCTCTATATTTTCTTCCTTCAGTTGTTCATTTATCTGTTTCATTCGTAGTAGTTCTTCTTGGTATTCTTTCTGATCCTGTTTTATCTCTTTTGTATCATTCTTTATTTGTAATATAATTTTCATTAAATCTCTTAGTTCTATTTTATCACTTTCTTCTTTGTTACTTTTGTCCGGTGTTCTCATAGTCTTTTTACTTCTTTTTGTTATATCTTGGCCATCTGTACTCTCTCTCTTCCTTTTACTGTCATCCGACGTGTAATCTTCTCTATCCGATGACATATTTGCACAACTTTCCTGAGTACGGGCCTGACTAAATTTTTATCTTGTTTGCACGCTCTAGCTGCTCCGCCACTACTCGCTTACGCTTGCTTACCGCTGTATTGTATGTCCTTGGCTACTGTCTCGCCACTGTATACACTTTTTACTCTAATTTAGAGCTTCTAGGCACTTCTCACTCCACTTTCTTAATTCACAACACTATCTTATTTCACCAGAGTTTATTTGTTTCCTATGGCCGCGAATTATGCGTGATATCTTTCGTTTATCGAATTTGAGTATCGCCGCACGATCGGCACAACCGTCTTCACTGCCTGCCACAACTCAACTTTCAATATCTGAATTACTACTAAAATATCATGAAAACATTTATCAAGAGAGGCGAGGATGAAACCATAGTAACATACATAAAACTTTATTGTATTCTAACACCCCCTCTCAATAAAGGCATTTCTAATCAGGAACTAGTTTTAACATTTTACAAAAGTTATTAAAACTATCCTTATGTAATGGTTTTGTTAATCCGTCGGGTATTTGAGTACTGGTTGGAATGTATTTAATATCTACAATTTTATTTGCAATCTTTTCACGAATAAAGTGACACTTGATGTCTATATGTTTTAGACGTTTATGATTTTCTGGATTTTTAGCTACACAAATTGCCGATTGATTATCTTCGAAGATTACAATTTGTTCATTACATTCAAGTCCAATTTCTGTCATTAAATTCTTAATCCAACAAACTTCGGAGACGGCCTGTCCCAATGCTATATATTCCGCCTCTGTGGACGAAAGTGCCACACATTATTGTTTTGACGATGACCACGAAACGGTACAACCATACATTTTCATCACATAGCCAGACGTTGATCTGCGGTCGTTTTTATCACCGGCCCAGTCTGCATCAGCGTAACCAGATAATGTTACGCAACTCTGCCGTTCGTACACGAGTTTCAAGTCTAGGGAACCTTGAATATAACGTAGAACTCTCTTCAGTGCTTTCCATAGTTCCTCGTTTCCGGTTGACTGGTATCTGCTGAGGTAACTTACTGAAAAAGATAAATCAGGTCTACAAGCTAACATGCAATACATTAAATATCCTATTAGTTGTCTGCATCTAGTTACTATTTCTTTATCAGTTGATGTTTCTTTGCTTATTTCGGTATTTGGTTCGATTGGTGTAGACAAAGGCTTACAGTTTTCCATGTTATATTTTCTTAATATATCTTTTAGGTATTCCTTCTGATCTATAGTTATTTTATTCTTTTCTTGCTTTATATTAATACCCAAATAATTAGATACTTTACCCAGATCTGTCATTTTAAAGGTTTTATTCAATTCTTCTTTTAATCTTTCGACTTCTGTTGGGTCTTCTCCTATTATAAGTAAATCATCGACATACAGTAAAATGTAAAATATTTGTCCTTCTTTATAATATAAGCAATAGTCAGATTTACATCTCTGCTTCATTATGAATTCATTGAACTTATCATTCCAGTATCTCGGCGATTTCTTCAGCCCATTTAACGATTTGTTTAACTTTAGTACCTTATTATTTTGTTTCATACCATCAGGTTTTATTAAATAAACTTCTTCGTGAATATCTCCATTTAGAAACGCACTCTTTACATCCATTTGATAAATAGGTAGGTTAAACTGTACTGCTATGGCTAAAAGAATTCTTAGAGTAGGTAATTTGGCAACTGGTGTATATATTTCTGAGTGATCAAAGTTCTCTTTTTGCTGGAATCCTCTCACAACAAGTCGAGCTTTGTATTGTGCTTCATCTTCCGAACCTCTTTTTATTTTAAATACCCACTTAGTCTCTATTGCTTGATTTCCTTTCGGTAATTCTGTTTCGGTCCATGTATTGTTTTCATACAATGCATCTAATTCTCTTTTAATTGCTTCTTTGCATTTATTCTTTTCTGGTCCATTTATTACTTCTTCATAAGTTGGTTGATCTAATTCCTTTGCCATGTAACACATGTCGTAATCTATTATATATATTTGGTAATCTTCTTTGTCTGTTGCTTTTACGTGTATTTTCATTTGTTTGTAATTCAGGAGATTGTATTTCACTGCTTTTATCTTCTATTTCTTCGCTTTTATCTTCTATTTCTTCATGATTACTGCTTACATCTTCTATTTCTATTTCTTCATTTATGTCTTCTATTTCTTCGTTTTGTCTTTCCTGTATTTCAGTGTCAGTATTAATTATCTGCACTTCTATCCCTGAGTTACAAATCTTTTTATTTTCATTATTCATTTCCACGTTGTTAATCTTATCTTCAGTTTTTACTTCCTTCGGTTTAAATACTACATTTACTGCTGTAACTATGGTTTGTTCTTTATTTAGAAATATTCTATATCCTTTTGTATTTTCTGTGTATCCAACTAATATTCCTTATTGTTAAAATTTTTGTTGTAATAAATGTACACTGACCTTTGATTTTGGTTCAAAAACCGTATGTAGTTTATCCCACATTTCGGTACTATTTTGACATGATAATATATATGATAATACACTTTCCTCCAACCTGTTTACTAGCAATTCTTGCGCCAATGCATCTTTGTCTTCCCATTCTTTTTCCTTTTGATCTGACCCTTCCGGTTTCTTCAACTTTCCTGTCACAATATCTAAAAGTTTTCTAGACCTTAAGACGACAGTAATTTGGAACTTCCACACTGGCCAATTGCGTCCATTTAGTTTAATGTAGGAATGTATTTCCGATTTCTCCATAATTTACTGAAAAATTCAATCTTTAATCTTTTCTTTATTTAGAGAATACTGGGTGACTGGGCCCCATAACCTGTTAAAAATAATACTGGAGATATCGTTTTTATATTATTTTTTAATCATACAGGGATTACAGGAGTAATGTCAACAACAACAATTGGTAATATCTGAATTAGTACTAAAATATCATGAAAACATTTATCAAGAGAGGCGAGGATGAAACCATAGTAACATACATAAAACTTTATTGTATTCTAACACCTACACTAAATTACTAAATATCTTTGACAGAATCGTCAATATAATTAATTATTAAATCTGAGCTAAAATCATCTCTAAAAGAATTGTCAATTACATGAAATTCATTATTACTATATACCTATGGGCCATCCAGCGAATCAAGCGGTTTACATCATAAATACAATATCACTAGAAACAATGACGTCATATGTTAAAAAGTTTACATGAGCATGTAAAACGGATTAAAATATGATCTGTGGGTTGCCTTCATAAATCCAAATCTTTCTTAAAAACGTAACACGTCTGGTATAATTTTTTTCCAGCGAAATCCAATTTTATTTAAAATATTCTGAACGATACTGTTTACGCCGTTATAAATACATCCTTCTTGTAGTATATGCAACAAACTATTTAGTATTATGTGAGGTCCTTAAAAAAATACACTATACAATTTCTCACTGTTTCTGTACATTGCGTATAGCGTTTGCCACACACTGTACATATAAATTTAATTTTCCAAGTATTACTAACAAATAGAACGAAATATTACCTCAATATTACAATTCAGTGAAAGTAAGAGCCCACCAATCTATTTTTATTTCATTTTTAAAATAAGTCAATAAATTAACTACAAGCTCTTGAATTTGACATGACAGAGCATTTGACATTTTGTCAATGAACAACGAAACCAAAAACAAAATGAAATCACAATACAGGTTGAAAAGTATAATGTAGACATATAATATTTAGTAATATACATGTTCAGAATTACCAATATTAAAAAAATATAATCAAACGTCATTTTGCAAAAATTTACAAAATTTTACTTAATAATAATATATCCAAATATAATTTTTTCTATTAAAGGTGTCAAATACATAATAATACTAAAAAAAAACAATAAAATACCGTTAATAAAATATATTTAAAAAAATAAAGAAAATTTCAAAAATCCCTAAACGATGACGTAAACCACTTGATTCGCTGGATAGCCCATATACAGGGTGTCTCTTAAATAGGGGGACATGGCTTAACCACAGATTCCTGAGGCTAAAATAAGACGATTTAACCAAACTTGCTTCTACCGGAAAGTGTACCATTTAGCCAGAAATCTGCTTCAAAGTTCTTCGAAAAAAAAAAAAAAAATTTGCTTATAATAATCGGACGCTTTATTCGATTTGGATGATATTTGGTATGGCAATTTATATGGTTATAAGTCATCTTTTAAGGTGATACTTGTTATTATTAATGAACCACTAGTGTATGAAACTTAGGTCTCCCAACATTAATTAGACCGTAACTTTTTAATGGAAATGCCGAAAACGTGAAATTATTTTTCTTCAGAAAGATACATTCAATAGTAAACTTTTCTCTCTCTGTGTAATTTGTGATATATCTCAGGGTTCACCCAGAAAAAAATAAAATCTGAGTGTCTGCACTGCTAAATTTTTTAAATAAATTTAATCTAGCAGTCTATCCAAATGTCAAACAAGTAATTTTTAATGACAGCAACGAGTTTTCAATCTTCACAACTTGTTTAGGAGTAAGCTGAGATATGTAATCGTCTTATTGCAAAGAAAATTTTTGACAACCCATAAAAAAATTGTTAATGTTATTAAAAATTACTTGTTTGGCATTTGGATAGACTGCTAGATTAAATTTATTTTAAAAATTTAGCAGTGCAGATACTCAGATTTTACTTTTTTCTGGCTGAACCCTAAGAGATATCACAAATTATACAGAGAGAGAAAAGTTTACTATTGAATGTATCTTTCTGAAGAAAAATAATTTCACGTTTTCGGCATTGCCATTAAAAAGTTACGATCTAATTAATGTTGGGAGACCTAAGTTTCATACACTAGTGGTTCATTAATAATAACAAGTATCACCTTAAAAGATGACTTATACTCATATAAACTGCCATACCAAATATCATCCAAATCGAATAAAGCGTCCGATTATTATGAACAAAATTAACTTTTTTTCGAAGAACTTTGAAGCAGATTTATGACTAAATGGTACACTTTCCGGTAGAAGCAAGTTTGGTTAAATCGTCTTATTTTAGCCTCAGGAATCTGTGGTTAAGCCATGTCCCCCTATTTAAGAGACACCCTGTATATGTCAGAATCATCGTTAAAAGAATCATCAGAGTTAAAATTTAATAATTTTCCTACTATTAGCACTTAAATATTGCATACGTGTTACTGCCAAGCTGTATCATCTCCAGAAATACCGACATCAGTTGACCAGCAAGCCATTGTTTTTTAAAAATCAAAGGATTATTCTATGCTAACGACCTGCAAATAATTAAATACCGAACTCCAACGTGTTATTAGTGAAAATAAACCACATCTCTGCCACAAGGTCATAGTAAATTTCATCAACAAACAATCATATGTTGTATTAATAAATAATATAATGTGTACTTTATTCAATAAAAGTCAGATCAAGGAAACAATAATAGTTATTTATTATACAAGACGATAAAGAGATACAAGTCGATAAAAAGAGTCTTTAGCGTCTAGTATAAAATATTATTTTATTTTATACCTGATGTTTTTTTCTGTACATTATGTATTATTATTATTATTATTATTATTATTATTATTATTATTATTAATTATTATTATTAACATTATTACTACTATTATTATTGATACAAAAAGGAAGGTGAAACGTAAGGGGTATTTTTTGCTATATTATATCATAGCGTAGTCTTGGGATCGCAACCCTGGTACAAAATAAAGATTTGTTTTAAGTACCTATATAAAAATTAAATCCAACTCTCCTATTGAGACACCTTTTATAAAATAGACATAAATCATAATTTTTCTAATTGTCATGTATCATGAAATTTAGTAAAACAATGGTAAAAAAAATAAATATGAAGGATGAAAGAAAGTCAGAAGAGTTGTGGGAAATGCAAAATGGTGATATTCTTGCAAGTCACCCGCTTCGTCGCCGGCCTATTTTCCACATCACAAAACCGATTTTAATGCATATGCGTCGTATATAAAATGAGCGATCGCGGATCGCAGATCGGCTGCGTATTGCTAGCCAGCGATAAAAACTCCCTTTCCGCTTTCCCGCGCCCCATCGCCTTATATATTACATAGATTATACAGTCTTTACATAAGAAACCGCTATAAACGTATTATATGCACTGGGATGTTAAGAGCAAATTTATTTCTGGAGTTTATGAATGTGTACGTGTGTCCATTTTCATAAATTCCTTCCTTGCGCTATTTACGAGTTTCCGATGTGTATTTCAGCGTCATCTATCGGGGTGAAAATCGCCCTGGTCTCGCTCCAACCCTTAAAAAGGTTTCACGCATATGTGCTGACTTTTTTATATGCCTTATACGTGGATGAAAAAATATTTGCTGAAATATATGGACATCGTATTTTAGTATTCAGTGATTCTACGTTAAGATCAGATTCTAAGATATGGTCTCATTTTTTATGTAAAATATGATATATTGGCAGTTTAAATGACATTATTAGGTCATCAAAGCCATGAATTTGTATATAATAATGGAGATACGTATTTCATAAATTTCTATATTATGTCTTGGTTATGTGATTCTGACATTCAGGTTAGAATCTGACATAAAAATGACATGTGTGTTGCCCGGGTGTTATTTGTTGCTACGCTATCATAGCGTAGTCTTGGGATCCCTACCCATAGCTGAAATATACAGGTATAAACCAGCAAATATCTCGCTTATTATTAATTTTGGCAATTTAAACTATATAGCAAAATGTGAAGGATTAAAAAACTCTGAGTTTGTTAAAAAAATATTTTATATTTATACTTTGTGTGGCTTATCGATTTCGCTATTTATTTAGCATCTTCAGAGTCTACAGCTGGAAAAATATGTACATACATAACATAAATATAAAAACACAATATAAGAAATATATAAAGTAGCCCAATGAACGGAGGCTGGTACCCTACAAAAGGTAGGATAGTTCTAAATTTTTGATATGTTGTATAGGGTGGTTGGTTAGTTAAAAATCCAAATTTTCACAATCCTCCCTCCTCCGCTCCACCGAAAATCGGTAGAGAACGAAATTTCCTCATAATCAATCTTATAGTGAATTTAATTACCTACAAAATCCAATTATTTTTTTACGACAATTGCAACAAAGTGGGAGTCATTTTACAAAAAGTGATAAAAATGACTTTTTCTAAATTAATGCAGCAACTCTTTTTTTGTTCATTATTTCTAATTATAAAAGTATTATTTCAAATAAAATAATCTGTAAGCTGCCGCGTCAGTGATGTATCGAGGGACTACTAACAAAAAACTTTTTTAAAAAACAGAACTTTCTTTTTTATTTGCCTGCCATTTCTTTCTATTGCTCTTCAACTAAGAATAAGTTATTTGCCGAGTATTATATATATTAAGACTCAATTTTCTAAAACTTTGGCGAGTTTGGCGTATTATGTCTGTTGTAAACCAATAGCGGTAGAGCTGTGCCGCTCCTAACAAGGCAAAAGTAGCAATCTTAGAAAAATATTGAGTTTTTTTTATCATTTTCAACAAATTTCATTATATTCTTTTAGATGTTGTACTCAGCTCCTATAGATATGGAATGGATGAAATATAGAATACATAGATTACCTCAAAACATCCATTTTAAAAATTGCTTCATTAACATTTTAACTACTGAAAATCGGTAACTTTTCAGTTTTTTGCTTATAACTTCTTTTTGGTGCATTTTAACTCAAAAAAAAGTTATTCGACGACTTATAGAGGATAAAATTTTCTGTATATTTGGTAAATAAAGTTTTTTTGTAGGAATAATAGCAACGGAGCTATGAAGCTCCCAAAAAGGACAACACTGCGTACTTATCTAAATTTTGAGTTTCTTTCCAATTTACATATCGCAATAACTCCGTAACATTTCATTTTAGCGTAAAAGTACTTAAGCTAAATTTTGAGAATTTGCTTATCTAAAAAATCCATGTATCAATTTTTTTAATGACCAATGTAACGAAGTGGGGCAACTTTATAAAAAAATACGAAAAAATGTTTTTTTCAAGTTAAGTGCAGCAACGTTGTCCCTCCAGTTTTTGACACTATACTTGTTTTTACGATGCGAAATTAACGTAATGCGGATTCCACGAACGAATTCTGAGCTAAAGAGCAGTAGAAAGAAGTCGCAGACAAATAAAAGAAGCAAGTGCTGTTTTTTAAAAGTTTTTTCTAATAGTCCCATGAGACTTCATTGACGTTTGCCAACACATAATTACGCTCAGCTTATTTTATTTGAAATAATACTTTTATAATTAGAAATAATGATCCAAAAAGAGTGTCTGCATTAAATTAGAAAAAGTCATTTTTACCATTTTTTGTAAATTGACCCCCCCCCCCCCCCTTCATTGTATTGGTCGTAAAATAAATGGATTTTGTAGGTAATTAAATTCACTATAAGATTGATTGTGAGAACTTTTACGCTAAAATGATGTGTTACGGAGCTATAGCGATGTAAAGTGGATAGAAAGTCAAAATTTTGCGAAGTTCGCAATTTTAGCCTTTTTTGTGAGCTTCATAACTCTGTTGCTATTAATCGGACAAAATAACTTCACATAACTAATTTGCAGGAAATTTTGTCCTCTACAAGTCGGCAAATAGTGAGAAGTTTTTGCTGAAGGTGCCGTGAAGACAAGCTACAGAAAACTGCAAAAGGGCTATCAATGAGGATTCCAGCATGGGAGATGCGGAAATTGAGAAGCAACCAATTCTGAGTGCAGATGCAGAGAACGTCGGTCCAATGTTTAAAATACCATCGGCCGCACTTACAACGGTAGTGCAAGCAGCAGTTACGGCAGCACTAATCCTGCGGTCGCCACAACTTCAATATAAGCGGGTTAGTACGAACGAGATTTCTTATCAAATTCCATTTCTTGGGGGAAATCGAAATGACGAATTCGACTTGAAGTCCTGGTTAGATCAGTACGTTAAATTACATGGATTCGGACGCACCCGTACTCAATGTACTAATGTCACTAAATTACAAGAAGACACAGATGATATCTTGGGAAGAAGTTTCTTAAATAAGATGGAATATACTGTAACAAAAGACATAACAACTCTGGATGAACAGCGCATAGAATCTGAACTGAAACGAGAACCCGTGTTACTGAAAGAACCATTAGACAATGATTTTGAGCTTAAGAATCCTGATGACTTACCATATGAATTTCAATGTAGAGTAGAAAATCTTACAAAAGAGAAGAATTTAAATCGTAAACTGGATAAGGGAGAAGTCAACGATGATAAAATACGAATCAAATTGAGAAATCAAAATTTTGTGTGGAGCTGTAATGCAACCGAGGTAAATATAGTTAATGAAAACGAATCTTTCGATCGAATCGCATTAAACCGATCAACGCAGAGTACTACGGGTCAAGTTCCGAGTTTTAGAATTAGAGGTGTTGATGTAATGGTGCAGGATGCTCTAGAGCTTGAAGAAGCAAAAACCGATCTAAAGAATCGACGAGAAGAACTTCGGAACGAAGCAGAACATCGCATGCGAGAGAGACACCAGAAAAATGAACAGTATTATAATACAACTCGACGAAACTACAAACCATTCTCTGTCGTTATGGTTCGAAAATGGCACTGAAATACAGTGGCACATATGAAATTTATAAAATTTTGGATCGAGATCGATTTGTTGTACGTGATGTTCCAGGCCTACAGTTGACACAAAAGTCTTATGACGCCATCTTGCCACCTGAACGCCTTAAACGAATCGAATCAGAATATATGGATTCAGAAACTGATAATGAAAAGGATACGGATCCAGAAGCTGATGATGATAATGAAAACAAAACAGATAGTGAAGGTGAATCTGTGATTTAGTACTTCTTCTTTTGGGGAGAGAGTGGAGGAATGATTTGTTGTGCGTGAAGGAGTGGCTATTTTTGGTTTGTTGATATTCTTGTTGTTCTTAGTGTTGTTTTCGTAGCTTCTCTTCTTGTTAGTTGATGAGTCTTTGAAGTTTGATCTGCTTTGTGGTTGATGTAGAAGATGGGTTCTTCTTCTTCTAGTTGTAAAATTACCATTTCGTATTTTATGGTGTGCAGTAGTAGGTGCCGGTGCATAAACTTAAATTTTGGGTTTATAGAAGTGCTCAACTGGAATTTATGAAGTTTTTTGGAAATTTGTGCTTGAACAAATTTCAGAGTTACATTATGCCTTTTGCAGGTTTAGAGGAAGTTTAAGTGTTGACGTATATTGTGTCTTTTTCGAAGTAGATTTCTCAGCTGAGCTGGTAGAGTTTTCTGGATATCTCCATTTGAAATTTTATTGATGAATATATATATATATATATATATATATATATATATATATATATATATATATATATATATATATAAAACTAATTTCTACTTTTAAAAATTCGTCAATTAATACAACAAAATATCTGCAGCACTAGATATTTAGAAAGTAAAATATGATATTTTCGCGAAAAATCAGATAGTTGTGGGAATAAAAAAAACAAATAAAACAAAATATCAATTAATATCATAATATTTAAATATTTAATGCTTAATTATAACAATGTAAGCACAATAATTACAACAATAAGATTAAAATACTGAATTGAACTAACGTTTCAGTTTGTATTAAAAATTATAAATTATCCTAAAATTTATATCAAATACTTAATAATAAAATATATCACAATTTCTTCGGTAATGAACAAATCCATTTTATAATGCATAAACTTACAGTAAAGCAATTTATGTACTGTAATCTTTTATTCTAAACGGGTAGATTCACTATCTATATATATTTCTATATTGAATTCATCACGACGATCGCGAAAATTTTATTCGCCTGTACAGACTAAACGGTGCGAGTGATTTTAAAGAAAATTCTTCCAAGATGTAGAGAATAACTCAACTTGATTTCCTGGTAATAGGTCATTTTACTATACGGTGCATAGTTTTTGTGTAAAAAATTTTGAAAGGTCGTATTTTGGCTTTTTGAAACAATTTGAAATCAAAAATTTAGTCTTCTTTGAAAAATTTAAGACGAAGAACGTTTCTTTGACATGTCAATCAGACCATTTAAATGGAATTATTTATAAAATAAGGACATTTTGAAAAAAGTTAAATTAATAATCATACATTATGGCAATGGGCGGTTATTTCATAGTAGTTTAAAAGGCCTAAAACATTATATTTAAAAATTAAAATTTTTGAAGGTTCATGTCCGTGATTCATGTACATTTCCAAAGTGTTGCCACACATCCCATAAGAAACTAAGTAAAAAACAAATATTACAATGTCAAGAATTTGACAGCTCGATCGGCTTTTGTTTTTTGCATAAAGTTGTCAGAAACATGTCGTGTTTGGTATCAAATGAGAGGTATCGACAAGGGCTGCCGTGCAAAATGTAAAAATTTTGACAGCTCGATCGGCTTTTGTTTTTTGCATAAAGTTGTCAAAACCATGTCGTGTTTGGTATCAAATTAGAGGGTATGTCAAGGGCTGACATGCAGAAATGTTAAAAATTATACAACTCGATCGGCTTTTGTTTTTTGCTTAAAGTTGTTAGAACCATGTCGTGTTTGGTATCAAATGAGAGGGTTCGTCAAGGGCTGCCATGCGGAAATGTCAAAAATTTGACAGCTCGATCGGCTTTCGTTTTTTGCTTAAAGTTGTTAGAACAATGTCGTGTTTGGTATCAAATGAGAGGTAACGTCGGGGGCTGCAATGCAGAAATGTCAAAGCTCGATCGGCTTTTGTTTTTTGCTTAAAGTTATCGGAACCATGTCGTGTTTGGTATCAAATGAAAAGTAACGTCAAGGGCTGTCATGCAGAAATGTCAAAAATTTGACAGCTCGATCGGCTTTCGTTTTTTGCTTAAAGTTGTTAGAACAATGTCGTGTTTGGTATCAAATGAGAGGTAACGTCGGGGGCTGCAATGCAGAAATGTCAAAATTTTGACAGCTCGATCGGCTTTTGTTTTTTGTTTAAAGTTGTCAGAACCATGCCGTGTTCGGTATCAAATGAGAGGGTTCGTCAAGGGCTGCCATGCAGAAATGTCAAAAATTTGACAGCTCGATCGGCTTTTGTTTTTTGCTTAAAGTTGTCAGAACCATGCCGTGTTCGGTATCAAATGAGAGGGTTCGTCAAGTGCTGTCAGGCAGAAATGTCAAAAATTTAACAGCACGATCGGCTTTTGTTTTTTGCTTAAAGTTGTCAGAACCATGTCGTATTTGTTATCAAATGAAAGGTAACGTCAAGGGCTGTCATGCAGAAATGTTAAAACTTTGACAGCTCGGTCGGCTTTTGTTTTGCGTGGACATTTTGGGTGGGCAGGTTGGGTCGGCAGGTTGCGTGGGCAGTTTGGGTGGGCAGGTTGCGTGGGCAGTTTGGGTGGGCAGGTTGGGTGGGCAAGTTGCGTGGGCATTTTGGATGGGCAGGTTGCGTGGGCATTTTGGGTGGACAGGTTGAGTGGGCATTTTGGGTGGGCAGGTTGCCTGGGCAGTTTGGGTGGGCAGGTTGCGTTGGCATTTTGGGTGGGCAAGTTGCTTGGGCAGTTTGGGTGGGCGGGAAAAAAATATTTTGAAAGACTCTTAGCGTTAGCACTTTGCGTTTAAATTGTTCCTAGACGGATTGGACGTACGTAAAACTATTATAAAACACTATCGGCGGAGCCCTAGGGAATACTCGGCGTAGCCGAGTTTTCGCTAGTCTTTTATACTAAACGGGTACATTCACTATCTATATATATATATTTTCTTTAATCATCATGACGATCTGGGAAATTTTGCTCACCTGTACAGACTAAACGGTGCGAGTGATTTTAATGAAAATTTTTCTACGATGTAGAGAATAATTCAACTTGATTTCCTAGTAATAGGTAATTTTTCTGTACGGTGCATAGTTTTTGTGTTAAAAATTTTTAAAGGTCGTATTTTGGCTTTTTGAAACAATTTGAAATCAAAAATTTAGTTTTCATTGAAAAATTTAAGACGAAGAACGTTTCTTTGACATGTCAATCAGAACATTTAAATGGAATTATTTATGAAATGAGGACATTTTGAAAAAAGTTAAATTCATAAACATACATTATGGCAATGGGCGGTTATTCCATAGTAGTTTAAAAGGCCCTAAAACATTATATTTAAAAATTAAAATTTTTGAAGTTTCATGTCCGTGATTCATGTGCATTTTCAAAGTGTTGCCACACATCCCATAAGAAACTAAGTAAAAAACAAATATTCCAATGTCAAGAATTTGACAGCTCGATCGGCTTTTGCTTTTTGCTTAAAGTTGTCAGAACCATGTCGTGTTTGGTATCAAATGAAAAGTAACGTCAATGGCTGTCATGCAGAAATGTCAAAAATTTGACAGCTCGAACGGCTTTTGTTTTTTGCTTAAAGTTGTCAGAATCATGTCGTGTTTGGTATCAAATGAGAGGGTTCGTCAAGGACTGACATGAAGAAATGTTAAAAATTTGACAGCTCGATCGGCTTATGTTTTTTGCTTAAAGTTGTTAGAACCATGTCGTTTTTGGTATCAAATGAGAGGGTTCGTCAAGGGCTGCCATGCAGAAATGTCAAAATTTTGAAAGCTCGATCGGCTTTTGTTTTTTGGTTAAAGTTGTCGGAACCATGTCGTGTTTGGTATCAAATGAAAAGTAACGTCAAGGGCTGTCATGCAGAAGTGTCAAAAATTTGACAACTCGATCGGCTTTTGTTTTTTGCTTAAAGTTGTCAGAACCATGTCATGTTTGGTATTAAATGAGAGGGTTCGTCAAGGGCTGCCATGCAGAAATGTCAAAAATTTGACAGCTCGAACGGTTTTTGTTTTTTGCTTAAAGTTGTCAGAACCATATCGTGTTTGGTATCAAATGAGAGGGTTCGCCAAGGGCTGCCATATAGAAATGTCAAAAATTTGACAGCTCGATCGACTTTTGTTTTTTGCTTAAAGTTGTCAGAACCATGTCGTGTTTGGTATCAAATGAAAAGTAACGTCAAGGGCTGTCATGCAGAAGTGTCAAAAATTTGACAGCTCGATCGGCTTTTGTTTTTTGCTTAAAAGTATCAGTACCATGTCGTGTTTGGTATCAAATGGAAGGTAACGTCAAGGGCTGTCATGCAGAAATGTCAAAAATTAGACAGCACGATCGGCTTTTGTTTTTTGCTTAAAGTTGTCAGAACCATGTCGTGTTTGATATCAAATAAAAGGTAACGTCAAGGGCTGTCATGCGGAAATGTCAAAACAGGTTGCGTGGGCAGTTTTAGTGAGTAGGTTGCGTGGGCATTTTGGGTGGGCAGGTTGCGTGGGCAGTTTGGGTGGGCAGGTTGGGTGGGCAGGTTGCGTGGGCATTTTGGGTGGGCAGGTTGAGTGGGCATTTTGGGTGGGCAGGTTGCGTGAGCAGTTTGGGTGGGCAGGTTGCGTGGGCTGTTTGTGTGGGCGGGAAAAAAATATTTTGAAAGACTCTAAGCGTTAGTACTTTGCGTTTAAATTGTTCTTAGACGGATTGGACGTACGTAAAACTATTATAAAACACTATCGGCGGAGCCCTAGGGAATACTCGGCGTAGCCGAGTTTTCGCTAGTCTTTTATACTAAACAGGTCAATTCACTTTAGTTTCATCAATGACGATCGCCGAAATTTTGCTCACATATACAGCCTGAACGGTGCGTGTGATTTTAATGAAAATTATTGCAGGTTGTAGAGTATAAGTCAACTTGATTTCCTGGTAATAGGTCATTTTTCTATAAGGTGCATAGTTTTTG
Source organism: Ophonus ardosiacus (assembly GCA_943142095.1). Lineage (NCBI taxonomy): Eukaryota > Metazoa > Arthropoda > Insecta > Coleoptera > Carabidae > Ophonus > Ophonus ardosiacus. The sequence continues at coordinate 43,979,915 of OW964823.1, forward strand.
TGTAAAAATTTTTTAAAGGTCGTATTTTGGATTTTTGAAACAATTTGAAATCAAAAATTTAGTCTTCTTTGAAAAATTTAAGACGAAAAACGTTTCTTTGACATGTCAATCAGAACATTTAAATGGAATTATTCATGAAAAGAGGACAATTTGAAAGAAATTAAATTAATAAACATACATTATGGCAATGGGCGGTTATTCCACAGTAGTTTAAAAGGCCCTAAAACATTATATTTAAAAATTAAAAGTTTTGAAGGTTCATGTCCGTGATACATGTACATTTCGAAAGTGTTGCCAAACATCCCATAAATAAGTAAGTAAAAAACAAATATTCCAATGTCAAAAATTTGACAGCTCAATCGGCTTTTGTTTTTTGCATAAAATTGTCAAAAACATGTCGTGTTTAGTATCAAATGAGAGGTAACGACAAGGGCTGTCATGCAGAAGTGTAAAAAATTTGACAACTCGATCGGCTTTTGTTTTTTGCTTAAAGTTGTCAGAAACATGTCGTGTTTGGTATCAAATGAAAGGTAACGTCAAGGGCTGTCATGCAGAAGTGTAAAAAATTTGACAACTCGATCGGCTTTTGTTTTTTGCTTAAAGTTGTCAGAAACATGTCGTGTTTGGTATCAAATGAAAGATAACGTCAAGGGCTGCCATGCAGAAATGTCAAAAATTTGACAGCTCGATCGGCTTTTGTTTTTTGCTTAAAGTTGTCAGAACCATGTCGTGTTTGGTATCAAATGAAAGGTAACGTCAAGGGCTGTCATGCAGAAATGTCAAAAAATTGACAATTCGATCGGCTTTTGTTTTTGCTTAAAGTTGTCAGAACCATTTCGTGTTTGGTATCAAATGAGAGGTATAGTCAAGGGCTGCCATGCAGAAATGTTAATAATTTGACAGCTCGATCGGCTTTTGTTTTTTGCTTAAAGTTGTCAGAACCATGTCGTGTTTGGTATCAAATGAAAGGTAACGTCAAGGGCTGTCATGCAGAAATGTCAAAAAATTGACAATTCGATCGGCTTTTGTTTTTGCTTAAAGTTGTCAGAACCATGTCGTGTTTGGTATCAAATGAGAGGTATCGTCGAGGGCTATCATGCATAAATGTCAAAATTTTGACAGCTCGATCGGCTTTTGGGTGGGCAAGTTGCGTAGGCAGTTTGAGTGGGCAGGTTGGGTGGGCAGGTTGCGTGGGCATTTTGGGTGGGCAGGTTGCGTGGGCAGTTTGAGTGGGCAGGTTGGGTGGGCAGGTTGCGTGGGCATTTTGGGTGGGCAGGTTGCGTGGGCTGTTTGGGTGGGCAGGTTGCGTGGGCATTTTGGGTGGGCAGTTTGGGTGGGCAGGTTGCGTGGGTCGTTCGGGTGGGCATATTGCGTGGGCAGGTTGCGTGAGCAGGTTGCGTGGGCTGTTTGGGTGGGCGGGAAAAAAATATTTTGAAAGACTCTTAGCGGCAGCACTTTGCGTTTAAATTGTTCCTAGACGGATTGCACGTACGTAAAACTTTTATAAAACATTATCGGCGGAGCCCTAGGGAATACTCGGCGTAGCCGAGTTTTCGCTAGTCTTTTATTCTAAACGGGTACATTCACTATCTATATATATATATTTTCTTTAATCACGACGATCGGGGAAATTTTGCTCACCTGTACAGACTAAACGGTGCGAGTGATTTTAATGAAAATTTTTCTGGGATGTAGAGAATAATTCAACTTGATTTCCTGGTAATAGGTCATTTTTCTGTACGGTGCATAGTTTTTGTGTAAAAAATTTTTAAAAGTGGAAATTTGGCTTTTTGAAACAATACATCGAAGTCTACATGTACAAAATTAAGAAGAAAAACGATGTCATCTATCAAATTTGACATGTCAATGTTGGTGACAAACCATTATAAGAAATGTATAAAGATTAATTAAAAGTGGATATATATATATATATATATATATATATATATATATATATATTTTTATGGAACGATTATTATGCATATAATAGTATAATTAAAGGTATTTTATAATTATTTTCTCTATTTAAATGGTAATTAATAATTCATATATAATCTTGAAGTTAAATTTTATCCATAGGTAAAACTGTCTGCTTTTTATGACAGAGAAGTTGAAAAGGTGATAATTGAGTGAATATGAACGTACAGTAACATATGTACGCATGTTTCCATTGACAAAATAGTTGCTGAACGACGAAAAAGGCATGTATTTAAATGGAACCTAATTTTGATATGAAATTGATAAAAATGGTACCTAGACGGAATGGAAGTACGTAAAACTATTATAATACACTAATACACTATCGGCGGAGCCCTAGGAGAAAGATTGTTTGACATGTCAATCAGAACCTTTAAATGGAAATATTTTTGAAATGAGGACAATTTGAAAAATGTTAAATTCATAAACATAAATTTTAAGAATGGGCAATTATTTCACAATAGTAAAAATGGCCTAAAACATTTAAAATTTATAATTTTTGATGGTTCATGTCCATGGTTCATGTCCACTACGAAAGTGTTGCCAAACATTCCATAAGTAACTAGGTAAGTACCTATAAAACAAATATTGCTAACTAGATCAAGTCGGTATACAAGTGTTACATGCATAAGTGAAAAACAAATATTCCTAACTGCATTATTGTGAAGTTAGCCAATTAATTTCCAAGCTACTAATAAAAAATATAATAAATTTTAAACAAAAATATAAGAGAAAGTGTTGCCATAAGTAACTAAGTAAAACACAAATACTCCAATGTCAAGATTTTGAGAGCTCGATCGGTTTATGTTTTATTTACATAAAGTTGTCAGAAACATGTAGTGTTTGTATCAAATAAGAAGTATCGTAAAGGGCTGCAATGCAGAAATGTTAAAATTTTGACAGATCGATTGGCTTTTGTTTTTTGCATAAAGTTGTCAGAATCATGGCGTGTTTGGTATCAAATGAGAGGTATCGTCGAGGGCTGCCATGCAGAAATGTCAAAATTTTGACAGCACGGTCGGCTATTGTTTTTTGCTTAAAGTTGTCAGAACTATGTCGTGTTTGGTATCAAATGAGAGGGTTCGTCAAGGGATGCCATGCAGAAATGTCAAAGATTTGACAGCTCGATCGTCTTTTGTTTTTTTGCTTAAAGTTGTTCGAACCATGTCGTTTTTGGTATCAAATGAAAGGTAACGTCAAGGGCTACCATGCAGAAATGTCAAAAATTTGACAGCTCGATCGGGTTTTGTTTTTTACTTAAAGTTGTCAGAATCATGTCTTGTTTGGTATCAAATGAAAGGTATCGTCGAGGGCTACCATGCATAAATGTCAAGATTTTGACAGCTTGATCGTCTTTTGTTTTTTTATTCAAAATTGTTAGAACCATGTCGTGTTTGGTATCAAATGAGAGGTTTCGTCAAGGGCTGCCAAGCAGGAATGTCAAAAATTTGACAGTTCAATCGGCTTTTGTTTTTCGTTTAAAGTTGTCAGAACCATGTCGTGTTTGGTATCAAATGAGAGATATCGTCGAGGGCTGTCATGCAGAAATGTCAAAAATTTGACAGCTTGATCGGCTTTTGTTTTTCTCTTAAAGTTGTACAGAACCATGCCGTGTTTGGTATCAAATGAGAGGTATCGTCGAGGGCTGCCATGCAGAAATGTCAAAAATTTGACAGCACGATCGGCTTTTGTTTTTTGCTTAAAGTTGTCAGAACCATGTCGTGTTTGGTATCAAATGAAAGGTAACGTCAAGGGCTACCATGTCAAAAATATGACAGCTCGATCGGCTTTTGTTTTTTACTTAAAGTTGTCAGAATCATGTCTTGTTTGGTATCAAATGAGAGGTATCGTCGAGGGCTGCCAAGCAGGAATGTCAAAAATTTGACAGCTCGATCGGCTTTTGTTTTTCGAATAAATATAAATCGTTTGTGTTAGCGTGAAGACTGATGGCGTTAGCATTGTGGGTTTAGGTTGTACCTAGACGGACTGGACTTACGTAAAACTATTCTAAAACACTATCGGCGGAGCCCTAGGGAATACTCGGCGTAGCCGAGTTTTCGCTAGTAATGTATACTAAATGATTACAACAATCAACATCTATAACACTAAAATGAACTGTCAGAATGAGATTTAGTTTTATTTGTTTTATTTCCATGGCTATCTGATTTTTGACGAGAATGTCATATTTTATTTTCTAAATATCTAGTGCTACAGATATTCTATTGCATTAAATGAAGATTTTTTAAAAGTAATCTTTTTATTCTTGTACTTTTGCTGTAAAATATACAGGAAAGTCAATTTCCGCACATTTTTAAAATCCTATGTTAAACTCCTATGTTCCGTGTTTCGTTGCACACTCTGTATATATATATATATCTTCTAAATGAGGTAGTTTTCTATCTATATAAGTACATAATAATTCAATTATTTTTCACTCCCCAGCATCTTTCTCAGATACTTTATATATTTCTTATATTGTGTTTTTATATTTGTAAGTTTATGTATATATTTTTTCAACTATAGGCTCTATAGGTACTAAAAGCAAAATCGATAAGCCACACAAAGGATAAATATAAAATATTTTTCCTACAACCGTGCATAAAGACATACTTTACAATGTGTAAAGTGTCACTTTTCAACCATTAATGCGTGAAAATACTTTCAATGTAGAGAAAAGTAAATACGTTGCTAGGCAACATGTACATTTACGCTTGTCAACTAAAACTTACAATATTTGAAGATGCACTAACATTTCGGTTGTAGGAAAAATATTGTATGCAACTCGTGTGTAAATAGTGTTTTTTATCTCGCATTCGGCTCTCGACCAAAAAAGTACTACTTTACATACTTGTTACATAAATAACTATTTTATACGACCATTGTGATAAGTATGACATATCAACGTAGTATCCTAACACTGAAAGTTGAACTTATCACATTAGTGTTACGATATATTTCATATCATAATAGTTGACACGGTTGCTAGGTTACTATGTCATTATTTTCTAGCTATATGTATACATTATTCATTTGTCAGCTGTCCTTACGTTTGAACCTAAATTTCAGTTTTGTAGATAAAGTAAAATTTATTTATGCTCGTCTAAAAAATAATGTTCGTAACTTGTATGAAATTCAAATATCTTAGCTCGTGTGTATTGACTTGCACTCCGTTACGCGTCGTGCGTCAATTTACACTCGCATGATATTTGGTATTTTCCACAAGGCAGAGTGACCTGTTGGGATTGTCTCCACTTGTAGAGGCCCTTTGAAGACGGCTATCAGCTTTCGTGTTCCTGCTTCTCCAGTCGCTTCAAGGGACAGCAGGCAAAAGTGACCTGCTGGGATTGTCTCCACTTGACGACGCGGATTCCATCTGCGTAGCTGAGGAGCTCCATTCAGTCACCTTCGTCGCTGGGACAATAAGGTACTAGAATTGGTTTCATTTAAATACAATTGTTTGTATACCTGTCTCGCTCGTATCACTAGTATTTTACCTCTCTGGTCCTTCGAGTAAATTTGTCAAATGTTGACGATCTAAATCATATTAATATTCCACTGTCTAGTAATACTCCCGCTTAAACTTATACAGTCCATTTGAAGTTATTACTAAACATCCTCTATAAAATTTCGGAAGTTGTTCAATATTATTACCTACTTCCAGTTTTCGAGTAATTGATAGCAACTTTTAAGTGGAACATCTATATATTTTTTCAAATTGGAAAAGTAGGTATAGGAAATTTGCTATTCAACAATATGAAAACAATTACTTATGTTGTATTATTTAAAAAATACAATGACGAATAATTAAAGTATTATATTTTATTAAATTCAGAAGGCTTTGCATTTCTTTCATTTTACATTACACCTTTCAATTTAAAGAAAATTAAGTAATTAAATATTCAAATTCATGTACCTACATGTATTTCACTACGATATTTAAATATCACACGTGTTATTTAATGTCAAATAATATCATTAGAATATGTCTTATTTTAAAAATTGTATTGGAGAGCCTTCTACATTTAATAAAAATATAATATTTTAATCACTCGCCATTGTGTTTTTTAATAATAAAACATGATTGTTTTTATACTATTATATAGCAAATTTCCTATACTTTTCAAATTTGACAAAATATGTAGGAACATTTGTAAATTAAAAGTTGCTACCAATTGCTCGAAAACCGGAAGTAACAATATTGAACTACTTCCAAAATTTTATAAAGGAGGTAACATACTATAATTTATGTGAAAGTTGAAATTGGTAAAGGTAATAATAAGCGAATATTTGCTAGTTTATTTATAGAATGACACCTGTTTACATTAAAACAGTTTCTAATTACTAAGTACTCATAGTGTAAGTATGAGTAGTACTTATAGTTTAGGGATGGCAAATATGTGGTACGCGTGCCAGATTTAACAAGCAAGAGATTTTTAACGGCACGCTAAAGAAAAGAGCTGGGATCTGCCCATAAACAACAAATGGCGAAAGTCATTTTTACAAAATTCGACATTTTGGTCAATAATATTTTTTTAAAGTATAAAATTGGAATTAAATACCTTTATGATATTTTTACTCATATTTTAAAGAAGCTCATCTTTTCTACAGGAATAATGATTATTGTTTCTTTATTTACTCTTTATTGCGATACTTCGTGACATGTGTAAAAATTTATTATAAAATGTATAAATTAGATCTTTTTCTTTATAATAATCCAATAATTTGATGCATCAAGAATGTACGGTTAGAAAGAATGATGCTAATAGAGAGGGGGTGAGTCAGTTAAAATGGTTTGGACATGTGGAGAGAATGACGAGAGAATGGCTTTAAAGCATGTATACTCGTGACGTTGATGTGTCCGGGCTCGTGGATGTTCAGTGTGTAAGTGTAATTAGCGTCTAGCCGGTGTACTAGCTTTGATCACTAAAACGAACGCCAGTTGGTCGTCATACAATTCAACCACATAGAACAACAATAACCTCACCTAACGCACAAAAATCACTCTTGGAAAAACCCGGTATTTTGCGCGTTAGGTGAGTTTATTGTTGTTATATTTAGTTGAATTGCAAGAATGATTTTTGTGCGTTCGGTGAAGATATTGTAGTCGTGTTTGGTTGAATTGCAACTCGGGGTGAATTTTGTGAGTTAAATGGGGTTATTGTTGTCATAAACACCTAAATCGAATATGTTCATAGTTAGTACACGGACTAGGCGCTAGTATAAGTAGATGGATATGATTAGGAGTGTACTAAGGGAGAGGAAGTTTCCGAAAGAAAAGAGAAAAAGAGCATGTGTGAATGCGATTATTTGAATGTGGACGAGGCGAAAGACGTGTGTGGTGAAGGATGATTACTGCATAAATGCTTTCATTCGGGTTTATACTAACCCACCATATGGAATAAGCGCGATTTTATGTATATACATATGTACGAGTATATAATATTAACATAATGAAAAGCATTTTAACCAAAAATCAGCAAAAATATTTTCCCCTAACGACTATAAAAAATATAAAAATGGTTATGATATGTAAATATGCTGCACTCGTAGAGTCACATCCTTATCGAAAAAAATAACTCTGGAGACTAGTTTACGCAACACATTAAAGAATATAATTTCTTATCGTATAACCATTTGACTTTTTATAGCTTCAATCCCTTAACTTCAGATATTAGGTAGGTACTATTCCATTTTTACAAAGTAGAACATTTATAAAACAAAATAATGTTGTTACTTCTATTTTTCAACCAAAGGCTTGCAACAAAAATAAATTAATATACTATCTGGGAAATAATTATAGTCAACTGAGTTTGAAACTCAATAACTTGCTTTAAAAAATTATATATAAAACATACTTTCAATAATGGACTATACATTTCTAATTAATTACTAATTTTCTTATTTTTAAATTAATAATATAAAAATAATGACAAAAAATGATTTCCATTTTTAGCGCGTTTGAAGAAATGCCAAACTTAATTAATGTCTAATAAGAACAATATGGATGGATGGAAAAAAAATAATATGTTGTAACCAGTGGCTTTGTGAATAATTTTAACGATATTTTTTTCGGTTTATTTTATTTGGTTTATAACAATTACAAAAGTAAAAGTGTTATCTCAGCTTCTTAATAAGTAAGAATTGAAATTTGCTATATTGATTCTGAATGCATTTGTACGTCCCGCTACCCTAGGTATGGGAGGTATAGGGGTCGTGCTAAAAATCGCATATACAGATTTTAGTAAACAAGCATGTTTTGATGTCCCTAGAATCCGATTTTAACATTTTTACAATGTCTGTGGATATATATATATATATATATATATATATATATATATATATATATGTGTGTGTGTGTATGCGTGTGTGGATCTTGTGTACATGATTACTCAAATCAGTCAGAAAAATTTAAAATTTTGTATACCCATTCTATAATAATGTGGGAAGAGCTCATTAGTTTTTAGTGTATATCGGATAAACGGAAGTATCATTTATACAAGTTTTTAACAGTTTTTCTTGTAAAAAATTCATTAAATATAATTTATTACCAACTTTTACTAATAAAAATTGGATATAATGTACAATCTTCAATTCTACGATAATAACATTTAGTAAGTAACTTGAAATAACTTTAAATATTAAATTATGAAATAATTTATTTTTGTATATCATCTTGCCTATGCGTCAAACAAAAACAAAATATTTTAATAACAATTTTGACATATTTAAACAAATGTCATTGTCAGGAAGCAATTACATTAAAATTAATAATGAAACTGTGTTAAGAAGATTGTATTGAGTCTAATGAAATTAAGGTTAGTAAATATAATATATTTTAAATCATACATAAATATTAGATGTACAGAATGGTCCGATATAAATTTGATATGTTTGCAGTGCTAAAAATCAAACAACTGTGAATAAGTACGTGTTATCAAAGTGTCAAATATTAGTTTACAACTACACATTAACGAAATGGATCATGTAAAGCATGCATAGAAACTTAATATAGTTTGTAGAATATGTAGGTATGTATTTAAATTAATAAAAATTAAAAATCGGAAGGTATTGTGTTGACCACATCATTTTTTTTAAAATAAAATATTAATAATTTTTTATTTGAAATTGATTAGTTTAATTTGAATAATTTTTTTACTGTTTCCGCGCGTGAAGGCATGGTGTGCTTCGCTTAAGGTGGATTTATAACTGACACAGAACACAGAACATAATTTAGCATAGAAAACATAGAATTTGGTCATGCCGAAAATAATATATCCATTTATAAGAGACAGTGCATAGAACATAATTTAGCACAGCATCTTCTTAACATTTCGTGGTAGTTCGAATATATATTTGTAAATACATCTACGAGGTTAAAGCACGTGTCAGTTATTTGTTGGTTGAAATGGACATCAAACTTATTTGTATAAATTTAATCATAAATAACAAAACCAAATAATAACACGAACTCGAAATCATATCTGACAAAATTTATAAAAAAAATCACAAAGGCGTTTTTCTCCTTATTATTATTTGAAAATGACAGATACCTTATTCTTTTACTTGTTATTTCAGTATGTTATGTGTGACTTTATAAAACCCCCTGACAAAATTCTATGTTTTCTATGCTAAATTAATCTGTGCTAAATTATGTTTTATGTCCTGTGTCATTTATAAATCCATCTTTATACTTTTAAATTATTTTTAATATACAACTCATTCAACAGCCGAGTTCTGCAAAAGATATAACATATTTATCTTTTATTAACAAACAATACTAATAAAATATGCGAAGAGTAGAATTAACAAAGTTTCTTTGTGCCACTTTAATAATAAAAATTACTTTTTGGTTATTATTTCGAAAAGAAAAATATTGAGCAAGAAACGTTCTAAATGCCTTGGTACTTAGAACTATGTATTTCAAACAAACTTATATTGGTATCAGGAACGTTTCCATTTTACATTATTTACAATTTATATACATTCTAATTTTGTTTCATTTTACCGTTTAACCTTTAATTAGTCGCGTGAGAGTTACATACATAACTGCTCGCGTAGGGCTTGAAAGGCCCCAGTAACTTTTTGCATTCATAAAATATACGCATGTTGTTTAAATATGAATTAAAACTAAAAATATGTTTTTCTAATAATTATGAATCATTAATATTGATTTTTTGAATATGAATCAAAAAAATTAATTAACACAAAAAAAATATTTATTGCAAAAAAATGAAATTATAATAATACACAGAAAATGTAATTATTTATTCAATGATCTGAACAGGCGTTTTGCTGGCATACATAACATATTTGTTTTGTTGACCGATCTCGGGCGTTATTTATTTATTTTCATTTATTTATAAGAAGAAGGCCGCATAACAGGACAAATACCAATAACTGTGCAGCACTAATAACATACAATTTTTTTTGCATAAATAAATAATAAAGGTAAATGAGTAATTATATTATGTTTTCTCGTTTTGGATGCAGAAGGAGGATTTTTCTCCATTTTGTAACTATCTTTTCCAAAAAAGAAATAATCATCGTCAATATCTGAAGAATGTTGATCAGATTCACTTTCTTCTAAAACTGAATCACTAACACTTTCATGATCACTCCATGCGTCACTTTTTTTCTCAAACTGTTCATCAACACCCTCACTGTAATTTTCATACAATAATCGTTCTAATTCGGCATCTGTTAGAGGACGTTTACACGCCATGATGAGTATAAGTGAACAACTAAAAATCAGTAATCATAAAGTATTTTTACGGCTATACAAGACAGAACCTATTTTTGTAGAAATTAGAGGAAGTACCGCTGTGTAAAATTTTCTCTACATAACTACTCGCGTGGGGTTTGACAGGCCCCAGCTTGTACATGGATGCAAATAAACCGTAATTTCGATTTTACTAATAAATGTAGGATTATAAAATGCTGCATGTAAAACAATAATAAGAGATCGAAGGAATAGACGAAAGCTCCAATATGTAATAATTAACAATATAAAAATTATTTACACTTGAAAGTGCTGTGGGGCCTGGTAGACCCTACGCGACTAGTTAAAGGTTAATATACCACTTTTCTTCTATTCGCCGAATTCTATAACAACGATATATTTGTACCGTTGACGGTTTTTTCCCACGCGTCACCTCAAAAGAACAGTCACTTTTGTAGAATTTGAAAACTGTTCATGGTTCATATTTTTTAGAATTTTATTTAAAATATGTTCAAATTACATACTCGTAGTTTCCTTCAACAATAATATACTTCACCAGTCTTTCCTTCCACTTTTAAAAGCTCCCATTATTTTGGAATACATATACTTTCAAAATAATCACAAATGGGATCCTATACCATAATCATATTTTAACTATCTTAAATAAGAAGACAGAAAATATACATAAATTAATGAGTATAAGTGAAAAAAATTTCTTTAAATATTGACTAGGTCACAAACCACAAGCGATGCTGATTTCTAATTGAGTATGACGCGTTAGGTACTAAGAATGGAGTCCTATACCATAGTCATATTTTAACTATCTTAAATAAGAAGACAAAAATATACATAAATTAATGAGTATAAGTGAAAATTTTTTCTTTAAATATTGACTAGGTCACAAACTACAAGCGATTGAAGCTGATTTCTAATTGGGTATGACGCGTTAGGTTCTAAGAATTTGATTAGTCACCTAATTTTTAAAAGGAGATTCGCGCGTCTGCAGCGGTCACCTTTAAAACATTATGAAATGTCATGTTGATGTATAACCTAACAAAACATTTAATAATTTTGTGTTTGATGAATTTGTATTATAACATCTAGTAATATTAACAATAATAATGTATTTATAATTAAATCAATTTGTAATATTAATTAAATTAATAATGTTTCAAAGTTCTATAATTTATTAGGAAAAAATGCTTATTATTTATGTTATTTATACTTAATAATAATTTCTTCATGAATATAACGTAAAGTTTTTATATAAAAACATTTCAGCTATGCAAACATGAAAAAAATTGTTCCCTCTATAACTAACAGTTTGTCCATTGTCGATCACTGGTTAGTACCTGCTACGTCACGCACTAAATTCTTAAACATATCTCGCTTATTACGTAAAAATTTTAAGTCGCGTTTGCACTAAAATTCTTATTTCATCCTATTCTTACAGAAAAAATTAATAAAAAAATCTGATGTGGCCAACACAAAACCTCCCGCTATTTAATTTTTACATACATACATACGTACATAAAATCACGCGATTCCCACTTAGGGGGCTAGCAAATACCTGGAAACGATAGTAACAATAAGAAAAGGGATAAGAGTAAGAGCTCAGCTGACTCACTTCACTCTTTAACAACAGTCTTCTTTCGCCTTGTCCACAATCATCATAGCATTCATACATAAGAACATATTAAAGTGACCGATTTTCGGTAGCGAATAACCCCATCCGGACCACAATAGTTACGCAACAATCTTCCTTCGCCACACTTTCCTATACATTTTTATTAATTTAAATACATACTTACGTATTTACTAACGCTGCGAACTGTACCATTGCATTGATTTATTTACTATTTTCTTTTTAAAATGTCACTATTATTAATTTGAAGTGATTAGTTTTTTGACAGTGACATTTACTGTAAGTTACATTCATTTGAAATATGAACTGTATAACAAAGGAATTGTGTTTATCTTAGGCTTCGGGACTAATAAAAAAAATTCTTTTTAAATTTATCTGCAAAATATATAGAAAAAGTATTAATGTATTCCTGTAGAAAATTCAATAATCTTTAAGTTTCATAAGACATAAAATGCGAAAAAATGGCATTTAATGATATTTTTTGAAGAAAAACCATTATGAGATTCAGGTAAAGTGCCATTTCCGGTTATCCGATTTACACCAAAATCTAATGGCTTCTTTTCATATTAGAATAGGATAGAAATACAAGAATTCAGAATTTTCTGAATGTTAGTATTTGAGTTAGAGCGAAGACAAAATCCCTACACATACACACACACACACACACACACACACACATACATACATACACACACACATACACACATACAGACATCATCGTGAAAATGTTAAAAATGGATTCTAGGGAACTTAAAACGTGGTCATTTACTAAAATCTCGATATGAGATTTTTAGCACGATCCCTATACCTCCCTTACCAAGGGTAGCGGGAGGTAAAAATCTGATGTGGCCAACACAAAACCTCCCGCTATTTAATTTTTAAGTTAAATACATACCTACGGATTTACTAACGCTGCAAACTGTTCCATTGCATAAAACTATTGCTTTATTTACTATTTTCTTTTTAAAATGTCACTATTATTAATTTGAAGTGATTAGTTTTTTGACAGTGACATTTACTGTCAGTTACATTCATTTGAAATATGAACTATGTAACAAAGGAATTGTGTTTTTCTTAGGCTTCGGGACTTGTAATAAAAATTATTTTTAAATTTATCTGTAAAATATATAGAAAAAGTATTAATGTATTCCTGTAGAAAATTCAACAATATTTAATTTTCATAACGACAAAATGCGAAAAAATGGCATTTAATGGTATTTTTTGAAGAAAAACCATTATAAGCTCCAGGTAAAGTGCCATTTCCGGTTATCCGATTTACACCAAAATCTAATGGATTCTTTTCATATTAGAATAGGGTATAAATACAAGGTTTCAGAATTTTCTGAATGATAGTATTTGAGTTAGAGCGAAGACAAAATCCCTACACATACACACACACACACACACACACATATACATACATACATTCACACACACACACACACACACACACACACACACACACACACACACACACAATACATACAGACATCATCGTGAAAATGTTAAAATTGGATTCTAGGGACCTTAAAACGTGGTCATTTACTAAAATCTCGATATGTGATTTTTAACACGATCCCTATACCTAGCGGAAGGTAAAAATGGTATAGGACCCCATTGCAGCATCAATCTCTTTTTCAGACGAACGGACGAGTTACCGAGTAAAACTCGATGGGCCGGTCCAAGTTGTAAAGAAACCTGCCAAAACTGTGTCATATTATTTCTCGGTATTGAGATGGGCTACACACGTTAGCCTATCCCAACTTGTACCTTGTATATAAATACCGTGTACCGTGTATTCAGATGAGATGCGAAACATCTTTCTCTAAATTAAAATATAATTTGAATTGGTTAAGGAACTGTTTATCTCAAGAACATTTGGAAGCTTTTCTATTCATGTCAATAGAAAAGGATAGTCTTCTGGTGCTACAGAATGATGACATTATAGATGAGTTCTAGATTGAAAAATTGTAGTTAGTTTGTTACGGTACATTTTTTTTTTTTCTTTTCCTTTAGTCATCTCAGACAAATAAATCATATATCACCTTTATTTTGTTTCTCTACTTCTATAATAATACCTACTTTATCTACTTTTTGCAACATCTTTTTTAATGTTTACCGATATGGTTGGCAGAAGGCTTTATTTTCAAATCACTGATCGGTAAGTTATCACTTACCGATCAGAAGGCAGAGGCGGTGAAAACAAGGATCAAAATTATACTTTAAAGATGACAACCAAAAATTTTTAATATGTCAAAATAAATTTTAAATCTTATTTTTTTAAAAATTTTGTGCGTCGATCGTAATAAGGATTTCGGTCAATGTTCTTCTACAAGTATCGGATGTATTGGAGATCTCGACTTTATCTTGATCTCCAAAATTATCCTCAACCCCGAAGCACATATTCCCCTTAATACTTTTGTTTGTTATTGTTCGAAACTTTTTATATTTATAACTTTTGAACCATTTCAATAAATATTTTTTTTACCTCCCGCTACCCTTGGTAAGGGAGGTATAGGGATCGTGCTAAAAATCTCATATCGAGATTTTAGTAAATGACCACGTTTTAAGGTCCCTAGAATCCATTTTTAACATTTTCACGATGATGTTTGTATGTGTGTATGTGTGTATGTGTGTTGTGTATGGATTTTGTCTTCGCTCTAACTTAAATACTATCATTCAGAAAATTCTGAAACCTTGTATTTCTATCCTATTCTAATATGAAAAGAAGCCATTAGATTTTGGTGTAAATCGGATAACCGGAAATGGCACTTTACCTGAAGCTCATAGTGGTTTCTCTTCAAAAAATACCATTAAATGCCATTTTTTCGAATTTTATATCTTATGAAAATTAAAGATTATTGAATTTTCTACAGGAATACATTAATACTTTTTCTATATATTTTACAGATAAATTTAATAATAATTTTTTTTATTAGTCGCGAAGCCTAAGATAAAAACTATTCCTTTGTTACACAGTTCATATTTCAAATGAATGTAACTGACAGTAAATGTCACTGTCAAAAAACTAATCATTCCAAATTAATAATAGTGACATTTTAAAAAGAAAATAGTAAATAAAGCAATAGTTTTCTGCAATGGAACAGTTTGCAGCGTTAGTAAATTCGTAGGTAGGTATGTATTAATTAATAAAAATTAAATAGCGGGAGGTTTTGTGTTGGCCACATCAGATTTTTTCATATTTGCATTATTAGTTCAGTCATTTGGTAGAAAAATAAGGGTTTATTCCACAAAAGGTCGGGTATTTTTGATTTTTGGACATATTATATATTTAGGGGTCCTGATAAAAAATATTTTCCCCCTCGGGGGCCTTCGGGAAGCACCGCCAACTGGGGAAAAATGCGCAAAAAAAACGGTTTTTTCCAAATATCTCTTCACCTATTTGCATTAGGGCAAAAATAGATATTTTTCAATTTGTTGCCCCTAAAATTTCCTACAACTTTCATCAAATACATTTTTTTCTATAACTAATAGATAGCAAGCTACAGAGCTACAAACAAAGCTAATTTTTGAAAATTGCCCTAATACTTCATTTAGATCATATTTTATTATATATATATATTAATTTCAAATTATTATCTATTATTCATTAATTATTAGTATTTAACTACTATATATACATATTAGTTATTGTTTTATTTTCATTCTAAAGACGTTTACAAGAAAAGCTTTTAAACGGAATCCTATCCAGAAAATGCGCTGAATAGCATATAAAAAATTTCCGGAAATCGGAGCACGGGAACCTTCCGCCAATTGGGAAAAATGGCGGCATATTTATGTTTTTGGCCATTTGCTCAAAACAATTATGAAAGATATTAAAATTACTTAAAAAACAAACAATATTACATATTTAATAAATAGTCTAATAGATTTCACTATTTATAACAGTTTACATTCGTAGTGGCATTGAAAGAACTAAATTATTGATGCCTTTTTTATAATAATTGCCAATGTTTTCCGGCAATTTTTTATTTTTTCATCTACCACTCTGATTTTGTTAAAGATACGATAACGCGGTTTGAAAATTTTTGATTTAGCATGAAATTCTCTTTAACATAAAGTATTACACAATATTTTCCGATGAGCAATTTGCGAGTTACTAACAAATTAAACTCACATGAAATTCTTCTAAAATTTTAAACACCTGAAAATCGGCTTATTTCTCAATTTCTCATTCAAAATTTCGACACGATTAAAGATAAACAATATTAAGTATTTAATATGTGTCAAAGTGGTTGTTGAGAAATTGAGAAATGAGCCGATTTTCAGATGTTTAAAATCTTGGAGAAATTTCATGTGAGTTTAATTTGTTAGAAACTGACAAATTGCTCATCGAAAAAAAAATATTTAATACCTGATATGAAAGAATATTTCATGCTGAATTCAAATTTTCAAACCGCGTTATCGCATCTTTAACAAGATCAGAGTGGTGGATGAAAAAGTAAAAAATTGCAGGAAAATATTGACAATTATTATAAAAAAAGACAATTATTTACTTCTTTCGATGCCACTACGAATGTAAACTATTATAAATAGTGAAATCTATTAGACTATGTGTTAAATATGTAATATTGTTTGTTTTTTAAGTAATTTTAATATCTTTCATAATTGTTTTGAGCAAATGGCCAAAAACATAAATATGCCGCAATTTTTCCCAATTGGCGGAAAGTTCCCGTGCTCCGATTTCCGGAAATTTTTTATATGCTATTCAGCGCATTTTCTGGATAGGATTCCGTTTAAAAGCTTTTCTTGTAATTACTTTGAGGTAAAATCATAAATTTCCTGGACTATAAAACGTCTTTAGAATGAAAATAAAACAATAAACAATAACTAATATGTATGTATAGTAATACTAATAATTAATGAATAATAGATAATAATTTGAAAAAAAAAAATTTAAATATAATAAAATATGATCTAAATGAAGTATTAGGGAAATTTACAAAAATTAGCTTTGTTTCAAGCTCTGTAGCTCGATATCTATTGGTTATAGAAAAAAATGTATTAGATGAAAGTTGTAGGAAATTTTAGTGTCAACAAATTGAAAAATTTCTATTTTTGCCCTAATGGAAATAGGTGAAGAGATATTTAGAAAAAACCGTTTTTGCGCCTTTTTTTCCAAGTTGGCGGTGCTTCCCGAAATATATAATATATCCAAAAATCAAAAATACCCGACCTTTTGCAGGGTAAATCTACCTAATGACTGGACTATATTTTATTACCTATATAAAAAAGAACAAATTATACGTGGTCTAGTGTTTTGCAACTGGGCCGATTCAGAAAAAACTCAGGTCGAAAAATTTTCGCAATCCGGCGCTGATAGGTGTTCTATTACTTTTTTGCCATAAACTGAGAAAATGCTCTCTGGATAATAGGGGTTTCCACTTCCACCATAATCAAAATAATGAAAAATAACATTAGTACACTAAAATATATTACAATACATTCATGAAAACACTAACTAAATGTTTAAATATGTTTCCATTTTTTACCTCCCGCTACCCTTGGTAAGGGAGGTATAGGGATCGTGCTAAAAATCATGTATCGAGATTTTAGTAAATGACCACGTTTTAAGGTCCCTAGAATCCAATTTTAACATTTTCACGATGATGTCTGTATGTGTGTGTGTGTGTATGTATGTATGTATGTATGTATGTATGTGTGTGTGTGTGTGTGTATGTGTAGGAATTTTGTCTTCGCTCTAACTCAAATACTATCATACAGAAAATTCTGAAACCTTGTATTTCTACCCTATTCTAATATGGAAAGATCCCATTAGATTTTGGTGTAAATCGGATAACCGGAAATGGCATTTTACCTGAAGCTCATAATGGTTTTTCTTTAAAAAATACCATTAAAAGCCAATTTTTCGCATTTTGTCATTATGAAAATTAAAGATTATTGAATTTTCTATGGGAATACATTAATACTTTTTTAATATAATTTACAGATAAATTTAAAAGCCATTTTTTTACATCCCGAAGCCTAAGATAAACACAATTTCTTTGTTACACATCATATTTCAAATGAATGTAACTGACAGGTGAATGTCACTGTCAAAAAACTAAACACTTCAAATTAATAATAGTGACATTTTAAAAAGAAAATAGTAAATAAATCAATAGTTTTATGCAATGGAACAGTTTGCAGCGTTAGTAAATACGTAAGTATGTATTTAAATTAATAAAAATGGATAGGTAAGTGTGGCGAAGGAAGATTGTTGCGTAACTATTATTGTGGTCCGGATGGGGTTATTCGCTACCGAAAATCGGTCACTTTAAAATGTTCTTATGTATGAATGCTATGATGATTGTGGAGAGGCGAAAGAAGAATGTTGTTAAAGAGTGAAGTGAGTCAGCTGAGCTCTTACTCTTATCCCTTTTCTTATTGTTACTATTGTTTCCGGGTATTTGCTAACCCCCTAAGTGGGAATCGAGTGATTTTATGTACGTATGTATGTATGTAAAAAATAAATAGCGGGAGGTTTTGTGTTGGCCACATCAGATTTTTTTTTTTAAATACATGAAAACATTTTACTACGTTTGAAACGCTGCCAAATTTGTGACGTAAAGGCCCGGGACGGTTTTACAGTTTAGATATCTACATACGCCAAATAAATTGAATATCTTACTACGTACGTGATAATAGATGGCAGCACATTTAAATTGTAACATTACATTTAAAAGTATTTGAGGTGAATAGTTATTTTAAACTAATTAAAATTGTAAATACAATTATTATTGTTTACCTTATCGTATATTAGTGACGCATTTTCTATATTTTATAGACTTTTGTATCTCGTAGATTTGATATTTGTAAGGTATTTAATAAATTTTATCTACCAGCGTATTTAAGGGATTACCTCTACGCCTTCGTCTACAATACATTGCAATTTGAAGCATCTGCAAAAGAATATTCGTGGAAAAACCAAGATACAAACATTCCACGAAAAAATATTTAATTTGGGTCTATTCTGTAACTCAGTGGTTAATTTTTAGCAACTGGTTAAATATTTTAACCAATCAAGTATGTTGATATATAACAAAAAATTGGATTTTTAGTTGTCAAATCAATAGCTATTGGATAAAATTTTTAACCAGTTGTTAAAAATTAACCACTGAGTTACAGAATAGGCCTGATTATCTAGGTGTTTAGTCGAGATAATTAAACTACGACTAAAATGAAAATTTTTTATTTTAAATCATACTAATGTATAAATTAATGGTAGCCAAGGTAATTAATTTGGTTGAAATTTTAAGTTAATAATACCAGTTTTATGTTTAAACACACTCAATCAAAGTTGTAGCACAAACAGACAAAAATTTCAAAACTTTCGTTTGGAAATAAAACAATTATTGGCAGTGAGAGAAAGTTAAATCTCCCATCCTCCACTCCTAAATAGAAGAATATTATTAAGCAAATAGTTAACAGATGACACTACTGAGACGAGTATCCATCTATTGAGCGGATTGAGCGTTAGCAGAAAATCGGCGGGAGCGTACGCCATCAATGTGGCGGTAAAAAATAGCCGTTTAAACGAGATATAAAAAACACTGTTTTCAAAAATTTTTTTACACAATACCTGTTAAAATATAGTTATTTTCGTAACAAGTTATGAAAAATATCAAATATCATGCTAGTGTAAATTGACACACGACGCGTAGCGGAGTGCAAGTCAATACACACGAGCTAAGTTATTTGTATTTCATACAAGTTATGAACATTATTTTTTAGACGAGCTCAAATAAATTTTACTTTTTTTACATAACTGAAATTTAGGTTCAAACGTACGGACAGCTGACATGAATAATGTATACATATAGCCAGAAAATAATGACATAGTAACCTAGCAACCGTGTCAACTATTACGATATGAAATATATCGTAACACTAATGTTATAAGTTCAACTTTCAGTGTTAGGATACTACGTTGATATGTCATACTTATCACAATGGTCGTCTAAAAAAAATGTTTTCTTTATTCTAATTGAAATGATTAGTCTTTTGACAGTGACATTTATTTATCAATTACATATATTTGAAATAGAAATTGTGCAATAAAAGAATCGGGTTCGATCCCGACAGACGCCAAATATTTCCAATTTTAAATGGCACAAAGTTACCCCTGTGGTGCACTCTCCACACCAGGTATGAGTGCCCGTGAGGTGACGCCTGGTAAGCGCCCACACGGTAAAATATATCGTCATCATTACCGATGTCTGCATGTGTTGTAGATACTGGCACACCCAGAAATGGGTAATATGCCATGATGATATATTTATTTATTTATTTATTTTTTAAATTAGCTATAAAATATATAGAAAAGGTATGGATGTATGTGTAGGAAATTCAACAATCTTTATTTTTTTATAATAGCATAACATGTGAAAAATGACGTTAAATGGTATTTTTCGAAGAAAAACCATTATGAGCTTCAAGTAAAGTGCCATTTCTGGTTATCCGATTTACATCAAAATCTAATGGTTTCTTTCCATATTAGAATAGGGTTGAAATACAAGGTTTCAGAATTTTCTGAATGATAGTATTTGAGTTAGAGCGGAAACAACATCCATACACATACACATACATACATACATACATACATACATACATACATACATGCATACATACATACATCATACATACATACATCCATACATACATACATACATACATACATACATACATCATACATACACACACACACACACACACACACACACACACACACACACACACACACACACAAACACACACACACACACAACACATACAGACATCATCTTGAAAATGTTAAAATTGGATTCTAGGGACCTTAAAACGTAGTCATTTACTGAAATCTCGATATGTGATTTTTAGCACGATCCCTATGCCTCCCTTCTCAATGGAAGCGGAAGGTAAAAATAAGTTGAGTGTTGAGTGTCAAAGAATACTTGAAGAGTAATAGATGGCGCAGGCACTGGTCTACGTGTGATAGGATTGGTATTTCCAGATTTTCTATTCTATCTAAACATGAAAAGTATTTTGGTACTACCCAGCGAAGGAAATAGTCGTGTTTCGAAAGAAATTTATTTTAATAGAAAGAGAATTACCGAAATATTTTGTTTTAATTTTGATCTTTGCATTATCATTTTAAACAGTTTTTTATTTATCTAATTTGAAATAAATTTGCGACAGTTAAAGGTAAAATTTAGTTAATAATTTTTGAAGTGTAGTTAGTTGTGGTTCTGAATGAAAATATATAATAAGGGTTTCCACTAATTTTCAATTTTTTTTATATGTTATTCTTCATGAAAAGTTATATATACAGGGTGTCTCTTAAATAGGGGGACATGGCTTAACCACAGATTCCTGAGGCTAAAATAAGACGATTTAACCAAACTTGCTTCTACCGGAAAGTGTACCATTTAGCCAGAAATCTGCTTCAAAGTTCTTTAAAAAAAAATTAATTTTGCTTATAATTACAGAACGCTTTATACAATTTGGATGAAATTTGGTATGGCAGTTTATATGGTTATAAGTCATCTTTTAAGGTGATACTTGTTATTATTAGTGAACTACTAGTGTATGAAACTTAGGTCTCCCAACATTAATTAGACGGTAACTTTTTAATGGCAATGCCGAAAACGTGAAATTATTTTTCTTCATAAAGATACATTCGATAGTAAACTTTTCTCTCTCTGTGTAATTTGTGATATCTGTTACGGTTCACCCAGAAAAAAATAAAATCTGAGTGTCTGCACTGCTAAATTTTTAAAATAAATTTAATCTAGCAGTCTATTCAAATGTCAAACAAGCAGAGACGGACTGGTTCTTTGGACCGGCCCGGGAAATAAAATCCTGTACCGGCCTCCTTGGTAAAAAATTATATATATACAAAAAATACATGTTTTTATTACTATGTATACAGGTGTCTCTAATATAAGTGGATTTAGCTTAACCACAGATTCTATGGGTTATTTTAAACAAAAAGCTTTAATAAAATTATGCCCGATTTCGTTTCCTTCTGGAATACCTACCTCTTGAAAATGACTCTACATGTATGTATATATTTTCTTTTAATTTCGGAGTTTAATGAATTTTTTTGGCGTTTTTTAAAATTCTAAATAAAAAAGATCTGATTGGATTAACGCATTCGAGAAAATGTATCGTTCTCCAAATAACAAATTGCAGTTTTTTCGGTCATATATTAACAATTTTTTTATTGCAGAACTAACAACATTTAACAATTTATTTCACATATGATTCTGAGTAAAAAATTTGTCATATAAACATATAAACCATATTCTTCTTATTTACCCAAATACGAGAAGGAAAAATTAACTGATATTTACAAAACTTTGAAAGGAAGAAAGAATACAAAATAAATGTGTTAAATTTAGTTACACGAAAATAATAATAGACACGGAATGGTATGTTATGGTAGCTTAATAATAATTACACTAAAAGAACTACATAGTATAACAACATTCCACAGTTTATTACACATTTCACTTTGGTTAAAAAATATCATATAAACATAGGTCCTATTCCATTTAGTTACCAAAATACACGAAGTGAAAGTTAACTGATATTTACAAAACTTTGACTTGTATTTTGGGAAGTAAAAGATATAAGACCTATGTGGAATAAACTTTAAATTTAGTTACAGTACTTAAGTTTATTATTTTTGTTTATAATGACCCTTAGGCTCTATGGTTAAGCTATGTCTACGTATTTTAAAGACACCGTATATAAAATAATTTTGAACTTTTCAACACAGACGTCTAGAAGAAATTTAACATAAAAACCCATTTAATAATTTAACATTTTGTATATGTCATAGTCAGATAGTAAAATTCGTCTCATAAAACTGGGCCGGATTAACAATTCGTTGACTTAGCGATCTTTTACAATCCGGCTAGTAGTCTAGGCCTCTAGGCGTTCCGTAAAACAACAAATACTGTACCTACATAACTTGCAAATTTCTCTAAATGTAATAACAATAACATAAAGCCCGGTTTGAGTTTTCCCAATAAGATTTTTTGCGTTAATGTGTCTGTAAACTGTTTGTCGTTTTGTAAAACGTATTAGGATTATAGCAGCTTATAATTAAAACTTTGTTAGGAAAAAAAAATAGGTATTAAGCCCACCGGCCTCCTGCAAGTCGCGGCCTCTCGGGAATTTCCCGATTTCCCGGTGGCCCTGTCCGTCCCTGCAAACAAGTAATTTTTAATGACAGCAACGAGTTGTCAATCTTCACAACTTGTTTAGGAGTAAGCTGAGATATGTAATCGTCTTATTTATAATAATGGTAGTAAAATACTATTAGGCCGAACAAACGGATGTTACTAATTTTAGAATATTGCAAAGAAAATTTTTGACAACCCATAAAACAATTGTTACTGTCATTAAAAATTACTTGTTTGACATTTGGATAGACTGCTAGATTAAATTTATTTTAAAATTTAGCAGTGCAGACACTCAGATTTTATTTTTTTCTGAGTGAACCGTAACAGATATCACAAATTACACAGAGAAAGAAAAGTTTACTATTAAATGTATCTTTCTGAAGAAAAATAATTTCACGTTTTCGGCATTGCCATTAAAAAGTTACGGTCTAATTAATGTTGGGAGACCTAAGTTTCATACACTAGTGGTTCACTAATAATAACAAGTAACACCTTAAAAGATGACTTATAACCATATAAACTGTCATACCAAATTTCATCCAAATCGAATAAAGCGCCCGATTATTATAAGCAAAATTAATTTATTTTCGAAGAACTTTGAAGCAGATTTCTGGCTAAATGGTGCACTTTCCGGTAGAAGCAAATTTGGTTAAATCGTCTTATTTTAGCCTCAGGAATCTGTGGTTAAGCCATGTCCCCCTATTTAAGAGACACCCTGTATATATATATAGATGTGGAAAGTACTCGCGACTGTGTCGAATAATTAAGGAAACAAATAGCGGGAATGCAGTCTAGGAGTTTATTGGGCTCTAGTAAATAATTGTCACTCTTTACAATTAACCAAGCTTTCGGTTATTTATTTTAACCATCCTCAGGGTTCTAAAATATGTTTAAATTGTTACAAATAAATTACAATTTGTGATTTAACATATTTGTTTACTTACATTGTGTGAGATTAAGTATTAAAATTATATCTACGTCGTACATCGTTTTCTGGAGAAAGAATTTTGGAAAATTTTAGTTTTGTTCTTGTAACATTTTTAATAACAGAATGTAATGAATTGTCGAAATATCGCAGTAAATTATGACTAAAAACTTAAATATTTATCACAGTATGTTTTATAAAAACTATTGTACATATTGCATTAATTCTACGTTAATTACGAACTTGTTTGTACTGTTTTAAACTTTAAAATTGTTTTGACTGCATTTTGGAATTAAATGGTAATACGAAGAAGATATTAACTTACCAAAATGTCGCCAGAGGGACGGCGCGAAATTTGCTTTAAATTTAAAATTTAATAAAACCGAGGAATTGTAAAGAATTGAAATTAAAAATTATTATTATTTAGTGAAAAGTTTGTGTTGTTATTAATAATGTCTGGGGGATACTTTTTCTTAGTCAAGTGTAATAAATAGTTATGTGGCTCAAGTTGTCAATATCATTACGCCTATTCATGCTATTTTCTGTATTGTAAATATGTACCATCTCGAGAAAATGTCTCTTTGATGCATGAGATTCTGTTGCTAATACTTTCACATCCTCATAAGCCGCAGTATGTTTGTAGTATTATAAGCAAACGATAATTGTAATTATGTTTTGAAATAGGTTACAAATGTTACCGATAGGGCGCAGCATGAGACGGAGAATAAGTTTTTGAAAAAATGATTCATTCTCTTGTGCACGTTGCAAAACAGTAATACGCAATAATAAACTTGTGATACAATACGTGTGTTTATTACTTAAATACGAACCCATAATACCACATTTTAACTGGCGACGAGGCAGTTGATAACAAGAAATACCTCTGCGTGTGCAAACATCAACAATTGGTTTGTACGGAGGGAAAAACAGGAAACAGGTTAGGTTCAACACGAACAAAGGCAACAACAACGAACAAATATGGCAAACCCAAATGAAGGGAACACAACGACTACAGAAACAAACAGTTACTTACGAAATTTCCAGTTTGAGAGGTTTTGTCCAGAAAAAGAAGCATGGGAGTACTACATTCAAAGGTTTAAAATGGAGCTGCAAATCCATGAGCTCGTAGGTACAGTACAGATGATATCACACTCAACAAGAGGCGAAATTTACTACTAAGCAAGGTAGGACCCGATGCATTTAGAGTACTAGTTGATCATTTCAAACCCACAGATGTAACTACACAAACCTTTGACGATATTGTGAAAGTTTTAGACAAATACTATGGAAAGAAGACATACATATTATCCGAAAGAGTAGCTTTTGCCATGAGATACAGAAAAGACGATGAAACTGTGACGCAATACATAAATGCTCTTCGTGGACTAGCTGGAAACTGTGATTTTGGCACCAGCTTAAACGAAAGGTTGCGTGATCAGTTTGTCATTGGCATAAAAAATCCTGCTTGGCAACAGGAGTTTATACGATTACACCCTAATAATACCTCAAAATTAGAAGATATTGAAGCTTCAGCGCTCATCTTAGAACAAGCTACCTTACAGACAAAACGTTTGTCGATGTTGTCATGTGACCAAGTAGATAAACATACAAACAGGGTTAAAGTAGACGGAAACAGAAAGAATCCAAACAAATACAAACAACAGGGTTTTAGACGACAACATAAAACACAAAACAAGCAACAAGTGCTTATTTTGGATCCTAAGAAGAACTGCTTGATGTGCGGAAACAGAAAACATAGGGAAAAAACAGAATGCCCCGCAAGAGGACAAAAATGTATCCTATGTAACGCTGAAAATCACTTTGCGAAAGTATGTATTGCAAACGGTAAAGCTCAAGTGAAACCACGTGATAGAGGAGGTACACGACATGTACGTGAAAATGAAGAAACAAGTAATTCAGACAGTGAAAAACACAGTTACTCATCAGCCGACACAATGAACGTAAGACAGTTACAGTCGTCAAGTAAAGTTATGCTGCCTGTAGTTGTTGAAGACCAGGAACTCGAGATGTTATACGATCCGGGTGCAGCACACTCGGTAGTTGGTGCGAAGTTATGGCAACGCCTTGGAAGCCCGTTTTTAAATAAAACTACCAGTTTAGTTGGGTATACAGACGCAAAGATCGAAACACTAGGTAAAACCGAAGTCAAGGTTAAAGCTTTTAATTCTGAGAAGACACTACCACTTTGTGTGACAACAGCTGATGATATACCGCTTTTTGGGCTAGATTGGTGTCTTGCTTACAACCTAAACTTTCCACCAGGTGCACGGATTTGTCAAATCAAGAATAGTAACTCGCCGAGTCAACAACAAACTACAAAGTGTTTAGCAAACACCAACAACCAGGAAGTAACTAAGCAAAAGTCAACCAACAACGACAGCACATCTACAACACAGTTAGAAGACTTACTTGAAGAATACAGTAACTTGTTTAACGGACATATTGGAGCAATAAAAGGACATATGGTAAAAATTCATTTAAAAGAAAATGCAACACCTAAAACATTCCGACCACGTCCAGTACCAATCGCTTTACAAGAAAACGTCACTGCAGAACTTGCTAGGTTGGTTAAAGAAGATGTTTTAGAACCTGTGAACATGAACAATGAACCAATTGAGTGGGCCACACCCATTGTCTTAGCTGTGAAGTCCAACGGAAGTATCAGAATCTGCGGAGATTTCTCAGTCTCGATCAATCCGTATGTACTTAAAGACGATTATCCACTTCCGCGTTTTGAAGATCTCGTGTCAAAACTTAACGGAGGCAAGTATTTTTCCAAATTAGATCTCAAAGACGCATATTTACAGCTACAAGTACATCCAGACTTCCGGAAGTACCTTACTATCGCTACACACAAAGGGTATTTCCAATATAAACGTCTACCTTTTGGAGTAAATTTTGCACCATCGTTATTCCAGCGGACTATGGATCAAATTCTATCAGGTATAGATGGAACAGTCTGTTACCTTGACGATATTCTAATCACAGCACCGACAAAAGAGTTACACTTGCAACGAATTAGTCAAGTACTTCAGCGACTCGAAAACATCGGAATACACACTCAAAAATCGAAATGTATATTTCTACAACACAGTATCTTATTTTTGGGACACGTAATTGATGAAGAAGGATTGCATCCGACAACTGAACATCTAAAAGCAATTTTAGATATGCCACGCCCCAGTAACGTCACTGAACTCAGATCATTTTTGGGCTCAATAACATATTATAGTCGGTTTATAGAAAATTTGCATGTAACTTGTGTTCCTCTTTATCGTCACCTGAAAAATAACACAAACTTTGTATGGACTCAGGAAGATGAACACCTTTTTCAAGAACTCAAGAAAAAGCTGACTTCTTCTGACACTTTAGTTCACTATAACCCGGACATGCCACTTGTGGTAACCAGCGACGCAAGCTTCAAAGGTGCAGGAGCTGTATTATTCCATAAATTTCCAGATGGTAGCCTGAAACCGATCGCTTTCGCGTCTCGAACATTCAGCGAAGTAGAAACTCGCTACTCAACCATTGATAAAGAAGCGCGCGGAATTGTTATTGCTGTCACGCGTTTTCACCACTATCTATATGGAAGGCATTTTACGCTACTGTGCGATCACAAGCCGCTAGAGAGAATATTCAGTAAAAATCGAGAAACACCAAAAATCGCAAGCAACAGACTACTACGTTGGGCTATGCTCTTAAATAGCTATGATTTTGATATAATGTACCAACCAGGTAAAGAAAACGCACCTGCTGATGTACTCTCTCGCTTACCATTGGCCGACTCAACTAAATCACCACAAGAAGAAGCTGGATTACCGAAACGAAGTCAATTATTAAATTTAAGATTACATCAACTCCCTGTAACAAAATCAAGACTTCAGTCTGAAACATCACGGGATAAATTGTTTTTGAATATTATAAAATTTTTGCAGACCTATTGGCCTGATAAAAAGCAACTTTCCGATGAAATTACCCCTTACTACGAAAAGCGTGAAGAACTATCCTATGAAGAGAAAATACTTCTATGGAAAGGAAGAATTTGCATTCCCGAATCTTTAAGACCTGAGATATTAAATATGCTTCACGATGGTCATCCTGGTGTAACAGCAATGCAATCGTGTGCGAGACTACATGTATATTGGACGAATATAGACATTGACATTAATAACTTTGTTAAATCGTGCGTACAGTGTCAAGAATCGCGTCATACTCAAACTAAAGTTCCGCTTTATCCGTGGAGTGCACCACCTGAACCATGGTCGCGAATACACATTGACTTTGCCGGACCTTTCGAGAAGAAAATGTGGTTAATTGTGATCGACGCGTATTCTCGATGGTTAGAGATAATTCCCGTTAAAGACATTACAACGTCAGTTACTATCTCAGCTTTGTTAGAAACATTTTCCAGACTTGGATATCCAAAAATTATCGTGTCTGATAATGGACCGCAGCTGACGTCAGAAGAATTTGCAAAATTTTGTAAATCCAATGGAATTGTTCACATTCGAACGACTCCGTACCATCCAAAAACGAATGGACTCGCCGAAAGAGCCGTTAAAACCTTCAAAGAGCGAATGTCAGCTAGTTTATCACCTAGTAAGTCACAAGAAGAACACCTTTATAGATTTTTATTCGCTTATCGAAATACTCCACAACGCTCTACAGGAAGATCACCCAGTGAAATTATTTTTGGAAGACCATTACGATCAGTTTTCGACCTTATGAAACCGGACATCTTCAAGAATATAGATAAAGAAAAACAAATTCAGAAGAATTACCATGACAAACAAGCCAAGTTTAAATATTTTCGAAAAGAAGAGAAAGTGTGGGTAAACAAACCAGTTGGGAAAGGCTCATCTCCAGGACAAGTCGTTGAACAAACCGGACCATATTCTTATCTGGTCGATGTAAACGGAACCATTAAAAGAAAACATGCTGACCAAATGAGACCTTGGGTCGAAGCATCTTTTGTTCCCAGTAACATTCCTCGAGATTTCCCACCAACTAATTTATTTACAGAATTTTCAGGTACTGCAGATGATACCGAAACTTCTAATTCCATTTTTGACAAGAAAGCAACTGAGAAGGTCGAGGTTCCATTATCTTGTCGTGCCGAAGCAGAACAAGATCTTAGTACTCAATCAGAAGTGAAGTACGATCAGAAGCCGACCTACGAAGAAAATCAACAGGGATTCGCCAGCACTAGCATCGGCAGCTCAACACCGAGAAGAAACCCTCCAAGAGACAGAAGACCGCCTGCCCGATATAGGATATAAACTATCTCAAGTCGGGGAGGAATGTAGTATTATAAGCAAACGATAATTGTAATTATGTTTTGAAATAGGTTACAAATGTTACCGATAGGGCGCAGCATGAGACGGAGAATAAGTTTTTGAAAAAATGATTCATTCTCTTGTGCACGTTGCAAAACAGTAATACGCAATAATAAACTTGTGATACAATACGTGTGTTTATTACTTAAATACGAATCCATAATACCACAATGTTCAAATTTATTAAGATGTTGGCTTAGAGCCGTCGATTGTAGTTTACGTCTAGTATCACTTTTATGGGCGGTGATTCTGTCTTTTAATATTCTGCTAGTCTGGCCGATGTACATTTCGTCACAGTTGCTGCATGGTATACTATAGATTACATTTGATTGTTTTAAAATTGGTACACGATCTTTTAGTTTTGTAAATAATTTCTTAGTTGTAGTACAGTTTCTATGGCTGATCTTCACAGAGACGCCCGATAGGATTTTTTGTAGTTGTGGTGTTACTTCTGGTATATATGGAAGTGATGATGATCAGTTATGAAACGGCCAAAACTAGCATCCAAGCCAAGTGGGATGTCATTTGCGAACATACATCTTTAACATTAGAAGAATTCTCGGACATTTTGAAATTTATTTTCGACACCTGCTACTGTTCATACAACGAAAAATTCTACAAACAGCTCTTAGGAAGTCCTATGGGGGCGATTGTGTCTCCAATAGTTGCACAATACACTATGGATTACTTAATAGAACAGAGTGTGCCAAAACTAAATTTCCAAATAGATTTCATTAAAAAATTTGTTGATGACATAATATGCTGCATCCCAGTTGATAAACAAGATACAATTTTAGAAACGTTCAACATTTTCAACCCACAACTCCAATTCACCATTGAATGCGAGACTAACAACAGGATATCATTCCTAGACACCACAGTCATTAGAGAAACCGATGGGACACTTAAAACAGACTGGTATACAAAACAGATTGCATCAGGGCGCTATATTCATTATAAATCAGTACAACCAAAACGTCTAAAAATAAACGTCATCTTGGCCTTAAAGTCAAGAATTCTCAAATTGTCACATGAAACATTTCACCAGAAAAATTTAACTAAATTAAGAGATATGTTACTTGAAAATGGTTACCCCATTAATTTTTTAAACAAATTAATATTTAACACCTCTCTTCAAAATGACTCACAACCATGCAACAATGATCAAAATAATAACCAGCAAGTCAAATATGCATCACTTCCATATACCATTTTCAAGTAACATATCTCTTAATTTAGTTAAATTCTTCTGGTGACATGTTTCATGTGACAATTTGAGAATTCTTGACTTTAAGGCCAAGATGACGTTTATTTTTAGACGTTTTGGTTGTACTGATTTATAATGAATATAGCGCCCTGATGCAATCTGTTTTGTATACCAGTCTGTTTTAAGTGTCCCATCGGTTTCTCTAATGACTGTGGTGTCTAGGAATGATATCCTGTTGTTAGTCTCGCATTCAATGGTGAATTGGAGTTGTGGGTTGAAAATGTTGAACGTTTCTAAAATTGTATCTTGTTTATCAACTGGGATGCAGCATATTATGTCATCAACAAATTTTTTAAGGAAATCTATTTGGAAATTTAGTTTTGGCACACTCTGTTCTATTAAGTAATCCATAGTGTATTGTGCAACTATTGGAGACACAATCGCCCCCATAGGACTTCCTAAGAGCTGTTTGTAGAATTTTTCGTTGTATGAACAGTAGCAGGTGTCGAAAATAAATTTCAAAATGTCCGAGAATTCTTCTAATGTTAAAGATGTATGTTCGCAAATGACATCCCACTTGGCTACTAGTTTTGGCCGTTTCATAACTGATCATCATCACTTCCATATATACCAGAAGTAACACCACAACTTTACCAGAAGTAACACCACAACTACAAAAAATCCTATCAGGCGTCTCTGTGAAGATCAGCCATAGAAACTGTACTACAACTAAGAAATTATTTACAAAACTAAAAGATCGTGTACCAATTTTAAAACAATCAAATGTAATCTATAGTATACCATGCAGCAACTGTGACGAAATGTACATCGGCCAGACTAGCAGAATATTAAAAGACTGAATCACCGCCCATAAAAGTGATACTAGACGTAAACTACAATCGACGGCTCTAAGCCAACATCTTAATAAATTTGAACATACTGCGGCTTATGAGGATGTGAAAGTATTAGCAACAGAATCTCATGCATCAAAGAGACATTTTCTCGAGATGGTACATATTTACAATACAGAAAATAGCATGAATAGGCGTAATGATATTGACAACTTGAGCCACATATATAACTATTTATTACACTTGACTAAGAAAAAGTATCCCCAGACATTATTAATAACAACACAAACTTTACACTAAATAATAATAATTTTTAATTTCAATTCTTTACAATTCCTCGGTTTTATTAATTTTTAAATTGTAAATTTAAAGCAAATTTCGCGCCGTCCCTCTGGCGACATTTTGGTAAATTAATATCTTCTTCGTATTACCATTTAATTCCAAAATGCAGTCAAAACAATTTTAAAGTTTAAAACAGTACAAACAAGTTCGTAATTAACGTAGAATTAATGCAATATGTACAATAGTTTTTATAAAACATACTGTGATAAATATTTAAGTTTTTAGTCATAATTTACTGCGATATTTCGACAATTCATTACATTCTGTTATTAAAAACGTTACAAGAACAAAACTAAAATTTTCCAAAATTCTTTCTCCAGAAAACGATGTACGACGTAGATATAATTTTAATACTTAATCTCACACAATGTAAGTAAACAAATATGTTAAATCACAAATTGTAATTTATTTGTAACAATTTAAACATATTTTAGAACCCTGAGGATGGTTAAAATAAATAACCGAAAGCTTGGTCAATTGTAAAGAGTGACAATTATTTACTAGAGCCCAATATACTCCTAGACTGCATTCCCGCTATTTGTTTTCTTAATTATTCGACACAGTCGCGAGTACTTTCCACATCTATATATACAGGGAATTTATTTTAACATGCAACATATGGCGAATCACTTCCATGGTTACTCACTATTGTCAAAACATGAAAGCAATGTAATATTTGTCCATTTTAAAATGCAACATACAAAATTTGTAGTTTTGTATTATAAAAACTAATTTCCTATAAATTAGCCTACATACGATTAACAAATAATCAAAACATGAATGCTGTACATCTTAAAAACTTTAGCTTACAAAAATTCATAACTTTCATGTAATACATGTTAAAAAATACCCCCATTCACCCTAAAGCAATAATGCAGTCGGTCGTAATAAGAATTGACACCATTTGTGATGTGTTTTGGAGGTATCTCCTGTGCTGCAATACTATTTATAATGTTGCATTTTAAAATGGACAAATATTACATTGCCGTCATATTTTGACAATAGCGAGTAACTATGGGAGTGCTGAACTATAATATTGCATTTTAAAATAAATTCTCTGTATATATAACTTTTCATGAAGAATAACATATTAAAAAAATCTGATGTGGCCAACACATGACCTCCCGCCAATTCCATGTTTAAAATAGCAGTGAGCTTCAAGTAAAGTATCATTTCCGGTTAATCGTTTGTAAATAAAATCTAATTTGTTGTCCAATAAATAGAAAAGTCTGTAATACGAAATTTTGGATTGTTTTATTGTTTTTCCTCAAAAATTTGTTAGAGCTCCAAATTAAGTACTACATCCGATTTATCATGTATGGTTAAAGTCTAATATGTTGTTTCAAATTATATATGAGTTTTAAATACCAAATTTGAGAAGTTTTGGATCATATTTTAATAGGCTTTAAGGAAAAATCGTCACACACATACATTCTTATAAAAATCAGCATCATCTTCTAGGTGCTCGAAAACGCAATCTTTGTAAATTCTTCGCCGTACATAATCCATTTCGTAAATGTGTAGTTGTAAATTAATATTAATTTATAGTGCTGCAAAAATAGCAATTAGCAAATTTAAATCAGATCATTCTGTACATCTAACATTTATGTATGATGGAAAAAATATTATTTTTACAAACCTTAATAAAATATTTTACTATTATATTCTCATTAACACGGTTTTATTATTAATTTTAATATAATTGCTGCCTGTCAATGACATTTGTTTAAATATGTCAAACCTGTCATTGAAATTATGATTTTGTTTGACGCATAGGCAAGACGATACATGGAAATAAATTATATTATATATTCATATTTAAAGTTATTTAGAGTTATTTACTAAATGTTATTATCGTAGAATTGAAGATTAAACCATTATATTCCATTTTAATTAGTAAAAGTTGCTAAAAAATAATATTCAATGAATTTTTTACAAGAAAAACTGTTAAAAGCTTGTATAAATGATACTTCCGGTTATCCGATATACACTAAAAACTAATGAGAACTTCCCATATTAGTATAGAACAGGTATACAAAATTTCAAATTTTTCTGATTGATAGTATTTGAGTAACCGTGTCCACAAGATCCACACACACACACACACAGACACACACACATACATACCTACAGACATCATTGTAAAAATGTTAAAATCGGATTCTGGGGACATCAAAACGTGCTTATTATATAAAATCTCTATATGCAATTTTTAGCACGATCCCTATAAAATTGAAAATAAGTGGAAACCCTTATTGTATATTTTTATTCAGAACCACAACTAACTACACTTCAAAAATTATTAACTAAGTTTTACCTTTAACTGTCGCAAATTTATTTCAAATTAGATAAATAAAAAAACTGTTTAAAATGATAATGCAAAGATCAAAATTAAAACAAAATATTTCGGTAATTCTCTTTCTATTAAAATAAATTTCTTTCGAAACACGACTATTTCCTTCGCTGGGTAGTACCAAAATACTTTTCATGTTTAGATAGAATAGAAAATCTGGAAATACCAATCCTATCACACGTAGACCAGTGCCTGCGCCATCTATTACTCTTCAAGTATTCTTTGACACTCAACACTCAACTTCCCAAGTAACACTGACCAACGATCGACCAAAAAGTGACGTCGATATTAGGTCGAATTTACGTCATATACGGCCGTCTAAATAGACGTCTATACGACGTCACTGTGACGTTGATTTTTGGTCGAAAATAGGTCTATTTAGACGTCTATTCAGACGTCTATACAACGTCACTGTGACGTTGATTTTTGGTCAAAAATTGGTCTATTTAGACGTCTAATTAGACGTCTATTCGACGTCACTGTGACGTTGATTTTTGGTCTGAAATAGGATTATTTAGACGTCTAATATGACGTCTATACGACGACATTACGACGTCTGTTTTTGGTCTGAAATAGGACTTTTTAGACGCCAGATTTGTGGGCCATGTGTAAACTTTATTTGGTCGTAATCAAGTCTATTTAAACCTTTTTCAGACGTCTAATATGACGTCTTTATAAAGACATACATTTCGTTTATTTTTACTTTATTTATAATATTAAAAATATAAAACAATATATTGTTTACTACAATTATTTTTAAAATTCGAATAAATATAATGTAAAACTTATTTTATACATATATGTATAATATATATATTTTTATTTATGTATCATCATCACCAAAAACTACTAATAGAAGCAAATTTAGCACATCCAGAAATGGGTAATAAGCCTTGGTAATATTTATATTTTATTTATTTAAAATATACATGTTTAATTATAATTGTGAAGCAGAAAAAAAATGTTATATTTTTTCGTATAAATGGGCATTTTAATTTTCAACATTTTAAACAAAACCTAATAATGACAAGACAAACTTTTAACAAACGTTTATAATACAAAAGCAAATGTATAAACAAAGGGAAATATATATTTTGTAACTTTGGTAGATTTTGGGGTCTTCAATAGTGATCTAGCATCATTTGGAATGTTATTGTGATATCTAAGAATAAATAATAATTTATTTACTGAAGATTAAGTAATATTTTCTTCAACTGCCCATTTTCTTATATCGTATAATATATTCTTGTTCTCATTACTCTTTTTGTGCACAACCGATTTTAAAGGCAAAAAAGGAAAAAAGAAATATATTAATTAAGAATATAACTAACACATTTAGTAGGTATAAGGACCCAGCTGTGCATGCTTCAATTCACTTGGAATGAAGGGTTTTTGTCATTTAATTTATCGGCATACAGTATTATATAAATACTGAGAAAAACTAATTGTTTAATGTACTAAAAACTATAACTACCATCCATTTGCCACAAAACGAAAATGTTATACGACTTTTGAATTTTCCGCCCTAATTTCCGATGTTTTTCGTTCCACGCCATTCAGACATCACTCCATGTGTATAATATTAATTTCTTTTCTTTTTATGTAATATTATTTAGCTTTAAGCTAATAATAAATGAATTATAATATTTTCCCGGAATCACTTAAATTATTTAAAAATTATTCATAAATTCTCAATTTTATGACATTTTGACAATTGCATTAAAAATAAAAACAATAAAAAAAGTCAGATTGTGTATCCATGGTGAAATTTTCCATTACAGTACTCAAAAGAGTCAGGTACATGACGTATAATACTGCAAATATGAACTTTTAAAACTCAAGATAGCCATGAAAATTTTTTGACGGTAAAGGGAAATATATGTATGTTGTATAGACGCACCCTCTGAAATTTTTAACATGTCACAGACGCTTATAGAAGCTATAATGGCTGCTCTGTATTCAAGTGAAAAATATATTAGAAAACTATATAGTAATTACAGGAGAATATTGAAAATACAATTTCATAATATGAACATTGAAAATTTAGTATAGGTATTGTAAGTAGATCAAATTGTCGTTATATTACATATTACATTTATTTTTTTATAGCTATGGCAAGATATGAAAGCAAGTGGCTCTATGAGGACTATAAACAAAGAATGGTGAACTGTGAACTATGCACGACAATGGGCGAATAATTACAAAAATAATTTATTTTATAAATATAACATGATGCATTATTTAATTAATTTATATTTTTCGTGAATATTTATCGTTTTCAAATGTACTTTTTATGTTTAATATTTTATTGTAGGTTTATTGTTTTGCTTTATTGAATATTTTCTAATTAATGTTTTATATTATAGAGTATAAATAAAACTAGAATTAAATTATTTATTTTTCGTAGTAATTTTTCCCGACCATCATTTATGTTTATATCATAAAAATGACGTCGAAATAACGTCTTAAAATGACGTCTAAACAACGTCTTGAAATGACGTCGACACAACGTCATAAAATGACGTGGAAACAACGTCTAAAAATGACGTCGACACAACGTCTTAAAATGACGTCGAAACAACGTCTAAAATTGACGTCGCACAGCTCCACGCTGAGACGTGGTCAGGACGTCTATATGACGGAATTTCAGACGTCGTAGTGACGTCGATTTTAGGTCATTTGTGTTACTTGGGTTATTTTTACCTTCCGCTTCCATTGAGAAGGGAGGCATAGGGATCGTGCTAAAAATCACATATCGAGATTTCAGTAAATGACTACGTTTTAAGGTCCCTAGAATCCAATTTTAACATTTTCACGATGATGTCTGTATGTATTGTGTGCGTGTGTGTGTGTGTGTGTGTGTGTGTGTGTGTGTGTGTGTGTGTATGTATGTATGTATGTATGTATGTATGTATGTATGTATGTATGTATGATGTATGTATGTATGTATGTATGTATGTATGTGTATGTGTATGGATGTTGTCTCCGCTCTAACTCAAATACTATCATTCAAAAAATTCTGAAATCTTGTATTTCGACCCTATTCTAATGTAGAAAGAAACCATTAGATTTTGATGTAAATCGGATAACCAGAAATGGCACTTTACTTGAAGCTCATAATGGTTCGAAAAATACCATTTAACGTCATTTTTCGCATGTTATGCTATTATAAAAAAATAAAGATTATTGAATTTCCTACACATACATCCATACCTTTTCTATATATTCTATAGCTAATTTAAAAAATAAATAAATAAATATATCATCATGGCATATTACCCATTTCTGGGTGTGCCAGTATCTACAACACATGTAGACATCGGTAATGATGACGATATATTTTACCGTGTGGGCGCTTACCAGGCGTCACCTCACGGGCACTCATAGCTAGTGTGGAGAGTGCACCACAGGGGTCACTTTTGTGCCATTTAAAATTGGAAATATTTGGCGTCTGTCGGGATCGAACCCGATTCTTTTATTGCACAATTTCTATTTCAAATATATGTAATTGACAAATAAATGTCACTGTCAAAAGACTAATCATTTCAAATTAAAAATGCTGAGACTTTAAACAGAAAATAGAAAAATAAAGCAATAGTTATATGCAAAGGAACTAAATGTAGTTTGCAGCATCAATAAATATGTAGTAGGTATGTATTTAAATTAATAAAAATTAAATAGTAGGAGGTGTTGTGTTGGCCACATTCCACATCAGAATTTTATTTTTTTCGATTGTGCAACTCATCTTGTGATACTCGTAGTTACAATATAAAAGGTATTTCTAACCAGTGAGGCGTTAATGCTAAAACATTGGTCTAAGCAAGCTGTTTTATTTTTTCCACCCGATGCGCCATCTGGCGGCTCGACGACGAACTAAAGCGACGTGGATTGAATAAAAGACAGTCAGTCCGTCATTAATTTTCCCAGCTTGCCTGATGTTTTTTTCGGGTAGCCGAGAATTGATGGTGTTTTGTGACATTTGTTACGAAAACACGCCGTTCGTTGCAATCTCGTATACTGGAAAATCGAACTCACGAATTTTGAAGTTTTATGTATTGTTTAAATTTCAAATCGGCTTTTGAAATTAATGTCGACTTTTTTCTCAAGTTTCAATACTTATCAAAGTTTATTAAGTGAAGAGCTTAACAAAATATAACATCAGAAGGATTCGAAAGGTAAATAGTAAACATAAAAAAAAAGTTAACCGATCGCTATTAATTCGAAATTCAATCAGAGTTACTTTTTTCAGATAGGTACTAACTACATGGCACCCTACATGGTTGAATATCGCAATGAAGTTCCAGAATGTTTTGATATCAATTATATCAGTTTGACACGAGATATTGGTAAAAATGGTATCTAAAGAAATAAAAGCTTTCTTCTTGAATCCTTATTTTAGAAATAGAAATAAATTAGAAAACTGTGAATGGCAATATTCTGTATCCTTCTTTATTATATTTATATTTATTTATTTCACCATATTACATTAGGTACATAATGTTTACAGCACGTCAAAAGTGTAAGATATACAATAACAATGAAAAAAATCTGATGTGGCCAACACAAAACCTCCCGATATTTAATTTTTATTCATTTAAATACATACCTACGTTTTTACGTTACACACACACACACACACACACACATATATATATACACACATACGGACATCATCGTGAAAATGTTAAAATTGGATTCTAGGGATCTTAAAACGTGGTCATTTACTAAATAAAATAAAATAATCATCACGGCATATTACCTATTTCTAGGTGTGCCAATCTGCTTTGTCGCAGATATCGGTAATGATGATATATTTGTACCGTGCGGTACAAAAAATCTCGATATGTGATTTTTAGCACGATCCCTATGCCTCCCTTACCAAGGGTAGCGGGAGGTCAAAAAGGGAAGTCACAAATATGTTTCATACCAATAGTTCGTTAAAATTAAAGTTTAAGTACTCTTCTATTGAGTAAAAGCAATTATTAAGCACAAACGTTTTAATTACTTTTTTAAATTTCGGGAATTTAAGTTCTTTTATGCAGTCAGGTAATAACTTATAAAAATCTAAGTTTAAAGAATTATTAACAGATTTTTGGAGTCTGAACCGAGGCTTATGTAAAAGTTTAGCAGTTCTGATATGGTAAGAGTGGAAATCTTCGTTTGTAGGTAATTCGGCTTTCATTTTATGAATTTCAATTAGTGTTTGAAAAATAAATAAGGATGGAAGCGATAAAATTTTTAGTTTGATAAAAGCTTCTCGGCAGTGATCTCTAAATTTTAGACCAGATATTATTCTAATTGCCGTTTTTCGCAAGCGAAATTTTTTTATGGCATCAGGAGCATTTCCCCATAGAACTACGCCGTAAGACAAAATTGAATGAAATAACGAAAAGTAAACACATTTTAAAGTGTCGCTGTCAATGACGGATTTTAAACGTCGAAGTAAAAATAAAGTTCCTGATAGTTTCTTACTTACCTGAATTACGTGTGAAGAACCATTTAATTCTTTTCTTTACATTTCACGATCAGTTTTGACAACTTGACTTTTGAATTGAATAATGATCCGACATACGTTTCTGTGTTCATAGCCTACTTCGAATTAGAATTAGATTCTTTTCTGAACACACAACACATAAAAACAAAATAAAATTAAATAAAATTAAGGAAATATAATTTTATATACAATTTTCTTTAAAAAATCGTAATGTGAGGGTATGAAAATATTATATCATTATATTCAGAATTAAATTCTCTCTTAGATCTCGTATTTTCAGATACACTGGCCGAAAACAAAGGATTTTACTGTTCCTTACTTTATGCCCGTATTCACAACATCAAATAAATCTTCGAATAGCTTATTCATTGAATAGGAGAAAAATGTCGCATCAAAATATGACAGCTAGAATAAATACCTTCATTTGTGTTATGGTATGGTATCGATGAGATATTTTTCTCTTATTCAATGAATAAGCTATTCAAAGATTTATTTGATGTTGGTGAATACGGGCAATAGTCTTATAAAACAGAAATTATTTGTCATTTTAATCTTCTTTGAAGCTCTTACAGTTCTCGACTCGAGAATAGTGGCCCATTTAATACGAAAATGAGTACTGACAGTCGGAGCCGTCTTAATGACAAACTAATAAGAGCGAAACACGTTCCTACAGCTGTTTTGAGCGATTAATGTCCACCTATTAACTAACTATGCTGTACTGATGAGCTCTAATAAGAGCAAAACACGTGCCTACAGCTGTTTTGAGCGATTTCCTGTGAACAATTTTTTCTAGTTATATAACTTTGCGCTCAAGATATAATACTTTCGTATATTTACTTTGGGGTTCAAGTAACGGGTCTGGTGGGTGCTTATAAATTACCGCCACTGTGACGTCGTATTTATCCACAAATTCGTGGAAATGCTGACCGAAGCAACAAATGTGTATTTGGCTACTTACTAGTATTTATAATTTTTTCTAGTTAAAATTATTGATTAATTCATTGCAATTATTATTTCTTGTTATTATCAATCTAATTTGTTATTAACTTTGAATTTATAAGATAATGTCTCGTTTTGCACCACTGAGTTCTGAGTTATAGGAAAGTGAAATTTACTGAAAATGATAATGTTAATGAATAAGAATAAACTAGAAGTTGGTTTGCATGAATGTAATCTTAATTGTCCAAAACATATAAAACAATACAATTAAAAAAATAATTTCATATTTGTATTTTTAATTTTCTTTTTATTTTTATAAACAGCGAAATCAGAAATAATAACAAATTTATAACTCGTGTATAATATTGTTTACTCATAAGGTATTTCGAAATAAATTTATTTATAATAACTTTCCAATACAGAATTTCGAATATTTTAATTTAAAAAATGACACCAATACTCTTTTATTATAGGCACTGCCATTTTCATATATATTATATATACATACACATATATGTATACAGAATGTTCCATTTAAATGTGCCACCATTGCTATCTCGAGAACTATAAGAGCTACGAGGTTGGTTAAATTAGCAAAGAACCACCATTTTACAAGACTATTACAATGAGCAAATAAAAATTTTTTTTCGCCAGTGGTTTTCAAAATTCGGGACACAACTTATTTTAAATGGGAACATTTTTTTTTAGGTTATTCGATAGAGTATTTTTTCTGAATTCAACGATATAAACATCTCATATATTAATATAACAAAATAACTGAGAAAAAATGCATGTTAAATTTATGTGTATTTCATTTATATCTGGCTGAAACAAGAGTGCTATGGATAGAAAACAATTGGACATATTGTTCTGTCTAACATTGTTTCATTATTTGTTGTTAAATTTTATGTTCTTAGGGCCGGTATTA
Organism: Ophonus ardosiacus; assembly: GCA_943142095.1. Taxonomy (NCBI): domain Eukaryota; kingdom Metazoa; phylum Arthropoda; class Insecta; order Coleoptera; family Carabidae; genus Ophonus; species Ophonus ardosiacus. Next base: position 44,021,844 of record OW964823.1, read on the forward strand.
TAGGTGCGTTCGGTAAATCATACGGAGTTGGAGTATTTACGGAGCGGTGTTGGAGTGGAATGAGAGTAGAGCTGGAGTTGGAGTAGATCGAGGGAACAATATACACTCCTTTATTTGTGATTAATCGAACGAGTAGAGTTAAAATTTGGTGTACGAATGTAATAACCTCCTTTTTTGACAATCTGATATACTGCACTGCTAAAAAAAATAAATAATGAACCATACAGAAGTTATTCAGTTTGGTATTATTCTTTAATGATTCTGAAGAAAGTATATATTAGAAAAGGTACAGAATTCTTACCATTCCGACATACTGCGCCTTGTTATATTACAAACAATAATTGTGTATAATAAAATATTTCAACATAAAAATACAAAATGATCTGACAGATGTCAAATAAAACAAAAAAAAACTCCATGTATGCTTGCATATCGAGGTTGGGCTTATGGAGTAACAGTTTTCACTCCACTTCACTCCATTCTGCATTTGCCGAACGCTTCATTTTAAGACGCTTATCACTCTATGTAATTACCGAACGGTGCTAGGAGTGTACAGAGTGAAAAGAGTGAACAGAACTCATTTGACGAACGCACCTTATAAACGTCCAGTTAAATTTAGTTACATAGTAAATTTAATTAAATGAACAAATGCAACGCGAATTTTTGACAGCAATGTTTTAAATGTCATAAGAACATAGAAATTGATTCGAATTTGTTCACTTTATTCAATTTACTTTGGAACTAAATTTAACTGGACGTTTATAATACCGGTCCTTAAACTGTCAGTTTTAAGAAGAAAATGAATAATTTTCCTCACGATGAAAAAGTTGACATGTTCGAAGTGTACATTTTGTGTCATAAAAATGCTCGGGATACAGTTAACATGTACAGAGAACGGTATCCTGATAGAGAAGTACCCGGACGACGATTTTTCAGGAAACTAGAAACAAGACTTTGTGCGAATATTCAGGCATTCAATTGTAAGCGAGTGCGTGTTGGAAATAATATTGAAATAAACATTTTGGCATATTTTGAAGCAAATCCAACAGCCTCTATAAAAATGGTTGCTGCCGAATGCAATGTAGGTGTGGCCACAGTGCATCGCTTTTTAAAAAAAAACATAAGTAAAGTATAAACAATATAAATACCATAAAATCCACTATCTTCATCTTGGTGACCATGAGCGAAGATTAGAATTTTGCTATTTATTACTTAATGAGGGATATGAAATTTTAAAGAAAATAATTTGAACCGACGAAGCCAATTTTCAAATAATGGAATGTTCAACAGGCACAATACACATGGAGTCGCGTCAACCCTTTTATAACAAGAGATACAGGTTTTCAAGAAAAATTTAGTGTTAATGTATGGTGTGCCATTTTAAACAATCGCAATATTCAGAAACTAGTAACATCCGTTTGTTCGGCCTAATAGTATTTTACTACCATTATTATAAATAACACGAATAAATATGTTAGTTTACTCCTAAATAAGTTGACAAGATTAACAACTCGTTACTGTCATTAAAAATTAGGTGTTTGACATTTGGATAGACTGCTAGATTAAATTTATTTTAAAAAAATTCACGATGCAGTCACTCAGGTTTTATTTTTTTTCTGTCTGAACCGTAACAGATATCACAAATTAAACAGAGAGAGAGAGAAAAGTTTACTATTGAATGTATCTTTCTGAAAAAAAAATTATGTTATCGGCGTGGCCATTAAAAAGTTACGGTCTAATCAATGTTGGGACACCTAAGTTTCATACACTAGTAGTTCAATAATAATAACAAGTATCACTTTAAAAGATGACATAACCATATGAACTATCATACCAAATTTCATCCAAATCGTATAAAACGTTCTGTTATTACAAGCAAAATTTTTTTTTTCGAAGAACTTTGAAGCAGAATTCTGGCTAAATGGTACACTTTCCGGTAGAAGCAAGTTTAGTTAAATCGTCTTATTTTAGCCTCAGGAATCTGTGGTTAAGCCATGTCCCCCTATTTAAGAGACACCTATATATATATAGAAAATTCATATCATATTCCTGAGCTAATTTTGAGCAAGAAATGTCATATGAAGGTATGCCCGGAAACTTTTAGTTACAGAGTTACAGGCCTTTATCATCTGACATATATTTTTATTAATAACTCTGATACTAGTTGCACTAAAATTTTGAAACTTGATACGAGGATACTACTTATTGAGATGCATATTTAAACTTTCTTTTGTTTCGGTATCTCAAACAGAGGCGTCTCATATGTTGAAGTCATGAAGGTTTCTATCCTTATTTTTTTTACCTATTAACATTTTTTTCATTTTTAAATATAAAGTATTACACACAATTTAAAAATACACAAAAATGTACTTTTGATAAAAATTGATAAATGCAGTAGTTTTTGATATAATTTAACTTTTAGAAAATGTCACGTATCCAAAATAGTTAACAGTTAAAAATCAATCAATATACCATAGAAAATAGAACAAAATAAAAAAGCGACACAAAATCTGTTTATAACTATTGTTTAATTACATTGGGTGAGATTCAGTGGGTTGTATTAGCGTGTTTTAAGCTAAAACAGTTCTTTGTCAAAAATATTTTGGCAACTTTGTAATACATGTCAGAAAAAAGTGAGAGACCAAAGGATCAAATAAAGAAAAAAATATTATTAATAGAAGTAAGAAAGCCGTACAATTACGATAAAAAAGGACAAATATCAAAACTGATCAAAACGGGGATTGAGATATTTTAAAATTCAGGTATGAAATTTGACACATAAAATTTGACATATTTCTAACCTAATGTTGCTATTTTTTTGCAAGTTGCCTTTTACACCTTCCATTTACAATTATACTTCTTCATTTGAATAAAGGATATCTGTATTACTTTTCCCTGCGGTAAAATTTCTATATCACAATTGAATCTCATTGATAGATTTGGGAAATATTACAATGTTGCCATATACTTAATACAAGCTTTAATACAGACTTTAATACAAGCCACTGAATTCCACCCATTATTTTTAATATTAGTAATATTTTTGAAAATAAAAAAAAAGTACAAAATGTTTGTGTTGGTGCATATGTACATATGGTGTTTATTTATAGATATTGTAAAAGTAATGGTTGTCGTAGTCCAGAGAATGAATTTGTGTGAATTTCATTGTTTCTTAATTGTTATCTAATTTTTTTGCATAATTGATTTTTTCTAAAAATTAAAATATCTCATAAACTACTGCGTCTATCAAATTTTATCGAGAGTACTTTTTTGTGTTTTTTTGTATTGTATGTAATATTTTATAGGTAAAGTTGTAAAAATGTTAAAAGATTAAAAAAATAACGATAAAAAACTTTCATGACTTCCCCATTTGAGACGCCTCTGGTTGAGATACAGAAACAAAAGAAAGTTTAAATATGCATCTCAGTAAGTAGTATCCTCGTATCAAGTTTTAAAATTTTGGTGCAACTAGTATCAGAGTTATAAATAAAAATGTGCTTAATGAGGTGCACTTTTAAAGGCCTGTAACTCTGTAACGAGAAGTGCCGGACATATCTTCATATGACATTTTTTACTCAAAATGTCAGGAATATGCTATTAATTTTTTTTACACTACTCCTGATACACCCTGTATATATATTTCAAGTAATCACGATCATTATCTATTACCTTGATTACCACTGGTTCACTTTCTGAATACAGGGTGTCTCTTAAATAGGGGGACATGGCTTAACCACAGATTCCTGAGGCTAAAATAAGACGATTTAACCAAACTTGCTTCTACCGGAAAGTGTACCATTTAGCCAGAAATCTGCTTCAAAGTTCTTCGAAAAAAAAATTAATTGCTAAATTTTTAAAATAAATTTAATCTAGCAGTCTATCCAAATGTCAAACAAGTAATTTTTATATTTTTAATGACAGTAACTAGTAGTCAATCTTCACAACTTGTTTAGGAGTAAGCTGAGATATGTAATCGTCTTATTTATAATAATGGTAGTAAAATACTATTAGGCCGAACAAACGGATGTTACTAATTTTAGAATATTGTGAAGAAAATTTTTGACAACTCGTAAAACAATTGTTACTGTCATTAAAAATTACTTGTTTGACATTTGGATAGTCTGCTAGATTAAATTTATTTTAAAAATTTAGCAGTGCAGACATTCAGATTTTATTTTTTTCTGTCTGAACCGTAACAGATATCACAAATTAAACAGAGAGAGAGAAAAGTTTACTATTGTATGTATCTTTCTGAAAAAAAAATATGTTATCGGCATTGTCATTAAAAAGTTACGGTCTAATTAATGTTGGGAGACCTAAGTTTCATACACTAGTGGTTCGCTAATAATAAAAAGTATCACCTTAAAAGATGACCTATAACTATATAAACTGTCATACCAAATTTCATCCAAATCGTATAAAGCGTTCTGTTATTATAAGCAAAACTAATTTTTTTTTCAAAGAACTTTGAAGCAGATTTGTGGCTAAATGGTACACTTTCCGGTAGAAGCAAATTTGGTTAAATCGTCTAATTTTAGCCTCAGGAATCTATTTAAGAGACACCTGTATATTATGAGTAACTCTGACGAGCTATGATTTTGACAACGCAATGCTATTTGACTGAAGTTAATTATTAAAATTATCATTATTAATTAATTATTTTTCGTATAATAGCAATCTCTGTGGTACACTCTCTGCACATCAAGTTAAAAAAAAAATGTGCAAAAAGTAAATTGGCGCACCCAACCAGCTAGGGATCATAAGCCAGAATTATATAAGATATATTTTATAAATTTTAGTAATGTTACTATTTATTGAAAATCATAAAAACAGAAAACACAAAAAAGTAGTTTTTTGGTAAAAATATTTGCTATATAAAAATAGAATTCTCCCTTTCATTTATCACATGGGGTATGAAATAAATGAAAGATCAATATGGTATGGAAAACGTTTCGTAGCAACGCATACATATGAAGAGAAAATCAGAAGGTGTTCTTCCGCATATTGACTCAGAGACGCAGCCAGGGATCTGCTGGACTCTGATAAGAACCGCCTCCCGTCCGGAGCAGAGGGGAACACGACAGGATTCGATTAGCGTGAAATCTCAAGCCATTCCATATGTTACTACTGCGAGAGAATTTACTTAGGATATCGCGACCATACAGTGTTAAGTGAATCATGAATCCTTGCATTCAAATGTGCAAACGCATATGGAAATATTTGTATAGTCAAATTATTTCTCAAGTTAAATAAGTGTATTGTGATTTTTGATTAATATCGTTTTTCTAGGCAGTGTACGACGTATTGAAATTGAAAATAGTCACGTTCCCGCTTTTGAATGTGCGCGCGGCGTACACTCTGTTAGTAAACACTGGAACTAACCTAGAAATGTCAGTTGTCATTGCGTGATCAGCAAACGCATTAATGATCACGAGTTCGAGTTACCATGTGTTTCAGTGACATTTGACCCTTATAGTTATATGAACGATTGTAATATTTATTTAATTATTATTTTTATAATTGCGTAAGTAAAGTAATGAAATACTATAATATGTAGGATATCCGAAAAGTGAAATCCAGTGTTGTGACAGCTTGCCAAGGTCATCTTTATTTGTTAGTTTATTAGCCGTGGTCTCGAGTTTATGATTCACGCAGTAGTTGTTCATTATAAATTATATGCTGTGATTGTAAGTAAACATGGAAGAATTTTATGAAAATGGAATGGAGTTATTTTGCCAAAATGGTGTTCTACTCAGTGGTGCTTCTGCCAATTATATTCAGTATCTAAATACATCAGGGACTTTATCCGTTGTGGAATATCCTAATTCTAATCGCACAAGGTACATCGAATGGAAACCGAACGACATTACAATTGATTCAGACATTCAGGATCAAGAATGGGCCATGGTGAACACAGTTGAGAGACGAAATCGAACTTTAAGTGGTAGTTCACCACCGGACAGCCTGTCTCGGGCCAAGATGTTCAGAGTCAACATGAAGGAGATAAAGAGTTTTCGCGTTAGTCGTAACAATCAAAAATTAAGTTTCAACGACGCAAATAGAAAATCATTGTGTTCATTTTCATTTCAACGCTGCAATGCCGATTGTTTAGTTGCTGCTTTACGAAATGGTTTATTGCGCGCTGTGCCTTCTAAGGATAGACATTTATTCATTGTTGTTGACCATCCTGATAGAAATATCTTAGAGAATTCGTTTGCAGAGTTGAATCTTTTTCCCGAACAGAGTACTGATTATTTATGGAGTTTTATTAAGAATCTTCATCATAGGCCTTATGAAACTACAATGGAAGCGTTTTCTAAACTGACCGACATTGGTAGGGGTAAGATATATTTTATTATATTATACTGATTAATAAACTATTTATTCTTTTAGTGTATCGAGCACCGGAACTACCTCCCCGCCTAGTTGATGAAGAAGTAAACGAACTTCTGAATCGTAGCTTAACACAAATTGAAGAAAATATTGCTGATACAACAACCACTACTCATACACAAGACGAATATGAAGTTGTGGCACAAGTTCCTTTGTTACCTCCGCGACCTCAAATGCCTAGAGGAACTCCTCTTACTCCTGAACAATGGGCCAGCTTACATGATTCTGAGGGAAGAATTTTGGATGAGGAAGGAGTTAAACAAGTCATATTTAGAGGAGTAAGATCGTTTTTTCTTAAATAATAAAATTTAATATATTTGCATAATTAAATTATCTTACGCAAAGTAATGATATAAAACCATTAGATTATTTTTGTACATTATTTACAAATTGTACTATTTTATATATATATATAAATATTCGCCATCATAGAATAAGAAATTTCTGGTCAGATAATCTCCGACTTTAATACTGTACGACAGATCGACAGATGACCCAAAACATCTTAAATAAGAATAAATAAACTGTTTTAAAACTGCTTTGGAATAGGAATGGTTTGCATCATCATTCTTTTTCGAGTGATATCACAATGTGATACAAAATTTAAGAAATGTGACACAAATTTTGAAGCGCGAATAATTCCTCGAGATGTATACGTATTTTTTATTACCTAATGAATTTAGTTTTTATTACCTAATGAAATACTCAACTATAAAAAACTGACAAGGTGAAAAATAAGTCTAATGTGTCTTTATGTTATTAATTAGAATTGCAAATACACATACTTAATAAATGTAATTTATGTAGATAGATAAAAAAGAAGAAAATACAGTAATTTTATATTTTTAACTTTTGCAAAAAGCTTGTGTATATCGAAAATAAAAATATTGGTTCGTAAATTTTGCTAGTGTTAAACATTGGTGACAACTATGTGGAAAATTAATTATACTGACGTTTAAAGTGGGGTTCCTAAGAAAAATTATATTTCGAGGTCATTAAATATATATCTTTCTTATTTGACACATTTCTGAAATCTGCTGATAGTTTACGAGTTATTTCAGACAGAAAATAGCAACTAAATTAATAATAATAATATGTTAGTAATTACTGTTTTGTAAATACGCAATATTGTTTATTATTTGAATAATTTAAATATCTTTCATAATTGTTTTGAACAAATGGCCAAAAACATAAATATGCCGCCATTTTTCCCAAATGGCGGGAGGTTAATCATAAATTTCCTGGACTATAAAACGTCTTTAGATTGAAAATGAAACAATAAACAATAATTGATATGTATTATAGTAGTTAAATAATAATAATTAATGAATAATAATAATAATAACTAATTTGTTAAAAAAAATATAATGAAATATGATATAAATGAAGCAATAGGGAAATTTTCAAAAATTTGTTTTGTTTGAAGCGCTGTAGCTCGCTATTTATTGGTTATAGAAAAAAATGTATTAGATAAAAGTTGTAGGGCATTTCATTCTCAACAAATTCAAAAATAACTATTTTTGCTCTAATGCAAATAGGTGAAGAGATATTTAGAAAAAACCGCTTTTTTACGCCGTTTTTCTCAAGTTGGCGGTGCTTCCCGAAAGCCCCCGAGGGGGAAAACTTGCATTTTTTATTAGGACCCCTAAATCCATACTAATATAATAAATGCGAAAGTAACTCTGTCTGTTTGTCTGTCTGTTACGTTTTCACGCCTAAACCGCTGAACCAATTTTGATGAATTTTGGTTTAGAGATAGATTGGACTTTGGAGACGGACATAGGCTACTTTTTATCGCGAAAATAAAACTTAAAGGGGTGAAATAGGGATGAAAGTTTGTACCGCTCTATTAGTACAGTTGCACAAGTGAATAATGAATTGAACGTCACTGACGCATGGTGAGTAATTCTTTGGTTAATTGGACAATGAAATTTTTGTCATTGGTGTGTAGCGCAAGATAAAACTTTCGTGAAAAAAATTGAATTATCAAAATTTAATAATCAAAATGAATCGAAAGAATAAACAAGGTTCTACAATAAATATTTTACAAAGTACAGTAAAAAGGATTCTAGCTGAAAACAAAAAGAAATTTAAATAATCCAGAATCAAAATTAAATTCTCCGGGAAAGAACAAAATTGAAAATTTTGATTTCCAGGTATTTATCATATTCTTTCTCACATCTATTACTTTTACAGTTTATTACAGTGTAGTTTTATTTGATTAGAACAAATAAACGTTCAAATTCAAAAGATTAAATTTGATTACAACAATGAAAAGTTTTACAGTTAATAACAATGTAGTTTTATTTGATTACAACAATTTTCATCTACAGTAGACTAAATCTGATTGCAATAATAAAAATAACTATCACATAAATTATTGTCATCATTGTTAACTATATTGATTATTGTATTAAAAAATAATAATTGTGATTTCGATTTTTTCTTTATTTAATTGTTAATATTAAATCCATACTAATATAATAAATGCGAAAGTAACTCTGTCTGTCTGTTACGTTTTCACGCCTGAACCATTGAACCAATTTTGATGAATTTTGGTATAGAGATAGATTGGACCTAGGAGAAGGACATAGGCTACCTTTTGTCGCGAAAATAAAACTTGAAGGGGTGAAATAGGGAATGAAAAATTGTATGTTCGAACCCATCATTTCTCCCGCTGAACCAATTTTGATGAGTTTTGGTATAGAGATAGATTTGACCTAGGAGAAGGACATAGGCTACCTTTTGTCGCGAAAATAAAACTTGAAGGGGGTGAAATAGGGGACGAAAGTTTGTATAGAGAACCCATCATTTCTCAAGTTAGGGATATAAAAATTCTTATTTATGCTTTTGGTAAGAAATAAAGTGTTTTAGCGTTTTTAAAAAATCATCCATCAAGGCGGTACGATAGGGGATGATTTCAATTATTTTTTTTATTTATAGTAAAGTTTTAACCTTTAGCAGATTTTCGATATTTGTCGGAGAGATAGCTTGCATCATATGTACATAAGTAAAAGTACCCGAGACATGTTTAGAAAAGGCGCTTTGAGGTGCGGTGCGGGGATCGGGCGGAGCCTGTTACATGTACGATGCGAGGCAGGTTGCCGGCTCCCTACGCAGCGCATGTCTCCGAAGTAAATGTGAAAGCTAATCGTTATTTTAGCTTTACCCGTGCGAAGCCGAGGCGGGTTAGCTAGTATATAGTATATCTAAAAATCAAAAATACCCGACCTTTTGTGGAATAAACCCTTAATTTTCTACCTAATGACTGGACTATATGCAAACATGAAAAAAATTGTTCCGTCTATAACTAACAGTTTGTCCATTGTTTGTCGATCACTGGTCAGTACCTGCAGCGTCACGCACCAAATTCTTTAACTTTAAAAATTCATATCTCGCTAATTACGTAAAAATTTTAAGTCGCGTTTGCACTAAAATTCTTATTTCATCCTGTTCTTACAAAAAAAATTTTAAAAATGGTATTAGAGTCCTATACTATAATCGATTTAAAAAATGCGGGTATTTTTTTTTTTTTGTCTATTATCATATTATGTAAAAATCAAAATTTGGTCACATAGGTACCCCAAATAATACACAGGTACGTATTTATCGATAAACGGATTCTCTTTCATTGTACCTTCTCATAACATATTTAATAAATGTGAGATGTATGGAATATTTACGTAAAAAAATTGATTTCAGGGTATCCAGCCTTGTTTGAGAAACGAAATTTGGAAATACCTCCTTGGCTATTTCCCTTGGAACAGTACTAAAGAAGAGAGAGAAAAGATTCAAAGACAGAAAAGTTCGGAATACTTCAATATGAAGCTTCAGTGGCGCAGTATGACTCCGATCCAAGAAAACCATTTTTCCGATTATAGAGATCGAAAGAGTTTAATTGAAAAGGACGTCAATAGAACTGATAGAACAATCCCATTCTACGCAGGAGATGATAATCCGAATCTCGCATTGTTATTTGATATCCTAATGACTTACGTCATGTACAATTTCGATTTAGGATACGTTCAAGGAATGAGTGACTTACTTTCGCCTATTTTATGTCTGATGGGAAATGAAGTAGATTCCTTCTGGTGCTTTGAAGGATTCATGGAAAAAGTTGTAAGTATTGAATTTTATGGGCCATTCTTTGCCAATTACTTTTGGTATCGAGTAAAAGTGGTAGTAGTCAGTGGTGATAGTCATGTTCCCCTCGCAGAAAATAATTTTAATCTATAACTATAACATATTTCTAAACAAGATATCTGGATTTCGAAGGCCACCGTTGGGATCTCGGAAATGGTTAAATGGGACATCTGGTGTGCTTTTGTGAGGCGTGCCTGACAAAAATTTTCTTGACGAAAAACTAATTTTGGTCGTAATTTTCATTTTCAAACAACTCTTGAACGATTGATAATCTATAAAAATGTTTTACAAAAACGTTTTAGGTACTTCATTTCACGTAAGAAAATAGCGTTGTTGTAATTTTTAATATTCAGCATTCGTACCCTTTACAGATATAAATATTTTTATTATTGACAAAGTTTGGTTTCACAAATTTAAATTATATGTTTAAGAATGTAAAAACAGTCGGCTCTCAAGCGCCATCTACTATTTTCTTACGTGAAATGAAGTATAGATAATTTTATTAGTCATCCAGCGGGGTACGAAAATAATTTTTCCATTGGGAAATTTTCGAAATATGAAACAAATTTACATTTTTTGAACCCATATTTCAATTTGTCTTTAAAAAAAAAATTATCATTTTCTCTTTTCATTGCTGTAGGGAAGGGTTATTGTGTTTTAAATTTGTTTTATCCATAATAATCTTTTATATCGGTGTCTTTAATAGTTACATGGCGTATCTATTTATTTGATTTAAATATATTTTATTTGAAATCGTCACTAATAAAATGCACAAAAATCATTATTAAAAATTCAGAAATTGACTAAAGTAATCCACTTTCATCCAAATTCAGTATTGCCTACCTTATGATAATTATTGTACATGTAAGATAATTTAAGTACAATGTACTATAGTAAGAAGAAGAAGTATGAGATGAAACACATAATTTTGAGTGTTTTTTTACAATAAATTCAATGTTCGAGATCACCAACATTGAGACTGACATATGTAAACATAACCTATGTTATATAATAACATAATCCTTGTTCTGTGGCCAATCCATGGGCGAGTTTCTTTATTCATCAACAATTAATGCGCTGAATTCCATCAGCAATTGAAAATGACGTCACGATGAATAGCTGATGGATCCGATGGATAGCCGCTGCGACCGAATAAAGAAACGGGTTGCTGAAAAGTGCGATGAATCTCCTAACCTTAAATATCAACTGACAGTTCACCACTACAACAGTTAACAGATATGGAAAGTTTTATAGTTAAAAGTGTGGCTAAAAGGACCGTCGCTGTATTGCAATCATCAGATTCTTCATCAAACAATGAAGAATCTGATGACAGCAATAGCAGCAGTGATATGGAATTCGTAATTATAATAAAAATTATTTACATCTATAACCATCTACTTTCCGTTGTGAACGATATATATATATATATATATATATATATATATATATATATATATATATATATATATATATATATTTTATTTGAATCATGCATTTTTTCTATCCATAATCTTACACCTGCAACCATGAAATAAACGTCAAAAATATAACCTAAAAATCCCCCCCCCCCCCTTCCAATACCGATCCATCGGAAATCATAAAATCCATCGGTAGTCAAAGCCAATGCATGCGATCAATTTACGATGGATAGTGCACGGTAGTTAGAAACGGTATGATGAATTTCATCTGCAATTCAGCAGTGCATAAAGAAACGGTGTATTGAATTTACGATTCATGCGCATGAGGTGCGGGAGGCCACGTGACTTTGACAAGTGCTTGTGGGGCCCAAACATGGTTGCCAAGAATACGGCTTGTGTATATTGCCTGTATTGCCAAATAAATTTGAGTGTAAAATTAATAAATAAAATTGTAAAGCTAGTTATTATTAATGAATATCATGTTTTACTTTCTAACGCATGAACTTATTAGTGACGGTTTCAAATAAAATATATTTAAATCTAATAAATAGATACGCCATGTAACTATTACAGATACCGGCAAAAAACGCTCAAAATTATGTGTTTTATCTCAAACTTCTTTGTCGGAATTATTTAGTTCGTTTTCCGTGTATAGTTCACGCCACAAACTTTAGCATTGCGCAATAATAAATGTATGATTCTGTACGACATACGAAGCTGTCGATATTTCTTTTTATCACAGTGTTGCGCATTTGTTCTCAATGAGAGTACGTCGTAACTTGGATCAGGAAATTTTCAATCTACTTCGTTCACACACGTACAGTGTTTCAAACCGTCGAAGACAGTATTGCCAACCGTACGGTAATTTCATAAAAATGCGTAAGTAGCCAAAAAATAAAATATGATTACCGTTTACAACAAAATAAAATAATTTGTGGGTATTATAAACAATTTTATAATAGATTTTATATTTATGTGTACCGCTATTCACTTTCTTTATAGTTATAAAACTTAGTTTACGTAATATTAGTTAGATGGCAGCACTGGATATAAATCGAATTGACATATTTCTGAACTACGTGTACACGGAGTAATATTGCGCAATGCTACAGTTAAGTGGCGTGAACTTCACATATTTTTTACGATTAAATTACTATTGTACATCGTACACCTGCTCAAATTATCTTACATGTACAATAATTATCATAAGATTGGCAACACCGCATTTGGATGAAATCATCGTGTAATGATAATGGGTTACTTTAGTGTAAATTTCTGAATTTTTAATAACGAGTTTTGTGCACTTTAGTGACGGTTTCAAACATAGATTGGCCCATAGAACAAGGGCCTTTCATTTTCACAATTTTTCGATTTCATATAAAATTCAAAATGCATCTCGGCACCACTGTGGTTCCTTTATATCACTCAAATTGTTTATATTCCTGGGCCCTATGGGATTTGGTAAATAAATTCCACATTCGTGATAAAAAGTTGCACTTCAGTGGCTTGATACATAAATATATACATAAGTTAAATTAAAAACATCGAATCATAATTGAATTATTCGTACATAGTTTGGCACACCCAGCAATGGATAATACCTAGATGCCGTAATGATTTATTTATTTTTGTGTTAAAATTGCATTATTAAGAATAATAGGTACGGAATAAGTTACCTAAGTAAATTAAATTCTATTTTGGAAAACTAATGAAATTATTTACAAAAAAAAAAATTTTTACCTTCCGCTAACCTATATACATAGGTAAGGGAGGTAATGTTTCAGTCCAAAAATTCGAAAAGCGAATTTTCAGTGAATAAGCACCAATTTGGGTCCCCACAACACGTTTTTACTATTTTTATTTTATTTGTCGGTGTGGATGTATGTGTGTGACGATTTTTTCGTCCACGATAACTCATGTCAAATTTTACGAAATTTCTATTTTCCGTATTTAAGTTTTCTACATTAATATAAAGAGTTGATGAGATTTTGGGTAAAATTTGACAACTGGGACTGGTACTTTACTTGAAGCACATACATTTTTTTTTTAATAAAAAAGCTATATTAAAATATAATCCATAACTTTTCAGTGTTAGTATATCAGACTTGTATATCATTGGAAATAACATTAAATTTTGACTAAAATTGATGAACCGGAAGTGATACTTTATTAGAAGCTCTGAACTAATTTTCATGAAAATATATATATATATATATATATATATATATATATATATATATATATAATTCAAAACTTCTCAAATTTTGCATTTAAAACTCTTATCTCATTGAGACCACATTTTAAATTTTGACTATGTATGATAAACCGGAAGTGATACTTTATTTGAAGCCCATAATAATTTTTAATGAAAAACTATATTAAAATTTATTGCAAACTTCTCAAATTTAGTATTTAAGACATATTAATGTGAACAACATTTTGGATTTTTGCTAAACTTGATAATCTGGAAGAGGTATTTTACTTGAAGCTCTGAACAGATTTTCCTGAAAAAATATTTTAAAATATGAATCAAAACTTCTCAAATTTGCTATTTAAAACTCATGTATGATTGAAAACAACATATTAAATTTTGATTATATGACAAGCTGGATGTGATACTTGACTTGGAGCTGTTAACAGATTTTCGAGGAAAAACAATGAAATATAATCCAAAATTTCGTATTACAGGTTTTTCTATTTTGTAGAGCAACAAATTAGATTTTGTTTACAAACGATTAACCAGAAGTGATACTTTACGTAAAGTTCATTGCTATTTTGAAGATGGAATATGGAATTGGCGGAAGTACATGTGCTTGCCACATCAGTTGTTTGTTAGACTAGGGCTAGGATTTCGAACTGGGTATTTAGTTATATGGGAAAGAACCACCCACCCGGACCAAATGGAATACGGGTCGGAACCGATTTTTCACCCATAAGACCCATAAGAACCACAGACCCATATTACCCGCAAGAACCACAGACCCATATTACCCGTAATGGTATCTGTCTTATAAATCGAGATATGTTTTACTTGTTTTATTATTGTACAAATTACTAACTTATCTTTTAAAACTAATTGTATTACCTATGTGAAGTGTTCAATCAAATAAATTAACTTAATTAAATAAAATTATTTTTCAACGGTACGATTATTTAAACAGATAGGAACGTAATAATACGTCTTACGGGTGATATGGTTCTTACGGGTAATATGGTTCTTACGGGTAATATGGGTGTGGTTCTTACGGGTAATACGGTCTTATGGGTGAAGAATCGGTTCCGACCCGTATTCACTGAAATACGGGTGGGCGGGTGGTCATATGGATCCACTGGTATTCCGAGCACTAGGTTAGACAGATTAGATATTAAGTTCTTTACATTTAGATGTTTACATTGTTCACATATAAATAAAATTATTCATAGATTAACATACATACTATTAAAATTCAAATCCATTGAACCTGTCAACTTAATATAAATGTTACGTATAGGGTGTTAATTAAAAAGCGGGTACATGTTTCAAATTAATGTTATAGGGAATTAAATGTTACACATAAATCACTAATCAGATTTTATTTTACACATTTAAAAAGCTGTAAAATCCAATTTGAAATTTCGCAAATATTGCTAATTTGTAGTTATTGTCTTGGAATTTAAACATAATTACTAAGAAATGCATATCGTTTGAATTGTCAGAATTTCGATTTTGCAGATTACGAAATAAAAATAAATAAAATCTGCGCAGTGATTTAGATGTAGATTATGAAATCATAATTTTAGGGACTTAGATGTAGAATATAATTATCTGTAATTTTTATTTAAAAATAGAATTTCTGACATTTCAAACGATAGGCATTTCTTTGTAATTTTGTTTAAACTCCATGGCTACCAGTAAAAAATCCATACTAATATCAGGGAATACTCGGAATACTCACTAATATAATAAATGCGAAAGTAACTCTGTCTGTCTGTCTGTCTGTTACGTTTTCACGCCTAAACCGCTGAACCAATTTTGATGAATTTTGGTATAGAGATAGATTGGACGTTGGAGAAGGACATAGGATACTTTTTATCGCGAAAATAAAACTTAAAGGGGTGAAATAGGGATGAAAGTTTGTACCGCTCTATTAGTACAGTTGCACAAGTGAATAATGAATTGAACGTCACTGACGCATGATGAGTAATTCTTTGGTTAATTGGACAATGAAATTTTTGTCATTGGCGTGTAGCGCAAGATAAAATAAAAAATTGAATTATCAAAATTTAATAATCAAAATGAATCGAAAGAATAAGCAAGGTTCTACAATAAATATTTCACAAAGTACAGTAAAAAGGATTCTAGCTGAAAACAAAAAGAAATTTAAATAATCCAGAATCAAAATTAAATTTCCGAGAAAGAAAATAATTGAAAATTTTGATTTCCAGGTCTTTCTCATATTCTTTCTCACATCTATTACTTTTACAGTTTATTACAGTGTAGTTTTATTTGATTAGAACAAATAAACCTTCAAATACAAAAGATTAAATTTGATTACAACAATGGAAAGTTTTACAGTTAATAACAATGTAGTTTTATTTGATTACAATAATTTTCACCTACAGTAGACTAAATCTGATTGCAATAATAAAAATAACTATCACATAAATTATTGTCATCATTGTTAACTATATTGATTATTGTATTAAAAAAAATTAATTGTGATTTCCATTTTTTCTTTATTTAATTGTTAATATTAAATCCATACTAATATAATAAATGCGAAAGTAACTTTGTCTGTCTGTTACGTTTTCACGCCTGAACCGTTGAACCAATTTTGATGAATTTTGGTATAGAGATAGACTGGACCTAGGAGAAGGACATAGGCTACCTTTTGTCGCGAAAATAAAACTTGAAGGGTGAAATAGGGAATGAAAAATTGTATGTTCGAACCCATCATTTCTCCCGCTGAACCAATTTTGATGAGTTTTGGTATAGAAATAGATTTGACCTAGGAGAAGGACATAGGCTACCTTTTGTCGCGAAAATAAACCTTGAAGGGGTGAAATAGGGGATCAAAGTTTGTATGGAGAACCCATCATTTCTTCCACTGAACCAATTTTGATGAATTTTGGTATAGAGATAGATTGAGCCGTAGAGAAGGACATAGGCTACCTTTAATGCGAAAATAATACTTGAAAGGGGTGAAATAGGGGATGAAAATTTGTATGGAGAATCCATCATTTCTCCCGCTGAACCAATTTTGATGAATTTTGTTATAGAGATAGATTAGATCTTGGAGAAGCACATAGGCTACTTTTTGTCGCGAAAATAAAACTTGAAGGGGGTGAGTAGCGGTTCAAAGTTTATATGGAGAACCCATCATTTCTCAAGTTAGGGATATACAAATTCTTATTTATGTTTTTGGTAAGAAATAAAGAATGTTTTAGCGGTTTTGAAAAATAATCCTTCAAGGCGGTACAATAGGGGATGATTTCAATTATTTTTTATCTTCGTATCTATAGTTAGACATGTTTAGAAAAGGGCCCTGTTAGGGCGAGGATCGGGAGGGCAGTGGGCGGAGCCTGTTACATGTACGTTGCGAGGGAGGTTGCCGGCTCCCTAAGCAGCGCATGTTTCCGGAGGAAAATGTGAAAAATTACTGGTACACGTGTAGATAATCGTTATTCTAGCTTTAGCCGTGCGATGCCGGGACGGGTCACCTAGTGAGCAATATTTATAAAATTTCAAATAATTGGATTTTACAGGTTACTAAACATGCAAAATAAAATCTGATTAGTGATTTAGGTGCGGAATTTTAATTCTTTACATTATTTGAAACATTTTTGTCTTAAGGGAAAGTTTTGCGCGTGGAAAAATTGATTTTCCATGTTAAACGTCTATGAGCCGCTTTTTAATTAACACCCTGTATATTCATATTCAATAGGAATTAAAACTAATTACTTTTATTTTCAAATTTTTAGTGTAACAACTTTGATATGGACCAAGCAGGAATGAAAGAACAATTAACTCAACTTCATACTTTATTATCTTTCGCCGATCCAGAACTTGCTAGTTATCTCGACCACCACGAGTCCGGAAATATGTTTTTCTGTTTCCGATGGCTTCTGGTACTTTTCAAGCGGGAATTCTCGCAAGACGACATCATGCGACTGTGGGAAGTTCTTTGGACAGGACTTCCGTGCAAGAATTTTCATCTTCTTCTTTGTGTTGCAATTCTAGACACAGAGAAAAATAAACTTATTGATAATAATTTCGGATTTACAGAGATATTGAAACACGTAAATGATCTGTCACAGAATATAGAGTTGCAGTGGATGTTAAGTAAAGCTGAAGGAATCTTTCATCAAATAACTTCGGCAACACATCTGAATGATGTTATAAGAATGATTTTAGGTCTCAAACCAGTTGGAGACTTAGATCATCATGATTCGACGGTTACCAGTTCCATTGAAGAAGATAGTGAAACACATACGTCCTTAGAAAATGTCAATATAAAGCCTGATTTGTCTGAGGTAGCTTTTGAAAATTCATTAAGTCATTCATATCTTTAATCTTGCCGTAAGAAATATTTCATTAAATTGTTTAAATATTTTTGTAATCGTATCGATATTTAAACATAATATGTTATAAAGGTTAATTTTAACCAAATTTACATATAATTTATTAAAAGGAAAGAGTAACATGAAATGTATTAAAACACAAGTTATACGTGTATAAATTTTATGAAAAATTTTATATACAAATATTTGTGTGATATTTTTAAATACACCAATGAATTATTGTTGTGATAATTTAAATATTTTATGGTTTATAGCCGATTATTAATTTAAAGAATATTTAAAATTAATATTTGGTGTAATATATTTGCCTTATATATGTATATATTTCTTTACTATATCTGTTGTGTCTTATTCTAACTGAGCAATAATAATTGTGTGTAAAAATTAACATCATATATCGATATTTAAATAAATTTTATAATTTGTAGATGTAAGATAAAAAGTATGACAACTTAGTACATCACAATTTAAATATTTAAGTTGACCTTGCTTTATTATTACTCATTGTGTAAAAGTAACATTGTATACAAAAATATTTTTGTGCAAATTTTTATACTTTATGCACGAAAATTTTAATATTAATAAATAGTTTATAAATACACTCATTTTTAATTTCATTTTAAAATCTGATTCTTGATTAATTGATGTATACGAGGAATTGTTTATTAAATAAAGTATACAATTGATCTATAATTATAAACCACATTGCAGCAGTTGGTACGCAGATGCGTTCGATGTAAGCACGAGATATCAGCTATATCTATAATTGGATTATTATCTTCCACGGCACCTATCTATATAAGGTAAATTAAATTAATTACACCAATAAATACAAGGACAAGATCAAATTGTAATAAAGTTCTATTATAACCTCTGCACGGGTGAAAATTTATGATGTCATTTAAACAAACAAAGTTTCCAGTGTCCAAAAACATACATAATTTACGAAATTTGAAATATTTCGTTTATTCTTAACATAATAGAATTTTGCTTGTAAATTTTTGTTCAATTGTTTTCATTATTTTCTACAACACTTGCATGGTACAAAAAATGAACAACACATAGTTTGTATTTTATGATTTTTTTTTATAAACAACCTAAATTTGTTTCTTGTAATAATTTTAAAATTAAATTTACAATCATATGTAGCACGATTTGTACATGCGTATAATGTTCGTAATGTAATTTTTATCTAAAATAATGTAATTGAAAATTGTATTTTTCCAGCTGAAACATGAACTTTTGCATATACATTATGACAATAGTCCCTATTATAACTGCTGAAAATTATGTAGCAGATCAAAATGATGTAACAAATAACTCATTTAGTAAGTATTAGACAGAAGAGATAATTAAATTCTAACCTAAATCACTGTAAAATTGAAATTGAAATTTTATAAATATTGCTCATTTGTAATAGTAGCCGATTTTGCAGGTTAAAAAATAAAATTGTGCAATGATTAGATGTAGAAACAAAATATTTTTAGGGACTTAAGTGTACAATATAATTGTCAGGAATTTTTATATGAAAATCAAATTTCTGACAGTACAAACGATAAACATTTCTTTAAAATTTGTTTAAATTTCATGCTGTCCTATAAATGAGCAATATTTATAAAATTCAAATTGGATTTTGCAGGTTACTAAACATGAAAAATAAAATCCGATTAGTGGTTTAGGTGCATAATTGAATTCTGTACAACAGAAAATTAAATTAAATGGGAAGTTTTCCGCAAGGGAAAACTGATTTCCCATGTTAAATGCCCATGGCCCGCTTTTTAATTAACTGCCTGTATACTCTCGAATGAGTATGATGGTATAATCAATGGTATTATAGAATCAAATATGTATTGTATTTTACCGCAGGATGTTAAGTCTTTGTTTACATATACACAAGTAGGGTGGCAACTAAGTAATAATTGTATAGCCTATACAATTATCCAGCGAATCAAGTGGTTTACGTCATAGTCATATATAGATTATCACTAGAAACAATGACGTCATGGGTTAAAAAGTTTACATGATTATGTAAAACGGATTAAAATATGATCTGCGGGTTGCCTTCATAAATCCAAATCTTTCTTAAAAAGGTAACATGTCTGGTATCTTTTTTTTCAGCGAAATCCAATTTTATTTAAAATATTGAAAGATACTCCTTATAGCCGAGACAGACGACAAAAATTAATGATCATTAAGGGTTAGATATAGTATGCGCACCTGAAGTAGAGACTGATGACAGATGTCAAAATTGCGTCTATTAACAAATCAAACATTCCACTTATTGTAATGCGCTCGTACAGTACAAAACAATAAGTAGCACGTGCTTACTACAGTCAATATTTTCTGGATTATTAATAGACGCAATTTTGAATCTGTCAACAGTATCACCTTAAGGTACGCATACTATAACTAACCGTTAATGATCATTAATTTTTGTCGTCTGTCTCGGCTATTACGCTGTTATAAATACTTTATTCTCGTAGTATATGCAACAAACTACTGTTTCTGTACATTCCGTATAGCGTTTGCCACACGCTGTGGCCAGGGCCGGACTGGGTTGCCAAACCGGCCCGGGCAAATAACACGAACACTCCGGCCCCTACGCAACTTGTTTAGCATTTTTTACCTCTCCTTAAGAGAGGTAATGGAATCATACTAAAAATCGCATATCCAAATTTTAGTGGATAAGTACGTTTTAAGGTCCCTATAATCCGATTATAACATTTTTACGATGATGTCCGTGTATGTATGGATGTGTGTGTGGATGTTGGAACCACGGTTCCTCAAATACTGTAAGACTTAAAAAATATTTAACTGCAGTTTTCTCAATCTGACATTCCTGGGAAGAACTGATTAGATTTTGATAAAAATTGGACAACCGGAAGTAATAATTTCTTTGAAATAATCTTCTAAATATTTTTTTTATTTTTGTTGTTGCAAATATTGAAGAATATAAAATTCTCTATCTAATACACTTACAAATTTTATTATATCTTGTATAGATTTAGAGATAAAGACACTATAATATATAGAGTAATTTAATCGCAAAGGCTAAGGCACTAAGGAAACCAGTTGACAAATTCAAATGTTTATAACATAGGCTGTAAATGACAGATGTCAGTGTCAAAAATCAACAGTTTTAGTGTCATTTTGAAAGTATTTTCTGGGAAGTACATTTAATCTTTCTTATTATTTTATTAATTAAATATTTAAAATTGTAAGTAAAATGCATATATCCATCAGAAATACCGCCAATCTTGTTAATGAATTGGAAGAATCTCTGAAAATTAGGAACTTCCTCATACAATGAAAAATAGATATAATTAGAATTGTACGTGTGCAGAAGACATGTTAAATGCAATAAAAAACAATATTTGGGTAAAGTTCTGTAATTCTTTGTTATAAAACGACGGCTCGATAATCGAAATGCAATACAATACTTATAACATAACATGGAAATGGCGAGAGGTATTGTGCTGGCCACAACTGATTGTTTAGAAGGTTATTCGTCTTTCATATTTTTAAATAATTGGAACTATTTAATTTTTATAAATACATTCAGTACTTTGCAAATAATATAGAAAAATAAAAATACAACATATAAAACAGAACTACAAATTCTTATTGCACATAAGTACACCGGTTTTTTTAAGATATACTTTACCCATAGTTACAGTTACTTGTACTTTTTTAGCAGTAAACTATATAAATTTCATACATTTTCTCGTAACTTAATACGTCTACTGATGCCGGCCCATCGGGCTAACGCCCGATCGCCCGGCCCGCCAGTCCGGCTCTGGCTGTGGCTGTACATATAGATTTAATTTTCAAAATATTACTAATAAATAGAACAAAATATTACCTCAATAATACAATTTAGTGTAAGTAAGAGCCCACCATTAACTATAAGCTCTTGAATTTGACATGACAAAGCATTTGACATTTTGTCAACAAAAAATGAAACAAAAACACAATGAAATCACAATACAGTTTGAAAAGTAGAATGTAAACAAATGATATTTAGTAATATACATGTTCAGAATTACCAAATTACATAATAAAAAAACGAAATGGTAATAAAAACCATCATAATATTTAATTTTGACAAAACAAAAAACTAATCAGTTAGTAGCTGGCATGACAATCGTCGGTGATAGACGTCAAGTCATCTATTTAAAAAGCTTTATTGTCTGTCATTTGTGCCGTGAAAAATAATGAAAATGGCTGATAAATACTATGGTGAGTATTATTTTCGTGCCTGATGTTATTTTAAATGCATTATTTGTTGAAGAGTGAATTAAAATTTTGTGAGAGTGATTTAAAATTTTTTTTACGTCTGTTAAAAAACGTACACTTTTTTTCATTAAAATGGATTTATAAAGTATGTCTTTTTTTTAACACAATAAAAAAGTGAAAAAAGTTACTTTTTTAACGCTACAGAGTGAAATAGTGAAACGTTACGGCACTTTTTTCACACTTTTATTGCAGACGTAAAAAAAAATTGTATGCAACTCGAGTAAAAATTGCCTTATTTTACGAACAGGAAAGTTCGACCAAACGAGCCGTAGGCGAGTTCGTCAAATCCTATGAGAGATTTCAAAAATCCCTAAACGATGACGTAAACCGCTTGATTAGCTGGATAGCCCATATCTGTACGCGATAATATTAATTATTACCATACTGACATGTCAACAACAGTATACAAAGTGAAAGTATAATGCCCTTCATTAATATATACAAATAACGTTGGTGTATCGTTCTTAATACGGTTTACTTTATTCTAAAATAATAAACTTAGGAATAAAATACACAATTTGAATATTTGTCATATTGATAAATATGTCAAAATAATTGTTCTGTTTATCATAGTATTCTGGAAGCAGCATTAATAAAAGAATTCTGAAAATAATATTTAGGTATATATTATATCATCTTCATTCTCTGAAACCGATAAACTATTGAACAAACCATGGATGTTATGAATCCTAAGTCTTAGATGTGTTAAAATCCTCGCTGTATGAGCTCGGATTTCAAACCAACATCTGCGGCAGTTATGATGCTCCAATTCTATACTCCGGTTGCTGAAAGAGAATATGGAACTAATTTTTAAACAGAGACGTCAGTCTATTGGTCAAAAGAGGATAATTTTTGAGCCGAACCAATAGAATGACTTGTTTTTTTTTTCAAGAATTAGTTCCAAATTCTTTCGTTTCGGGGAATGGAGTATAGGTATGTTAATTGCTATAATTTCATGAACAAGATTCCAATAAGTTTAAGAGGTAATTCAATTTTTCGTTATTGTAAAGTTAAAATATACAAGAAATTTCCCGGGCATTTAAAATAAATTATTTCAAGGGCAGCGATTAATAGCCGAAACAGACGACAAAAATGAATGATTATTAAGAGTTAGATATAGTATGCGCACCTGAAGTTGAGACTGTTGACACATGTTCAAATTGCGTCTATTAACCAAAAAATATTAAATGTAGTAACCACGTACTACTTATTGTATTGTACTCGTACAGTACAAAACAATAAATGGCACGAGCTTACTACGGTCCATATTTTCTTGTTTGTTAATAGACGCAATTTTGACATCTGTCAACAGTGTCACCTTAAGGTACGCATACTATAACTAACCGTTAATGATCATTATTTTTTGTCGTCTGTCTTGGCTATAAGTGTTCTCGCACTATTTAATATTTTTAAAATTAATAAAATTTAATATATATATTTTTTTTAGATTATACTGGATCACCTATGACAAAACTATCTAATAATTATTTTGTAAATTTTCAAAATTTAACCTCGGTCTACATAACAAATAATTCCTTGGAGATATTAGAAAATAATACATTTAGAAGTTTAAACAATGTGGCAACGATAGATTTATCTAATAATCAAATAACATCTTTACCTGTGGATGTATTTTTTAATACTCCAAATCTAAAATACCTTTTTCTAGATAATAATAATATTTCTATTCTTCAAAAAGGTTTATTTACAAATTTAATACATTTAAAGTATGTTAATTTTCAACGAAATAATATTTCTCATATAGAAGAAAAATGTTTTGTTAATGTTTCATCATTAGAAACAATTAATCTGTATTATAATAACCTACACACATTACACGCCAGTTTTATTTCTGATCTAATAAATTTAAAAACAATACTTCTTAATGGAAATCCATGGAATTGTGGTCCGAATTTATGCGAAATTATGAATATAGTTGTTTCCAAATTTTGGGAAGAAGATTTTTCTCCATACTGTTATTCACCAATTGCAACGTTAGGAGAAACTTGGAAAAGTGTTGTGGAAAATTCTCTTCCAGCAATTTCATCAGATATGAGGGAAGATATTCCAACCAATAATGTGACTCTATACTGCCATATATGTTCAAATGCCAATTTATTTTGGCAACGAGATGGACAAAATATTTCACGGAATATGAATATTAATATCCGTACATTATCATATTTATACTTAACCGTGTCTAACATTAATATAAAAGGTTACTTGGAAGGGAATTTTTCTTGTTTTGTAAATGGAAATAAAAAAAATGCGGACTTCGCAAAAATTATTTTAAAACGTATGTATTATGGAGTATAATTGTATTCAATATTTATGTATTAATAATTCTTTTTTATTTTTAGCTGCAAGTGCGAGTATGCGAATTATTACTTGGATGTTAATTACAACCATCCTCGTATTTATTACCATATATTTTATATTTTTCTACGGTAAAAATAGAAGATGTGGTCGCGTAAGTACATTTTAGTTTTTAATTATTATTTTTATATTAAATTTAAAAACGAAAGTTGATATTTCTATGCTTCGAATCCACATAAATTTACTTTTCTGGTTATGTCTTTAATTTATACTAATTATTTTTAACATTAATCCAGTATATGGAGGTTTCAGAGAACAAATAGACCAAGTATGTTCTAGTATGTAGTGCATTACTTTGAGAAACCTAGTATTTACAGTTATCAGTCCACAGAATCAACCGATATCACATTTTTTAAAATTGGTATTTTCGTAAAAAAATAAATAAAAACATTGCCACGAAAAATAATTATGAAAAACAATCCCCCACTCCTGAGACGTCAAAGTACATACAGCACATCTTTCATAGCTAATAGGGCAAAAGTTTGTCCATCACCTACGTTATTTATATAAATAAAAGTAGGCGGTAGGCGATAGTTTGTCATACATATGTTAAGGTATATGAACTTTGACGGCACATTCTGTTTCAGATCACGTGACTTTTTCGAAATATTACACAAATTACGATGGGAAAGCTTTCAACGCCCAAATAGTCAAAAGCAGAATATGCATTACAGAATCATTCAAAACGCGAATATTCAAAAACTGAATCGCACATCGCCAGAAAGTGCTTCACCCGAATCATTCAAAAATGGAATACGTAGGCGTAGCCAAGCGGAGCTCACGTTAAGAAAGGTTTGATTTAGTTGGGTGATTCTGTTCATTAGCTTTCCGGACAATGCGCGATTCTGTTTTTGAATATTCGGGATTTGAAAAATTCTGTGCATTCATTTCTGGTTTGGAATATTCGAGAGTTGAGTATGCACCCATTACAAATTACAATTGTAAAATATCTAATGCATATTTTGTAATATTTTCAAATTTGAGGCTATTTTAAAATTTTATACTTAGAAGGTATATTAAAATTCTTGCAACAGCCCTATTTTGGGTATTAAATGTCAAAAATACGTGGTTAACTGATTAATCGACTATTATTAGCCGAGTACGCTGCAAGTACTAGGTTTACTGGTTTTTGCAATAATAAATTTATTACGAAATTTCAAAGAAATTGGCGAAGATATTAATTTTTGGTTTTATTGTATTAACCAAATAAATTGATATTAATTCTTAATTCTAGTTGAATATTTTTTAAATTGCATTGTAAAATTAAATAGGCTAAATGAATAAAACCAAGTTTAATTTTTAAGTGTTATTGGTGGGCATAAGTAATTTGCTTTTTGTTTTTCATAAAGAATATTTATAATTAACCGATTAACCTGTTACGTACTTATAGTTATACAGGTTATTCACAATCTCGGAAATCGGAAACTATTGAAAATCGGACCCATGTTGATTGAGCTTTTTTACTCATTTTAGTTAGTATTATTTATTATATGCCCTTAAAATTTGTGCACGAAGTACGAAGTTGTGAATCACGCTGTATGTGCATTATAAATAGTCAATTTTTGGCGGATAACCGGATAGTTCTATTATCCAATTTTCGAGGTTAAACCGGCACATCATGATTAGCTAGTTAACCACAGCTACAGCTAGTAATTATTGTTAATCGGCAACTTATTTTCTATAGTTTTGACAACACTAGTTAATAGGTACTGGACAAAACTATGAACTCTGGACTTGATCTGATGTAGCTATTAAAAATAATTACTTGTACCAGTGATCTTGGATACTTGGTCTATTTGTGCGCTGAACCTTTAAGATGTCTATCTTTTACCTGTAATACATACACATTATTGTGATATATTATGTTTTTAAAACTTAAATATGTTTGTTTATTTATACATATATGTAGTTATGTTATGTGTTTCGATACATTTGAGGAAAATTTATTCTATTTAAATTTCAGAAGCAATCCGAATCTATGGTATCTCTCTGAATAAATTGTGCTTAAATGCAATCTAGTCTTCCTTGTACTTACACTGTCAATGAAAGTTATTTATGTATATATTTTATGAGAAGTTGAAATATTTTTATATTGTTTTATAATTTCGTATTAGTAGGAAAATGTTATTTTGATAGTTTTTATACATACGTAGGTAGCTTGTAGATATATTTATAAAATGTATTTTTATAAGTGCATTTACAAGTCTGACCAGTCAGATTGTAGTATTTATTACTTATGTAGAAATAAATATAGTAAAAAAAGTAGAGACTTGCTTATCCGGGCCCCACAGAACCGGCATTACTTTACATGTCTGATGTTTAATATAATTATAATAATATTAATTCTTTTTACTACCTATAATGTATATTTTAATTAATACGAGTTGAATGTAAACAATAGATAAATGAACGAGACAAATATGAATATATAAATAAATAATTTGAATAATGTAGTTCAAATGTTATATATTTTATTTTTATAATATTCTGAGGGCAAATTAATAACAGAACAGACTATAAAAGAAAAACAAAATAAAAAAATATCTGATAAAGATGAAAATACAAAAAGTTTTTACTGGATGCATAAAATAAATGAAAAGTCGCCATTTGAGGATTCATTTAAAGACTATTTGTTTTTTTTTTTTTGTTAAATACACTTGAATTATTTGAACGGTAGCCTGTAATTATGAAATAAAGACTCCTAATGAAATATATGTACATATATACATATAAGCGACACACATATTTTTGAAATATGTATATACAATTGTATTGATTCTACATCACTATTATTTATTTGCAGAAAATGTATACATACATCTCTTTTGATTTTCTTTATATTAATTTTTTGTTGTTTATATAATTCAAAATATATTTAATATAGGTAAATAAATATATAATAAAAGTTTATTCAATAATTATTTTGAAATTCTTCGAAGAATTTATTTACCTATGCTATTTAATTCATTAGTAATATCGTGTAATATTATAATAATCGCATATTTAAAATTTGATAGTTTGATACGCACTTATCGATTTTCTCCGGTCTCCGGCTAACAAGTATATTTTTAGTTCTCCAGGGCAGGGTGTAAATATTGTCATTATTTGATCTTCTGTTACATATAGATGTTGTTGGTGTTGTCGTTCAGATTATTTTATTACATTTTTCAGTAATTGTTTCTATATTGTAAAGTAGCTGTAAATATTTATTTTATTAGAAATGAGTGACATCAATCCTCTATGCAATGCAGTTCAAAGTGAAGAGTAAGTAGTTTTATATGTGTATATTTACTTTACTCCTATATTTTAAATATATTTAATTAAAGAACAACATTGACAAATTTTTGTTTATTTGATGAAAAATAAACAATACATGAATTATCAATTTGGCGCGTTTTTCAAAATTTGCGAGGGTCAGTTCAATTTTCACTAATTTCAATAAATTTATAGGGAGCTTGAAATTCTTTTCTATAAAAGCGTAGAGTGATAGTATTTACTCAAAATTTTAGTTACTGTAACTATCTAATTACCATAGCTACCATTTAACAATATTAGAATGATTAAAAAAACGAATCGCAAAGCTTGATTAACCTTAAGTAAATACTATTAGGGTCAGTTTTATAAAGAATTTTAATCTTTACTTAAAATTTACTTCCATAGTAAATTTAATGAAATGAAAAAATGCAACGCGTTTTTTTTTTGACAGAAATGATTTAAATGTCATAAGAACAGAGAAACTGGTTAAATTTACTTGGCAACTAAATTTTAAGTGAAGATTAAATTTCTTTATAAAACCGGCCCTTAGTTATAAGAATATAACAATAGCATTTAAATATAAAATTGAAACAGTTACTTCAGCGTGAAGTAACAAATTTTGTAATAAATAAGACATTAATTTTATGCAAAAATAAACAATGAAATGCAATTTTCTTTATTTTAAATTTATCTTTTGTGGCATAGCAACATATGTATGCACATGTGTGTACATATAATAATTAATTCATGACAAATATTTATGAATGATAGTGTAAATATTTCAAAAATTGGTTTGTGTTTATGTATAAATATTTAGCTTATCTGTAATCTGTATGCTGTGCTATATGATAAATGTAATTTGAATTAGTGTAATTGAAGATGTAAGATGTACTTGTGTATCCATTTGAAATCAAGAACTGTAGATTAAAAAATAAAAAAAGTCTTAATTTATGTTAATACCCTGATGTTTTTAATTAGAGTTTTATTATTGTAAACAATTAATTAGATATAGTTGTTTCTACTTATATTTGTATCTATAATTCTGAAAATGGTTTTATATGATATACAAGAAACAATATTTGTTATTTTTGTCAGTTATTTTTCATGGGCTATAGCTGTGTAAGGTATTTTCTTTTTTTATAAAAATTTATGCATGCAAAATATCCTTGAATATTTTCCATATGAAACTTGTATTTTCGATAATATACCACTATTTATTGTTTATTTATTTGAAATTGGGTACCATTTATAAATATGATTTTTTTTCAATATCTATGGAGAAAATATCCGTAAAAATAATATACTTGAATGGGAGTTTATGACAACTAATCAACCCGCAATTATATGTTAAATGTTTATATTATTTTAAGAAACAAATATTAAAAATTATAATGAAAATCATATTGTACAATATGAAGGGTGTCATTTAAGCTAGTCTGGATTACTCAGCCCTCAAGAATTTAATTTTGATGATTATATAGTTGCAGAACCTTTAAAAACACTAAATTCCACAAAAACTAGGACGCGGAAAGCAGTATTTATAGTGATTTTGCCATTTTTCTAAAAAAGTAGGGTTAAATTCCTATAAAATGAATATAACATGTAATCATCCGAGTTGCGTCAATTTGAGTTCTGTGCGTTAAAGTATTTTTTTGAAAATTTGCAAGCGAAAAACACATTTTTCTTAAATACAGCCTAAAATAGATAAATTTATTATCATTTTGTCGCGAAATGCATGCAACCACCCGAACAAAGATAACATCTACTGACACTTTGACAGTACATTATACAGGGTGTCTCAATAAGCTTGCTCACTATTGGTAACTTTTTTATTTGAAGTGATACGAGGTTGGTTAAATTAGCAAAATTGTGCCATTTTATATTAGAAAATTGGTCATGTATACAAAATAAAAATTTTATCAGCGGTTCCCAAAATTTGGGACAGAATATATATTTTTTAAATGGAACCATATATTTTTTATTATCTTACTGGAAAGAGTATTTTTTTCTCTTTCCAATAAGGTAATGTTGTTTATGTCCAATTTTTTCAAATAAACGAGTTATTTACGTTTAAAGATAAAAATTATCTTTTATTAGTTTAGGTCAAGTAAACTATGGAAACAATTGTCTTTTATAAAATTATTATTTTATTAATTTATTTTACAGTAATAACAAAACAAAGAAAATATTCAAATTGAAAGCCATTATTTCTTTCGCACATTTAAAATCTTTTGGAAAGAGAGCCGACAGTCCTACGTAGCTGGTGTCTAGATTTAACTTTCCATATAGCAAGATCATATCTAACTTTTCTTTATTTGTAAAGTTATTAAACATTATTAAACACAGAGTACTTTCCGGGAGAAATTATTAAACGTCAAACAAACAAAGAATCAATTGTTTCCATGGCTTACTTGACTAAAACACCAATAAAATAGTTTACAAAATTTAAATTTTTAACCGTAAATAACTCGTTAATTTGAAAAAATTGTACATAAACAACATTACCTTATTGGAAAGAGAAAAAAATACTCTTTCCAGTAAGATAATAAAAAATATATAGTTCCATTTAAAAAATATATATATTGTCCCAAATTTTGAGAACCGCTGACACAAATTTTATTTTGTCTACATGACCAATTTTCTAATATAAAATGGCACAATTTTGCTCATTTAACCAACCTCGTATCTCTTCAAATAAAAAAGTTACCAATAGTGAGCAAGCTTATTGAGACACCCTGTATACCCGAATACTCAAATTGAGTTCTGTGCGTTAAGCCGGGTCCAGACTAGTAACAGAACATTATAACGTAACATGTACAGTAGTCCGATGTACGGCAAGCATCCAGACTTAACAGCGAATGTTCGTTAGTGCCCATAAATGTTCAATTGTTCGCATCAGTATTAATTTGATAGCCATGAGTTCAATGCAGATAGCAGCGCTTGCATATATTTATATACATTATAGTATTAAAAGAAAAAGATCAAAGTCGCGTAGATGGTGGATGCTAAAATTATATGAAAGTCGAAATGTTTGTAGTGGATCCAGCCTATTGACAGTCTTATCTTCATTTTCTTCTTTCTACATTCTTCTACATTCCTTCCCATTTCTTTGTCTAACGCCTCCCATGCATCTTGGTTTTTTATTCTGTTTGAATGATTTCGATCTTTTGGATCCCATAATAATGTATGTTCTTTATATATTTCAATTAATTTTAGAATTTCTTCCTTATTCCACTCCATTTCCACAATGTTCTAACCTGTCGTCTTCGTCACTACTGATGCAGATGCTAACTTGAACTGTTCTCAACTACTAGAAACGCGTCCGAACTTTCCCGAACATCGTAACATAACATCCTTTGATGTGACGGCAAAGACCGACAAATGATGGAACAAGCCCGAACAGAACATTGTAACACGATTTGTTACAGGAACATGTTACAAAATCCCGTCCACAGTGTTACTGTAACTTGTTACGTTACACTGTTCTGTTACTAGTCTGGACCCGGCATAGAGTACCATTTCATTAAAGTATTTTTTGAACATTTGCAAGCGAGGAGGTCATAATTTTCACAAGTAAAATAGGTAAAATCTAACTTAAAAACATAAAAATACTTGCTTTCGAGCCACTGATCTCTATACATATCTGGATAGTGTATAGAGGCCAGGTTAAATACAGAGTTTTGTGACTATTTGAATGTCGTCATGATGGAGGATTTCGGCACAATTTTAGTTGGAGATTGAAACCTTCCTAGCTACTTTAAAGTTAAAAGTTGCGTGATCTTATAGGAAATTTTCTAACAAATTTGATGCTATCTCATTGCGAACATTTGAAAATTCACATTTCTCAAACAAATCATCTCAATTAAATGTCTTCACAATTTTTAACTTTAACTGCTTATATCTTTGTAGTAATTGAAGATATCGTCCTGATTTTTTCAGATTATTAAATATTTATGTTTTGGGAATATGGTTATGTAATAAAAATATCATATTTGTTTCTAAAGTGATAAGAAAAATAATAAAAACTAACATTCCAACATGTTCGTTTTGGATTTTGCAGCACAAGAAACACTAAGCGAGAAACTTTTCGTCCTTACGAGAAAGACCCTATGTAAATAATAGTTTAAATTTTCTTTTAAACTAATTGTCAAATGTAAATAATAGTTTAAATTTTCTTTTGAACTAATTATCCTACTTCATTTGTAGCGCTAACATCCAAAAATTAATTCTCTTTCTGAATAATGTTTAATAATTATTTTGGATGGCTCAAATTTCCTAAAATATGTACATAACATAAGTGGGATGAATTTAAATATAATTACAAATAAATCTTACGGTGTAGAAATCTTATCAATATAATATTAAGTGTTATTAAATACAATTTTACTATTTTTCTTCTGACGTTTTCATTGTTTTTTTTTTTACTTTTAAAACAAAAATTAGTCACTTGATATTAATTTTTAACATCTCTTCCTCCCAGTGAATTGAACCCGGTTTTATAGTTCAATTCACTTTCCATCTTCTGCACGTAGATCAAGCTTGGCTAACTTTACTGCAGGTCTGATGTAGATTCCTTTCGATGTTTGAATTTTAGCACTTCGGACTTGTCCATCATTACCTTTATAAGCTTCTATAACACGTCCTTTTTGGTCTTCTTGTTAATGTGGGTAAGTACTCACTGACCCATATTTTCCAAAAGCGTCGTGCGTATAACTGTGACATGGCCAATTAGATCTGAAAACCTTGATATCATCATGATCACTAAATTTGCTCATAAGTTTTACTCCATTTGATGATCCCAAAATAAAATGATTTGGTATTAAAGCTTCATTTTCTTCGCTATCTAATGTTAGGTAAGAAAGTGGTTGTGAATTAACTTCAATTAAACTACGGAGTACACGTTCAGAAAAGGTGCGAGACGGTTTTATGGCATACAAAGTATTCTTCACTGATCTCACCATTCTCTCCCAACTTCCTCTCAATAGGATCTTTAATTCTTTTCTTAATTCTTTATCAGCGCTAATAAAATTCGTGCCACTATCGCAGTAAATTTCTCTCGGTTGACCTTTTCTATTAATAAAGTCTTTAAAGCATAATATAAACGAGTCAGTGTCCAAACCATATGCAATTTCAAGATGAATTGCTCGTATTGTTAAACAGGTAAATAAACAGCCCCATCTCTTCTCTGTTCTTCGGCCTTGTACGACTTTTATTGGCCCAAAATAGTCAACACAAACAAAGGTGAACGGGCGAGTGTAAGCGCCTAATCTTGCTGCCGGTAACGGAGCTATATCTGGTTTGCATGACTTCGAATCAGATATTTTACATTTTGGGCATTCAAATAGAATGCGTTGTAGCAATGGACATAGTTTTCCAATATAAAATCGTTGGCGTAACTCATTAACGACTGTTTCATGATTTATATGATAGTACATTTCATGATATTTATGTACTAATAATTTCGACATATGATGTTTTCTATCAAGAATTACTGGTTCTTTAAAATTTTTATCCACTTAACTTGCAGCATTTATTCTGCCCTTTACTCTTAACACACCAGCTGAATCCATAATTGGAGAACAATTATAAATAGAACTTGTCGTATCCACGGTTGCGTCTTCTTTCGTATATACTAAATTTTAAAAACATATTAATTTCTTTTGGGAAACTTTCTGCTTGTGCAAGTTTGTATAGAGCTGTTGTGGCCATGTGTAATTCTTCGCTAGTTAGTGGTCCCTTGGGTAATAGTGATTGTTGTATTTTGGGCTTCAAAGATGCAATAAATCGATATATGAATGTATATATGACTGTTCTTACTAATCTTACTAATTCTGCTTCAATTTTAAGTAAAAATGAAGGACCTTGATACCAACGATTCGTAATGTTGAAGGTTTGTTGTTTCGACCATTTAGTTGCAACATCAGCTACGTTTTTCTCAGACGGAATAAAACGCCGATTTTTTATGGCAGTCGTGTCTCGAATTTCTGCAATTCTAAATGCAGAAAACTGTCCTTTGATACGTTTTGCATCAGAGCGTAACCAACTGAGCACTGTTCTTGAGTCAGACCAATAAATTGTTCGCTGTATTTTTATTGATAATGATTCCCTTAAATTCTTATTATATTTGGCACCCATGAGAGCTGCGATTAGTTCTAATCTGGTTACTGGCATTAGTTTTAGAGGAGTCACTCGTGTTTTAGCCCCAAGTAACGAGCATTCAACCATTGTACCCAATTTTATCCTAATATATGCTACTATTGCACAGATATCTTTACTGGCATCGACAAATATATGGATTTGGGCCTCTAGGTCTTGCCAGTACATAGTATTTTTAAGATGGCATCGTGGAATTTGTAATTTCTTGATATTTGGTAATAACTTTATCCAATTGAACCATTTAGTTAAATGTTCCTCATCAATACTATTATCCCAGTCTAATTTTGAATGCTACACTTCTTGCAATAATACTTTTAGTTGGGCTTAGTAGTGCGCTATTAATCCTAAAGGATCATAAATTGACATTAGAATTTCCTTTTTTGTTGGAATTCTTTTTCCATTCAGTATATCTTCATTTCCTTTATTGTACTTTGAGGAATACGTAAACGTGTCATCTTTCATATTCCCCCACATATCAAGTACCTTTTCTGTTTCTGAATCCATGTCCATATTTATGAGTTTTTCATCAGTAGTTATGGTTTCTTCCATAGCTCTTGTTGCATATGACGAATTTAATTTCTATTTTCTTATATGAAAACCTCCCTTTGCATGAATCATCTTGATCTGTTTTGCCAGTTTAATGGCTTCGTTTTCAGAATTTATGCTTGCCAATAAATCGTCTACGTAATGATAATTTTTAATTGCATTAACTGCTTCTGAAAATTCATCTTTAAAACGTTCCGCATTAATGTTCTTTACGTACTGTGCTGAGCTAGGAGAACATGTTGCTCCAAATGTCATTAACCTGCATCACGTAAATTTCAGGGGTTTGAATTGCGGCTTTTCTACTATCTGGTAGATTTTTGTAATCATTTTTCCAAAGCAAACCAGTTTCGTAACGACCTCGTATTCTTCTTGTTGTGGACTTGATTGTACTATTAGCTCTTCGTTCTTCTCTTGATACAGTTGAAACTTTTAGATGTTGAATTTCTAAGTTTTCTAAACTGAAGTAGTACTTCATCATTTGATTCAATTCTTCACAAGAACTACAACTTTGTCACTGTATATTAGGGTCTATCTCGTAAGGACGAAAAGTTTCTCGCTTAGTGTTTCTTGTGCTGCAAAATCCAAAACAATCGTGTTCGAATGCTAGTTTTTATCATTTTCCTTATCATTTTAGAAACAAATATAAATAAAAAATAAATAAATATATCATCACGGCACGGCATATTACCCATTTCTGAGTGTGCCACAATCTGCTTTATCACAGATATCGGTAATGATGATGACATATTTGTACCGTGCGGGCGCTTACCAGGCGTCACCTTACGGGCACTCATTGCTGCCGTGGAGAGTGCACCACGAGTCACTTTTGTGCCATTTAAAAATCGAAATATTTGACGTCGGTCGGGATCGAACCCGGTTCCCCATATGAAAAAATATGAAATATGAAATTTTTATTACATAAGCACATTCTCAAAACATAAATAAATAATAATCTGTAAAAATCAGAACGATTGTGAATTTATTAAATTTATCGAAAAAATTCCTATAAGATCACGTAACTTTTAACTTTAAAGTAGCTAGAAAGGTTTCAATCTCCAGCTAAAATTATGCCGAAATCCTCCAACATGGCGGCGGTCAATTAGTCACAAAGGTTTAACATTGCGTCCGCTATCCAGATAATAGAGATCAGTGTTTCGAGCTGTAATTTTATGTTTCTATGTCATATTTTAGCTAAAAGAAGACATTACATAAAAAAATAGAATTTCAAGGTAGGTGGGTATTCTAGAATTTAGCTATTTTATTAATGCCCATTTGCACCGCTAATTCTTACATTTTAAGCTAAGTTAAAAAAAAATGCAAGTCGAAATTTATCATCATTAAATTATCTACTCATTTGACTTACTTAATACTTAAAATTTAAGCGTCAGCGGTACAATCAGGCGCTAATGTAATAAATAAATAAAGTATTAATTTTTGAAATGTTTTTTTTCTAATATTAAAGTAATTTTTGAAAGCTGTCTATATATACCACCGTTTTTTTAAAGAAGTTACTTATCATTTCTACCTTACTTAGTACACCGTTAGCCCTCAAGAAGACTGACATAACTCGAAAAATTCGAATGTACGGAAAAGATTGAAAAATAGTCATATTTTTCATAAGAAAATTGTCGCTTCTATATTTGCTATAGTAGAGTAGTTTCATTTTACTTTCGAACACACTTGGTGACTGTGCGCTATATAGGGAGAAAGATGTCACATTTTTAGTTGATTCATTCTCTTTTTCAACAAAAATTTGTACTAATGGATGTGTTGAATGCAATAGTATTGCCGGAATTTTAGTTTGACCCACGTATGATAAAAAATCACCCTTTTAGTACATTTTTCATAATTTTGAGTAGTAATAAGATGATTTGTTTAAACACCTAATATTTAGTAAAAGTAATAATAAAATATTTAAAAGTCGAATGTAATATGGCGTATGGCAGTGGGTAAAAGTCGTGGTTATGAACTTTTTTTTTTTGTATTTAAAGAGATTTTGGATTGACCCTCGCAGTTAAAGCATATTAATTTTGAAGGATATTAATGCGTATATTCATTTAGTAGATTAACTTTTGAAATAATTTATTACAGTTTATATACACTGATAAATATACTGGAAGAGAATGATGCTATTGACAATATAGATAAAGGGAAAGCTTTATTAATTGCTTGTAAAGGCAATACATTAACTCATGTTGAAATAGCAAAGGTGCTCATCGAAGCTGGCTCTGATGTTAATGCTACAGACCCATATTTTATTACTCCTCTTATTGCTGTTTGCAAGAAGCCTATCACCGTCGATTTCATCGAAGTTATAAACATGCTTATAGAATCTGGTGCTGATATAAATGCCCAAGAAGAAATCTATGTCTGCAAATACAGTAGTTTATACCATGCAGTTCAAAACGAAAATCTTCATTTAGTTGAATTGTTGCTAAAAGCAGGAGCTAATGTCAACATCGCAGATAAAGATTTGATAACTCCTTTATTAGCTGCTACAAAGAAAAACAATTTTGATATTGCTGCACTTCTTTTACTCTCTGGAGCAAATGTCAATTCTCAAGAAGTAGATTATAAGACTCCGTTACATTATTCAGTTCAGAAAAGAAATATAAAATTGACTGATTTATTAATAAAATCCGGCGCAGATGTTAATGTAATGGACTATGAGAGAATGACTCCTTTATTTTCTTTATATCAATCCACTGATAACTGCAACAAGTTAGCTAAAATGCTAATTAGAGCCGGTGCCAGAGTTAACGATTTTAATAATAGAAATGCTTTACACTATGCAGCAAGTGGCGGAAACATAGACCTTGCTAAATTGTTTATTCGTTCACGGAGTGAAGTAAACATGCGATGCTATCGAAAGAAATGGTCTCCTTTGCATTATGCAGCTGAAAAAGCAAATTTGCAGGTTACTAAGATTCTTCTAAAAGCTAAGGCTGATGTCAACATTGTTGATAAAGATCAATCTACTCCTTTAATTATTCTCAGCCGTAGTCATCAGTATCCTTATAGAGCGGATACTTACGTCAAATTGGCCAAATTATTAATAAATGCAGGTGCGGATATAAATTCTGCAAATAATCGTAACTGTTCTGCATTATTTTATGCGGCAAAGAAAGGAAATCTTCAACTTATTAATTTATTGATAAATTCAGGAGCTAATGCGAATGTTAAATCTATTGACAATCGGTATCCTTTAATGCTGCTAACTAAATTTGCTTTTGATAAAGTACCTGAATGGTTTGAAAAATTAGTGTCAGATACTAAAAGTTTTAACCTGGCCGATTCTACTGTTCTTATTGAAATGGCGGGTCAAACGGGAAATAAGGAAATATTAAAAATTTTGCTTAAATATGGCGCTAATGTTAATTTTTGCAGCGAAGGAAGAATGGCTATAGATTCTCTTATATCAAGCTTTAATGTAACTATAGATCTTTTTAAATTTCTATGGGGCCTAACTGATAAACGTATTTTCAAAGAAAATCACGATGTTACCAAATTTTTAATGGATATGATCAAGAACAAGTGGTACAAATCTGACAAAATATTATGTGTTTATAGTGTGATCGATGTAATTGATAACGTGACAAATACTCCTCCCATTTTATACGAAATTGCCTTGAAAGAATTCCATGTCCAAGATAACTATGAATTATTTTCTGATTTTGATTATTATAATTATGAGGAATATAGAGATAATGTGACATTTCATGCTGAAGATTTATATATTGATAATGATTTTCTTAAAATTGATATTTGGGGTATAGCTGAAAGACTGCTAAATAAAGGAGCTAATTTTGACGATAATAAAAATTTAGAAGGCTTAATTTATTTATGTTACAAGTATGATGCATTAGAGTACGTTGAAATAGGGTTAAATTTAATTGAATATCTTGTGGAAAGAAACGTGAACTTCAATAACAAACATATCATAGATTTTACAGTGGTTAATTATCCAACTCTCAGTCCAGCTCTTTTAAAATATTGCATTGATTGTAATCCCATTGACATATTTGAATGTATTTGTCTAACGGCAAGACGTGACATATTAATGTTAAATTTAATAAAAAATATTTTAAGTTTGTGCACTCCTTCGGAAGAATTACGTATTCAGTGTGTGAATCATTTGAAAAATATAAAAGTCTCCTACAGATATGTAGGGCAATATGATAGCCTGTACGAACCAATGTATCCTTGTGTAAAGATATGCGATTTAGAAGAGGAAAAGGAACAAGAGCAATTATTACTGAATTTGGTAATAGATATGTTGAAGATTCACCGTGTGCCTACATTGCAAGAAATTTGCCGGGATAAAATCAGAAAAGTATTGCGACAAAATAGTTTGAACAGTTTTCATTTTTTGAAGAATTTGAATTCTTTATATCTGCCTAAACTCATTCGAAGTATTATTCAATGTCAATACCCCATATACGATTTATGTGATAATTAAAATAACTGTATTTAATAAATAAAGACTTTGTTTTAAAATTGATTTGTTAAGTTAACTTGTTTTAATTTTAATAATAATGTACCTATCCCTAAATTTAGATTTTTTTTTTTTGAATTTTGAAAAGAATTATTCCAACCATTCCTATTTCTTGCAGCAGTGATTTCAACGTGGGAACGACACACTGCTACTACTACTGAAAATGTATAGTAAGTATTATCCTTCTTTTTAATCATAATAAATAAGCAATTTTTTCATTTATTTAATGTGAAGTATAATAATAAATTTATTACATTGCGATAAAGTGAATATTTAAATTATAACAAAAAAATTGTTTCACTTATATTATAATGCCGAAATACATGTTTGCTGCTTTATTGTGCCCAGAATACGTTTAGCTCAGCCGAAGACAGAAAATTATTAAAATTGTAATGTTTGTATTCTGCATTATATATTTTTTTATTTATTTTTTAATAAATACGCTTAAAAATATCAATTACTAACAGAATATCGAAACAAAATTTCTTAAAGAATAATATTAATCGAGATACTCTTCGGTCACTTTTTATTTAATTCATAGAAAACAACAAATTAGACATACTTCAAATTATAGTTTTTTAAAAGTTTAAAGTCCAGTCTACATTGTTTCAGAAGCATGATTTTTTTGTTGAATAATTTCTGATTAATCCAGGATAGAATATGTGCTAACGAGGAAAACATGGAAATTTCATGCTCCCAATTTACATTTTATTTATTTATACAAAACTATGTTCTGTAACACATACTGATTTTTTGATATAATACAAAAATATGTTGTAGCTTTCGTAAAAAAATTGTTTCATTATATTTAATATATGGTGAAAATTATTACATTGCACACCCAGGGGACTTTACTCTTCAAACCGACAATAAGTAAAATGTTGTGACGATCTTGACCAATATTTAATTTTCAAGCAACTTCTT
Organism: Ophonus ardosiacus; assembly: GCA_943142095.1. Taxonomy (NCBI): domain Eukaryota; kingdom Metazoa; phylum Arthropoda; class Insecta; order Coleoptera; family Carabidae; genus Ophonus; species Ophonus ardosiacus. Next base: position 44,062,407 of record OW964823.1, read on the forward strand.
AACTATTAGAAACTGAGAAATATGTTTCATATTAAATTTTATTGTATTTTTCAAATTTATTTACTGGCGTAGACAAAATTTGTTCGACCACTAATCTTTGTCAGTTTTTCTTCGCTTCTAACACAAAATGACTTCTTTCTCGGAAACAGTTGAAAATCGGACACATGTTGATTTAAGCTCATGATTAGAGCTGGGACTCAAAAAAAGTATTTAAGTACTAATTACTAAATACTTACAAGAAAAGTATTTGAAATAGTAAGTAAAGTAATACTTCAAATACTTTTTCTCACATACTTACAGTACAAGTATTAAGTATTTTTTTAAATTAATTAGAATATGAAAAAAAAAAAATAGGATCTCAATATAAGGCACATCCAATAAGATAAAAAAGTAGCCCACCAATTTTAAAGGCCTATAGGTATACCTATTTAAAAAAATCTGATGTGGCCAACACAAAACCTCCCGCTATTGAATTTTTATTAATTTAAATACATACTTACGTATTTACTAACGCTGTAAACTGTTCCATTGCAGAAAACTATTGCTTTATATACTATTTTCTTTTTAAAATGTCACTATTATTAATTTGAAGTGATTAGTTTTTTGACAGTGACATTTACTGTCAGTTACATTCATTTGAAATATGAACTGTGTAACAAAGGAATTATTGTGTTTATCTTAGGCTTCGCGACTAATAAAAAAAATATTTTTAAATTTATCTGTAAAATATATAGAAAAAGTATTAATGTATTCCAGTAGAAAATTCAATAATCTTTAATTTTCATAAGACATAAAATGCGAAAAAATGGCATTTAATGGTATATTTTGAAGAAAAACCATTATGAGCTTCAGGTAAAGTGCCATTTCCGGTTATCCGATTTACACCAAAATTGAATGGCTTCTTTTTATATTAGAATGGGATGGAAATACAAGGTTTCAGAATTTTCTGAATGATAGTATTTGAGTTAGAGTGAAGACAAAATCCCTACACATACACACACACACACACACACACATACACATACATACATACATACATACATACATACATACATACATACATACATACATACACACACATACACATATACAGACATCATCGTGAAAATGTTAAAATTGGATTCTAGGGACCTTAAAACGTGGTCATTTACTAAAATCTCGATATGTGATTTTTAACACGATCCCTATACCTCCCTTACCAAGGGTAGCGGGAGGTAAAAAGGCTTTACTCGTGTAAAGTGATTTAAATATTTTGGTTTTACAGCACGGGCGTAGTGTTTAAAATAAACTCCACAATAAATTTCATTTTAGGAACCTGCTATCACTATTAAAAATCAAACTTAGTTTTATAATATTGATGAGCAAGTAGAAATACCCTTCAATAAATAAGCTGTTAAAAATATTCAATTAGTGTGTGAAGTCTTGATTTACCTAAATGTACGTTTTCAACCACTGTTCGATTATAAACAAACTGTAGATATCGAAAACTTTATTATCGATACTTGTTCAAACCCGAGTTGACAAAAGTAAAGCTTGATTTACAACCACTTTTAAAAATTTGAATTTAGGAAATTTGAATTTAAAAAATTTGACATCATTCGCAATACATAATTTTTAATAGCATTCACATTGACCTCCAATATGTACAATATTATATATTGAGGTCAATGAGCATTCACAACCACTTCCATAACCAAAAAAATTAAAGAATAATAGTAAAAAGTTTGTTTACATGCCAGCCATAGAATGTCAAATACCCAGCTAATATAAATACGGAAGAGCAGCGAGCAGGTAATGCACAAATTTAATATTGTAAATAACTATCATCTAATCACTAACTACATAAACAAAATAATGATAAGTACCATGGCTCGCGAGATAAACTAATAACGTAGAACCATGACCAACTAGCTTAAACAAGGACAGAACATAGTAATTTCAATTTCAAGTTTGGAGCTTGCAAACTTCAAATTTTTCAAATTCAAATTTTTCAAATTGAAATTGATTGTGAATGCTTATACATATATCTTATATGCAAATTTCAAATTTTTGAAAGTGAAATTGGTTGTGGATGATACTTTACACAATAGTCCAGTGAACGAAGCATTTTACTCTACAAAAGGTCGGGTAGTTCTGAATTTTTGATATGTTGTATAGGATGGTGGGTTAGTAAAAAATCCAAATTTCCACAATCTCCCCTCCCGGCTTCCTCCGCCATCTTGTAAAAACCACCGAAAATCGGCCCTTTTTCAGTTTATTGTCTTTAACTTCTTTCTGGTACATTTTAACACAAAATTTCCTGCAAAATAGTTATGTGAAGTTATTTTGTACGATTAATAGCAACGGAGCTACGATGCTGACAAAAAAAGGTTAAAATTGCGTACTTAGCAAAATTTTGAGTTTCTTTCCACTTTATATCGCAATAGCTTTTTAACACATCATTTTGGCGTAAAAGTCTTCATAGTCAACCTTGTACAGAATTTAATTACCTATAATCCAATTACTTTTTTTAGGATTAATGCAACGGACTGGGGGTCAAATTACAAAAAAAACGATAAAAATAGTTTTTTCTAGTTTAGTGCAGCAACACTTTTTGCTTTATTATTTCTAATTACAAAAGTATTATTCAAACAAAATAATCTGTATAGATACAAAATGAACGTAATTATGTGTTGGCAAACGTTAATGAGTGTCATGGGACTATTAGATTTTTTTTTTTAAAAAACAGCACTTCCTTTTTTCATTTCTTTGCGACTTCTTTTTACTGCTCTTCATCTTAGAATGAGTTATTTGCCAATTATTGTATATATTCTAAGATTCAATTTTCTAAGACTTTGGCGTATTGTCTTTTGTGAAACCAATAGCGTTGAAACTTTGCTGCTCCCAACATGGTGAAAGTAGCGATCTTAGAAAAATATTGAGTTTTTTATAACTTTTCCTAGCTATAAGTAAATCATTATCAACAAATTTCATTATATTCTTTTAGATGTTGTACCCAGCTCCTACAGATACGGAATGGATGAAATATAGAATACACAGATTACCGCGAAACATCCATTTTGAAAAATTGGTTTATTAACATTTTAATCACCGAAAATCGGCAATTTTTAATTTTTTTGCTTATAACTTCTTTCTGATGCATTTTAATGCAAACAAAGTTATTTGACGACATGTAGAGGATAAAATTCCCTGTATATTTCGTCTACGAAATGTTTTGTAGGAATAATGACAACGGAGGTATAAAGCTCCAAAAAAGGACAAAATTGCGTACTTTGTTAAATTTTGAGTTTCTTTCCAATTTACATTTCGCAATAACTCCGTAACACTTCATTTTAGCGTAAAAGTACTTATGATAAATCTTGAAAATTTACTAACCAGCAAAATCCATGTACCATTTTTTTTATGACCAATGTAACGTAGTGGGGGTAACTTTACAAAAAAATACGAAAAAGTGTTTTTTTTTCAAGTTTAGTGTAGCAACGTTGTTCCTCCAGTTTTTGTCACAATACTTAATTTTATGATACGGAATTAACATAATACGGATTCCACGGACATAATTCTGAGCTGAAGAGCAGTAGAAAGAAGTCGCAGACAAATAAAAAAAGGAAATGCTCTTATTTAAAAAGTTTTTTCTAATAGTCCCATGAGACTTCATTGACCTTTACCAACATATAATTACGTTCATTTTGCCTCTATACAGATTAGTTTGTTTGAATAATACTTTTATAATTAGAAATAATAAACCAAAAGGTGTTGCTGCACTAAACTAGAAAAAACTATTTTTATCGTTTTTTGTAAATTGACCCCCACTCCTTTGCATTAATCCTAAATAAATAATTGGATTATGCAGGTAATTAAATTCTCTACAAGGTTGACTATAAGGACTTTTACGCTAAAATGATGTGTTAAGGAGCTATTGCGATGCAAAGTGGAAAGAAACTCAAAATTTTGCTAAGTACGTAATTTTAACGTTTTTTTTCAGCATCATAGCTCCGTTACTATTAATCGTACAAAATAACTTCACATAACTATTATGCAGGAAATTTTGTCCTCTACGAGTCGACAAATAACATTTTTTGTGCTAAAATGCACCAGAAAGATGTTATAGGCAATAAACTGAAAAAAGTGCTGATTTTCGGTGGTGGAGGAAGCGGCGGAGGGGGGATTGTGGAAATTTGAATTTTTCACTAACCCACCATCCTATACAACATATCAAAATTTCAGAACTACCCGACCTTTTGTAGAATATCCCCCTTTTTCAGCCTCCATTCACTGGACTACAAAACACACAGCAATGTGCTTGCTCTTGCGTGAAGTACTTTAAGTACCAAAAAGTATTTTTGGATACTTTAAGTACCAGAAAGTATTCTAAGTACTTTTTATGAGAAAAAAGTATTTTAAGTATTGTAAATACTGGAAGTGTTTAAGGTAATACTTCCAGTACTTTTACTTTAAGTAATTCCCAGCTCTGCTCATGATTACTCATTTTGGTTAGTACTACATTTCATTGTTATCTCGAGAACTATAAGACCTACAAAGACGGTTAAATGGGCAAACAAATTCTATTTCACAAGACAAATTTGAAGAAAAGAAAAAATATTTTCTGCGACCAGTGGTTCTCAAAATATGGGACCCAACTTTTTTATTTTAAATGAGAACATACACGAGGTGTGGCTACAAAATAACAAGATTGATCTTAGAACATTGACAATGTATAAAATTACACAAAACAAATATTGCCACCTTCAATGTACTCTCCTCTCCGAACCCTACACCGCATGATACGAATATTCCATTGTTAGAAGCAATGCCTGCAAGCCTTTTTTGTTAGGTTGTTCATAATCTGTCGCTTTTTACCGTCCGTCACCCTTAGGTAAGGAAGGTATTGTCTTTGGTCAAAAAATTCGGTGGTGAGTTTTTAATGAATAAGCACGTTTTAGGGTCCCTACAATACGAATATACCATTTTTAAGATGATGTCTGTATGTGTGTGTGTGTGTGTCCGTGTGTGTGTGTGTGTCCGTGTGTGACAAATTTTTCTCCGCCGATAACTCCAATACTACAATTCTAAAAATTATAATTCTTTCGTATTCCTCTTCTGTACATCCATATGAAGATTTGATTAGATTTTGGTTATAATTTAACCACCGGAAGTACCCTTATTTGAAGTTTTTAACAGTTTTTCTTAAAAAATGCAGTTAAATATTATTTTTTGACATTTTGTTATTATATATATTAAAGAAAATACTCTTCTCTATACAGTTTGATTATACATTTTCCTTCATATTCAATAGATGTAAATTTAAAGCATTATAAAGAAATTAATTTTCAAAAATTAGTCAGCTTTGTTATTTATCATGGAAACAGCTGACATAATTATTCAAAAAAATTTAATTGACAGATGTCAGTTGCAAGTGCAAAACCAAATATGGAAAAAAGTATAGAATCTAAAATTGGTATGTCATAGTGTTGCTCGCAAGTGACACGCAGAGAAAGGCCAAAGAGAAGATGGAATGACATTACTTCGTGTAGTTTATGTTATAATTTTATTGGATTTATAGAACCTTTTCAAATGAACTTTTGGTATGGAATTTGTAAAAAATAGTATGTGTTTTTACATGATATTATACAGAATCTGTTCCAAGGACCTTTTGGTATGGGATTTGTACAAAATACATGGAATTGACGGAAGGTCTTGTGCTGGCCACAACAGATTTTTATAACTATATCTCGGTTCCGAATTTGGTGCCGTTTGTAGTTCGTCAAAAATGTCTTGCCGGACAGGGCGTTTTGTTCCGGCGTGTCGTCTTCCTGGAAAATCCATTACATTTCAGCCCTTTTTCTCCTCACCCGTGCATGAAGGGTTATCAAAACCTTCTTGTAATATGCTTGGTTAACGAAATGCCCCTCAGGCACCCCTTCACTCACATTTCGAAAAAACAATGTCAGTGCACGGCCGAGGCTCTAATCGTCTCCGATCTCTTTTCTTCCTTCTTTTAATCTTCTAAACTGCTCGAAAACTTGAGTACTAGAGAGACCCTCATCACCATAAACATTCTTCAACATATACCCTTACATAAATATTTTTTTGAGAAAATTGCGTGTAAAGTTTTATACTAATTTGATTAAAATTGTATGTTTATTTAACCGTCTCTTATAGTTTTCGAGATAGCAAAGTTGGCCCATTTAAATTGGACATTCCGGATATCCTTGAAATTTGAGACACAGGTTTAGAAACATTTTGTATAACAAGTCTTCCTTTGTTCGAAAATGGGATACCTGTACAAATGCAAAAATTATTTTTATGTAGATAGTATTTGAATATATCTACGTAAATGAATAATGTTATTGGAAACCATAGATAATGTATTTAATTTTAACAAAATTATTTGCTTGCAAAAAGCAATAAAATAATTCAGAACGAAATTACAAAATTTCCAAGAAACTTTTGCGCTGATGTAACTGTTCAAAATAATAATAGTTTACTACCACTATTTGTAAAAATTATAAGACTTACGATAAACTGGATTTTATAAAATTGTTTACAGAGCAAGAAGCTAATATCAACAAAATAATAAGATTTGTTGGTTTCGCTCTTCTGCATTTACGGTTTACCGCTAATGGTGTCTTTTTTCTTCTACTAGTATTTTCTTAATAAAGTTATAAAAAAGTACTTGCACGGCGGTCTTTTTGCCTAGGCAAAGTAGCAAATGCTGGGGGCCCGTGAGTCTGGGGGGCCCAGAATTCTTAAGGGTATAAAAAATATAAATTAATTTTCTTTTGCTCGGTTTCACCATTGCCGAATAAATTCACAAATAGTTATCTGACGAATAAATTTTATTCATTGAATAGTCAGTTTTGTTTCACCAATGCCTGGTTTTACCATTGACGAATAAACCTTTTTATTCATTAGGTAAACTATTCGTCGAATAAAATAGCATATTTTTGTTTCACCAACGTCAATTAGCATATTCGACGTACGAGGTAAGAAAAATAGTTTAATAATTGTAGTTTTTTTACATATTATAGAAAATAACAAAAATGACGATGTGTTGTTGCACGAAAATATGAGAGAATGGAATACTTTTGCACAAATTATGATTTGTGAATATGATCTTCACAAAAAAACGCATGTTTTTGCATTTTGGTTCCAAATGATGTCGAATCATATTTAGAATTTCATAAGCGTAATGTTTTAAAAATCAGAATCGTATTCGAAAATATACTTCGTCAAATTGATTGTAGATTATATGGATCATTTCTTTTTCGCCTGAATAACAATTTCGTTGTTAGAAGTTGTGAACAATGATGAGGATGATGCCCGGTTTCATCATTGCCGAATAAATTGACAAATAGTTATCTGACGAATAAATTATATTCACTGAATAGTTAAAGTTTTGTTTCATCAACCAAATTTATTGCATAGATAGTTAGTCGTTTTCGTAGAATATGTATTATTTTTCTCTCCATCATTTTGCTTTGAGTAGGTATACAGATAACAAGTTCATCTCGCTGTCAACAAAAATAATTTTTTGGTTTGTGTCATTGAAATCAATAGAAAATAACTGAAAATATAAATAAGAAGTTGAAAGAAGTAAAAATTATCTAGAGTAAGAAATTTTTTTAATAATGGGGAAGTTTAGCATGGTACAAATTCTACATAACATACTATTTTCTCACAAATATAACACAAATGACTACTTAAATTGATATTGAAAATTAAAATTATTGCTCCATTTATTTATAATTAATATTTTTTGGGTAAACTTTAAGTACGTCACAAGTCAGTTATGCGCAAACTCAGACAGAACGGTGAAAGCGAACCACTTGAACGTAGGTCGAACAACACCTCAGTCTCAAGTGACTGGTAACCGCAACCGCGTGCGTTAGTGTATAAGTGACATACGTTGTACCAAGCCTCTACCGACGTCATCACAGCTTAAAATCGGCTTTTCCGGAAAACCTGGGCATTTTTGAAAAAAATAAAATATGTTACATCATTTTTCAAGTCATTTCCCATGGAGTAAAAGAATAAAAAAAAATCGCTAAACTTCCCAATTGTAGTTTTGTATAGTAGAAGAATATTTACATATTATAGAATAATAGCTTAAATAATAGAGGAATAGACATATGTACCATTAATGCGGTTAAAAGTCTGTATGAACACTGCATTAATTACGTAGGACTAGAAATATGACCTCTAAAACATTCTGCACAAACACAGGTTTGAAACAGGGATGTATATTAAGCCCTCTACTGTTCACTGTAATTTTAGACAATGTAATTAAAAGCAGCAAACGCGAAATGAAACCTTACAGAATAGGCTACAGAAAATTGCAAGTGATCTACGTCTCTGAACTATGCTACGAGATTAGAAAGAGAAATATGAAAATAAACACAATGAAAACTAAAACTATGATAATAAATGGAGAACAAGAATGTGAAATAAAAATAGAAAGTGAAACAATCGAACAAGTCAATTCATTTAAATATCTTGGGGTTATAATAAATAAATAAAAAAAAATGGAAGAAGAAATAAGAAAAAGAATAGGGGCAACAGGAAGACTGTACAATGCGATATCCAAAAAATTCCTCGTTAAAAAGGAAGTCCCAGATGAAACAAAGACTCAAGTTTTTAAAAAAATAGCAATCCCAGTACTAACATATGGGTGTGAGTCATGGACTATAACCGAAAACCTTTTAAGTAAAATAAGAAGTGTGGCAATGAGGTTTCTGCGAAGAATAAAAAGAAAGACAAGAATAGACCGAATTAGAAACGAAACATTTAGAAATCAGCTTAACACCACACCAGTAGAATATATAATACAACAGGGACAACTAAGATGGTTTGGGCACCTTAATAGAATGGAAGAAAGCAGATTAGCAAATCAAATATATGAAACAAAACCTATGGGGAAAAGAAGAAGAGGTAGACCAGCCAAAACTTGGATAGAAGAAGTAAAAAAAGCTGCTGAAGAACGCGATATTAAGTGGCATGAAGTGAAAGTGCTAACCAATGACAGGAAAGCCTGGAGAGAAAGCTGGAAGAAGAGACTAGCCAGACCAGAACGATAACTCCAGGAAAGTCTTACACCGAAAGGTAGAAAGACTTAGCGATTAAGTGAGTAAGTAAGAAAATAACAAAACTGACGATGTGTTGTTTCATGAAAAAATTTAAGAATGGAATACTTCTGCACAAAAATATGATATGTGAATGTGAATTTCACAAAAAAAAAAATTGCATATTCTTGCATTTTAGCTCCAAATGATACTGAATCATATTTAGTATTTCATAAACGCATTGTTTTAATAATCGAAATTGCATTCGAAAATATGCTTCGTCAAATTGATTATAGATTATATGGATCATTTCTTTTTCGCCTGAATAACAAGATGCCAACAGTGATAAGGATGACATTCTAATCTTGAAAGAAATATTAATATCAAATAAAAATAACATAATATTTAATTTTCTATATTTATCTATTATTCATTTTAGATTGGTACCTACCTATTATAATAATTCCTTTGATCACCTTTACCGAACAATTATAAAATTATTAAACACGCACAATAAAAATTGCAATGTCAAACTATTCGTTAAATAAATTTAACTGGGGAAAAATCTCCAGATAATTTAACCATCGATTTATTCGTCGAATAGTTGCTAACTGACTTTGGTGAAACAAAAATATGCATTCGACGAATAGTTTAACTGATGAATAAAATGTTTATTCGTCAATGGTGAAACCGGGCATTAGTAATTTCTTTTTTATTTTTTCTATTAAATCATTGCAGTAGTGAGATTCCAAATTATACATCCATATTCCAATTTACTTCTAGCTAGAGAGTTAAATAAAATAATTAAATTATTACATTCAAACTTGTATTCCATTCTTATTATGAAACCTAACCTACGATAACTATCACCTACAATATTTTCTAAATGTTTTAAAAAATTAAAATCAGATTGAAAAATTATCCCTAAATCTGTTGTACTATACACTCTTTCAAGATATTCATTATTTATGGTGTAATTAAAAAGTATGCAATCTCTTTTTTACTGTAACTCATAATTTTACATTTGTTTATATTAAATTCGAGTATATTTTCTGTACACTATTAAGGAATACAATTAACATCTTGTTGAAAATCATAGCGATCATTAATACAGTTTATTTCTTTGTACATTCTTAAGTCGCTTACAGTAAGCAGTTGCTGAACCCTACATTTAATGATAGATAATTAATAAATAGAATAAACATAAGGCGACCTAACAGGGTTCCTTGGAGTATGCCGGAAGTGGGAGAAAACAATTCTGATTTTACATTATTGTATAATACATGTTTCCTATTCCTTAAGTAACTATTAAAAAATTCAACTAAACTGTCATCATCAAAATTAAAGGATTTTAATTTGTTAATTAAAACACTATGATTAAATATTTTGAAATATGTTTTCAGAACTCATTATTAATAAAATTAAACAATATTTGGGTATAGTTCTGTATAAATTTATTTAATACAACAACGTTTCGACAGCAAGGTGCTGTATTCTTCAGGTTTTTATAATAATAACATAAATAAATATGTAGTCAAGACTACAAGTATATAAAATCATAGATACATTGATAAATGGTAAAATAATCCGCGAAAAATCATCATCAATTTCCAAGTGCTCTAAAAACGCAATCTGTGTAAATTCTTTGCCGTACATGATCCATGTCGTAAATGTGTAGTTGTAAACCAATATTTGACATTTTGAACACACGTACTTATACTGACAGATTTATATTTACAAATCAAATATATTTCTACTTAATTCTTCTTAACACGGTTTCATTATTAATGTAAATGTGACAGTGACATTTGTTTAAATACGTCAAAATTTTATTAAAGTATTATGTTTTTGTTTGACGCATGGGTCAGATGATGTACAAAAATAAATTATTTTATAAGTTTATATTTAAAGTCATTTAAAGTTTTTTAAAGTTATATTATCGTAGAATTCAAGATTGTACCATTATATTATATTTTTAATAGTAAAAGTTGCTGAAAAATTATATTCAATGCAATTTTTTCAAGAAAAACTGGTAAAAGCTTGTATAAGTGATACTTCCGGTTATCTGATATACACTTAAAACCAATCAACTCTTCCCACATTAGTATAGAATAGGTGTACAAAATTTCAAAATTTTCTGATTGATAGTATTTGAGTAATCGTGTCCACAGGATCCACACACATATATACACACACATACATACCCACAGACATCATTGTAAAAATGTTAAAATCGAATTTTGGGGACATCAAAAAGTGCTTATTCACTAAAATCTTTATATGCGATTTTTAGCACGATCCCTATACCTCCCTTACTTAGGGTAGCGGGAGGTAAAAAAGGTACGCAAGTAGCCCATTGGCTATTCTCAACCTCAACTGAAATACGATACAATTTTGATTGTGTTTCTTGAAAATGAAGCTAAGTATTGTTCAGATATTTTACTTTCTAAAGGCTACAGATCATTCTAGGAATATTGTTGAAGGTATGATTGTATATAATGTTCATTTACTACTTTATTTAAAATATTAATCTTAACAGGCGAAGAAGTTCTGAATGCGAATCACATTATATTATGTGGAATTACCGATAGTTATCGAGAAATTATATACCGTGAGTATTTTTTAACGTGAAACATTGGGTTTGTTATATCCATGGTTACGACTTGATATTTGATTGATAGCAATGTATTTGCCCGTTCCATTTAAAATGAAACATAGGGAACGAATCTGACATAAGTATTTTATTTAAATATGTAAGAAATTTAGCGGAGTCAGAAAACCACTCGAGAGCACTGAACATATTTCAGGCACAAGATACACACGGTATTTTGTCTGCATCTAAATTTAATTTTTAGAAAACAGACATAATTATTTAAACAAAATTAACCTCTAATGACATCTTGTCAATATGACACATAACCGTTGAATTTTTCTATAAGTTATGATTTGACATTTGATTGACAGCAATGTATTTGTCTTTCTCATTTAAAATGACACATGGGGAATGAATTTGACAGAAGTATTATATTTACATATTGTAAGAAATTTAATTTTATTTTTTATTTTTTTTTATGGGGTCCCGTGGCCGCGTGCCTGAGTGTCTGGTCGCGAACCTGGGGGAACCGGGTTCGATCCCGACTGACGCCAAATATTTCCAATTTTAAATGGCATAAAAAGTAACCCCTGTGGTGCACTCTCCACGCCAGCTATGAGTGCCCGTGAGGTGACGCCTGGTAAGCGCCCACACGGTAAAATATATCGTCATCATTACCGATGTCTACATGTGTTGTAGATACTGGCACACCCAGAAATGGGTAATATGCCGTGATGATATATTTATTTTATTTTATTTAAGAAATTTAGCCGAGTCACAAAACCACTGGGGCACAAGGTGCACACTATATTTTTTCTACAACTAATTTTAATTTAGAATGCAGGTACAATTATTTAAACAAAATTAACCTCTATTGACGTCTTATCAAATGTCAAATTCGTTCCCTATGTTTCATTTTAAATGGAACGGGCAAATACATTGCTGTCAATCAAATGTCAAGTCGTAACCATGGATATGATAAACCCAATGTTTCACGTTAAAAAATCTGTTGTGGCCAGCACAAAACCTTCCGTCAATTCGATGTATTTTGTACATATCCTATACCAAAATTTCCTTGAAAAAGATTCTATATATCCTGTATAATTGTAACAAGAACACACTATTTTTTACATATCCATACTGAAAGTTCCTTTGAAAATATTCTAAAATCTAATAAAATTTTAATACGAATACGAACGTACATTATGTATTGCACTTAACACTTCCTCCTGCTTCAACTTTGCCCTATTTTATTAGAAGTCGCTGTTTCTTACTCTTCTCTTCTACTCATTCCTGTCCAAAGCACATTCGTGACACAGTTCTTCCTCTCTCAAATCTTCTGCTATACAGTCCTTCCATCTTCTCTTCCCACTGGCGAGGGACACTCTGTCACTTATATCACTCATATACTTTCCACTTTGGTTTTGCACTTGCCACTGACATGTGTCAATTAGATTTTTTTGAATATATGTTTCTGTTGTTTTCATAATTTTTGCAATGCTGACTGATTTTCGAAAGTTAATCTCTCTTAATCTCTCTATGACTCTATATCTATTGAATATGAAGGAAAATGTATAATCGAACCGTATAGAGAATAAGATATTCTTTCTATTGATAATCTCATAAAATGTCGAAAATTATATTTAACTGCGATTTTTCAAGAAAAACTGTTAAGAACTTCAAATAAGGGTACTTCCGGTTGACCAATTATAACCAAAATCTAATCAGCTCTTCATATGGTTGTAAAGAAGAGGAATATGAAAGAATCATAATTTTTAGAATTGTAGTTTTGGAGTTATCGTCGGAGAAAAATTTGTCACACACACACACGGACACACACACAGACACACACACAGACACACACACGGACACACACACACACACATACAGACATCATCTTAAAAATAGTGCATTCGTATTGTAAGGACCCTAAAACGTGCTTATTCATTAAAAACTCACCACCGAATTTTTTGACCAAAAACAATACCTTCCTTTTGACGGAAGGTAAAAATACTCACGGTATGTAATATCATTCTATCTTCAAGCAAGTGCTCTGTCGTCACAAATATGGTACAGCATTTTTTTTAAATATCTCCGTTGAGAAGGAATTTCTAAAAATTTAAATAATCATAAAATGTTTCAAATATAATTATTAATAATAATACCTGGAAGAATAAAGTCATTGGCTGGTAGCACAAGCCCTGTTTTAACTAAAACGCTGTTTTAAGAAATGTCAAATTTCATTATTTAATAATAAACATAAATAATATCAAATTTATCAAAATATAATTTTAAAGCAGAACATTGTTTATATTCAAACAAATATTTTAAAAAAAAATCGTTCTATAGGCATAAGGGTGAAATTAAATATTGAAATTTGAATTTGACATTTTTTAAAACAGTGTTTTAGTTAAAACAAGGCTTGTGCTACCAGCCACTGTCTTTAAAATGTCTCGAACATACTCTTATATACTTGGAAATTTGTTTTTCAGAACGTAAAACATACTTCCAAGCTTGAAATCTAACTAATGATTGTTGAATGCCTGCATTTGTAGTTATAGTCACTTAATTTTTACCTATTTTTGGAAAAATGTGGAAACTTAAATAAGTTTCCCCACTCATAAGCGAATGACACCCCTATACGCAACACATAATATTGCTTTTACCGCGTTTTGCAACATTCATTTTCGTATAAAAGAAATACTTTTAAAAAATGTATGCTAACATGTGTTGTATGTATTTGCTCGCACCTACCGTCATGAATGAAGAAAGCGAAACAATTATGGGAATCAATCAAGATTTGAAGGGGCTAGAGAGGAAAAAAAAACATTGATAATGGAGCTTGCAAGAATTAAAATGAAAGATAAAGAAAATATTGAAGACTATTTGACAAGCGCTCAAGGTTTATCAAGACAAAGTAGATTATGAAAAAGCAGTTTCAGAAAGAGAACTAGTAGATATATAGTATAAGGTTTACCGCAAAGTTATGAAATAATATCAACATCTTTGTCAGTTAATAGAGAAATAAAGTTTTACGGACTGAGGCAATCATTATTAAAATTTGAAAAGAAATTAAAACTGGAAAAAATTAGATATACAAAACAAATTTTAGATCAAAAGAAAATAAAAAGATATGTTTTTACTGTAGAAAACCGGGTCACATTACAAAATATTGTTAGACAAGAAAAAAAAAAATCTGTTGTGCCCAGCACAATTCCTCTCGCCAATTTGATATTAGGCTATAAATATTGTATTTAACATTTCAGGTACATACAAAATATTCTAATTACATCTATTCTTTATATTTCAATCATTCTATGAACAAGTTTCCTCCTACTTTTCTAAATATTCCAGATTCTTCCAATTCCTTGACGAGATTGGCGGTATTTCTGAAAGGTATATGATGAAATATATGTATAGTAAGCACGTGTTTAGTTGAGCTGTTACTGTACATACTTTGGCTTACAAATGAATCCCGTTTCTGTTTATACCAATATTTGATGTTGACGGAGTCTTTTCCTTGTTATTAAAATAGCATATTATAAAGATTACTATTAAATCTCGACTTGTCCAAGCAAGAATTTTAGGTTTCCCGCATTCAAGAACAGTATCAATTTAACGTGCGGCAGCTATGTCTATAATTTTAAATATTTAATTAATGATAGAATAACAAATATTAAATGTACTTCCCAGAAAAATCCTTCAGTAATATCTCTGGATTTTTGATACTGACATTTATGTCATTTACAAACATTTTAATTTTTCAACTGGTTTCCATGGGCTATTTGATGGATACAATGAATTATTTTACATATTTATAACTCTCTATCTCTAAATATATAGAAGATATAATAAAAGTGTTTAATATAGATACTAGCAAGAGAATTTAATATTCTTTAATATTTGTTGTAACATAAATTTCCAAAAAATAATATTTAGAAGATTTTTTCTAAGAAACAATTACTACTTCCGGTTGTCCAATTTTTCAGCCCTTCCCATGAATGTCAGATTGATGAATTCATAGTTAAACTGGTCTTATGTTTTATAGTTTTTGAGTAGTTGTCCCTCCAACATCCACACATACACACATCCGCACACACATACAGATATCATCGTAAAAATGTTAAAATAGATTTATAGGGACCTTAAATCGTGCTTATTCACTAAAATCTGAATATGTGATTTTTATCATGAATCCAATACCTCTTAGCGAGAGGTAAAAAGAATTAAATAATACAAATTTCGGCAAAAGAAAAACATTTACTATATTTAGAAAAGAAAAAGCAAACATTACTGAAGAAAATAAATCAAACGAAAATGAATTTGCATTGACAGTTTACACTGAAAACAGAAAAGAGGATAAACAAAAATGGTTCCTAGATTCAGCCTACCCATCACATTTGACTTCATCAGAAGAATGGTTGGAAGACAGCATTGCAGAAGGCAAAAAATAAATGATGCAGAAAATGGGCGAAGTATAGAAGCGTATCAAGTACAACAATTATTGCAAATACGGAAAACAATAAAGTAAGATTAGAAAACGTTCTACATGTTCCAAAATTGAGAAATAATTTATTATCAATACCAACTTTAGTACAAAAAGGAAATTCTGTTACTTTGTATAAAGAAGGGACATTTACTTATGCAAACGATGATACGTTGACATGTAAAGGAAAATTCGCAAAGACTAAGTTTAGCATTACATAAAATAAAAATGAAGACAAGGAAGAAAACAAAGAAGACTGTTTACAAAATTTAGAAAATTCAAACGAAATTTGGTACAAAAAGATTAATGCCTATAAAAGACAAATATTTAAACCAGATAGAACATAAACAACTTGTAAGAAATATAAGTAAATTGGAGGGAAGATTAAATTCATATAGTTTTGCGTTATTGCTATTGGGAAAATGATAAGAAATAGTTACGTCGAAACTTACGGTGATACAACAAGACTGCTGGAGCTCTTACATATTTGCGGCCCAATGAGGACTTCGACGATTGGAGGCAAGAAATATATACTTCTAGTTGTAGTTGAATATTCAAGATGTTTCTTTGACGAACTGATATGGGTAATAGAATTGCTGAGAGAGGAAACAGAACTTTACTGGATAAAACAAGAAGTTTATTGACCGATGGAAATTTACCTTCATGATTTTGGGAAGAAGCATTTGTTTCAGCTTCATATCTGTTCAATATAACACCTACGAAAAGTAGTTTAAAATACCATACTAATTATGGAAAAGTAAAATAACATCTGTGAAACAGCTTCGTATTTATGGATGTTTATCATATTATAAAATAAATAAACCAACAAGAACGAAATTGGAGCCGAAAGCGAAAAAGGCATATGGCATATGTATAGAATACTCAAGAAAAAGAAGAGCTTATAGAATTTATGATGAAGATGAACAACAAGTACATGAAATGTCAGATGTTCAGTTTGTAGAATCAAAGAAAGGAATAAGATATAATAAATCGGAAGAAAAGGAAACAGAAGAATATAACAATAATTCTAATTATATTTTTTTTAAATGACAAAGAAAACAAAAATGTACCAGACAATTATTCGTGTCTAATCCATACAGAATATTGTGCATAATTCAAATTAGAGCGTCAATACAAAGTATACATAATTTGACAATCGTTAGATTTAAAAAGTTCTGAAATAATTTCTTGCTTGGCAGTGGTTATAGTCCCTTCCACATTCGCAGTGATGGTGGTCAATGGTTAAACGAGGCTCTAAAAAGAACCGAAGGTTGGCGCTGTTAGTCATTCTTGAGATTCTTGAGAATTAACAGTCAAAGTTTAGTATGGATTAGTTGTAGCAGAATTAGCTAATTCATAGCTGAATCATTGCCCAGGGGTCGCGACGTGGACGCTTCTGCTGTGACCAGACAATGATATGACAAGAAATGAAAGCACACAAGAAGGCCAGACAAAACATGAAAGAAGATCAAAAAGAAACAGAAAATTAGCAGAAAAACTCAAGAGTACGTGGTAAATGCTACAAAAGAAGAAGGACTAATTTAACGCTGCAATAGAGTTATCACACAGAAAGGAATGGAAGAGAGCCATGGATGAAGAGATAGAAAATATGATGTAATATAACATATGGGAAAAAAGTAAAAGAACCAAAGAACGCCAAAGTAATCAAATGTAAATGGATATAAAGTAAAAAAGTATAAAATGAAATGTACCTTGTTATGTATGTTTAAATAAAAATAATATAACAAATATCACAAGAAAAATTTAATTCCTTGGCATTATTATGTATTGATCAAGATATAGTATTAATTAGAAAGGAATTATAAATAAATTTGCTGACATAACTTTTGTGAAATTTTTTAATTTTGTATTATGTTATATTTTCGTACAAATGATTTATGTAAAGGGTTAAGGAGTCAATTTTTATATTAAAATATGTTTTTGTTGTTAAACATTATTGTTTTATTCATCTTGTTATGTAATATGGTATTTATTAAATAAATAACAGCTATTTATGTAAGAAGTTGCGAAATGATAGCGTTTCAAGCACGTGACGTGAAATTTGTACGCACGAGTGTAAGCGCGTGATACAACACATCAAATGCCTAAACACTCATTTCGCAATATATTACATACAAGATTATTTATAATAGCGTTTTAAAAGAGATCATTTATTCAAAATTAAAAAGTAGGCAGACATCAGGTTTATCTATTTGTTGCCAAATGTAATACTTTTAAGCACTATCGCAAGTATAAATATGTATTTTTGAAGCAATTTTTAATGAATTCTAAAAGGGGCCAGAAATGTAATTTTGCCTAGGGCTCAAGTGATGGTAAAGACGCCCTACGAATATTTAAGTTTTAAATGTCATTGGCAGCCGATGATATTATTGTTACTCTATATAATAATAACTTTCATTTTCATACGAACGAATGGTTTTTATCTGGCGTGACATAAATTCAAACAAGTATTTTGTTTTTTTTTGCATTATTTTATATTTTTTTTTGCATTCAATTACTTAAAATAAATAGCGGATTTCCAAAAGGCTATTGTAAAAGGATAAAAAATAGTAACAATTTGTAATATTGTAGATGTGTGGTGATGCAGATGTTAAAGGGCATTAAAACACGAATGTATTAATAATTAATAAGTAATTGATATCACACATTTTAATGTCTAGTTTTAATAAATATGACACATGTTTTAATTTGTTATACAGTAGAGGAAATCAAAAAATACAAAACATGCAAAATTTCAAATTTTAGTGATTTTATATAAGATTGGTGTTTCGTATTGAACAAGAGAACTATTGCAATAGCATCAAAATTGCAGTGCAGTGTTTTACAGTAAAAACTAAAGTGGTGAAACATAATAATTGAGGGCCAGAATGCTTTATATTATGTAGTCGCAATGTAAAACAATAATAATTATCATGCTACGGAAACAGAATTTGTGTTAGTTTGAAGTCGACCTGTATTCGTGGTTGAGCTAACAAAACCAATTGTGTTAACTTTTACTGTGAGCTGCCTCTGGAAATGAAGAAGCCATTTCATCACATAATTAATTACTCATAAATGTTAAGCTCTTCTCAGAAGTAAGATAAGGTAAGTAGGTATCCTTCAATATAGCTCGTTCATAACACTTGTTCACTTAGAAGATTTTTATTGAATTTGTGTGAAAATTGATTAAAATAACTAGGTACACAAAAATGTTCAAATATCATTTTCTTCTTAATTTGCATAATTTACATCAGGTAAATTTAAAATTTCTACAAAAATCAAACAAATTAGTTCGGGTGTTACTTATTTTTTATTGAATGATTGATCTGTAAAATAAAATTTCTTTGCTTTACTTATTATGTGCAAGGAAAAACATTAAATTGTCATTTCACACATAAAATAATTAGTTAAATATGAATTCTCGTCAGATAACAATAGGTGAATATGAATTAATAAAATTTTAAAAGCGTACTTACAGAAACATTATCGGGCCAATTCTCTTACTCAGTGGTCAATTTTTAACAACTGGTTAAAAATTATATCTAATGGATATTGATTTGATAACTAAAAATCCAATTTTTAACCAGTTGTTAAAAATTAACCACTGAGTTACAGAATAGGCCCGTATCCGTAGGTATGTTACTTTTGCAGAATTATTTAAATGTCACTAAATTCAAACGAAAATTACAGATCGAGTGGCGCCACGGCACGGAATAACACTGTACTAATTAGGGAAATAATATGTTAAAATAAATATTGAATTTCAATATTTAAATTTTATATTTACTTTTAATAAACTGACAATACATTTTGCACATTTTAACTTCATTGACAGGAACCAAGGAGGGTCGGGGACGGTCGGGGATACCAACACTATCACCCTACTTGAAATAAAATAACTAGATGTCGCCGGTATCCATACCAAATTTACCAAATCTGTAAAAAACTCGCGACAAAATTTTATATGGGAAACAAGGTTTTGGAACGGCTATAATTAGCGTAGCGCATTACAATGAAGT
Source organism: Ophonus ardosiacus (assembly GCA_943142095.1). Taxonomy (NCBI): domain Eukaryota; kingdom Metazoa; phylum Arthropoda; class Insecta; order Coleoptera; family Carabidae; genus Ophonus; species Ophonus ardosiacus. The sequence goes on from OW964823.1 coordinate 44,082,564, forward strand.
TGGTCATGATCCCGCTCAGCTCATATACTTTTTGTAAAAAAAAAACACTGAAATAAAAATGACGGAAACAACTAAAATAAATAATTTTATAATATAAAACAAATAAGGAAATGAAAATAAAACAGTGAAATTACGGGTTGATCTTACTGATAAAATTCCACGTCTTTCAATTTAGTGCCTTACAGGGCGTTTATTTTAAATGAGCCATCATTGCATTTGAAGAACTAAAAACTAAGGTTGTTTCTACGGTGCACTAAAAGTATAAAATAGTTTTGAGGTTATGCATTATAAAATCAGTTAAGTTTTTATAAACAAAATAGCTATATATTGTTTTTTTTTTTTAAAAAAAAAACAATGGCCAAAGTATTGAATATGGACTTTTTCTTTCACTTTTCCTCCTTAAAAAGAAGCAATCCCTGATTATTGTTTTTGTTTTTCCCTTTAATTGATTGATTGAATTTTTGATATCAAGTTTGTGTATTTTTCACGTTTTGTATTTTGTAAAATAAAATATGTATTTATTTTACATGAAAAGTGTAATTTCTCTAGAAGAATATTTGAATTCCACACAGAAAAATTCAACAGGTTATGGGTCCAGAACGATTCTTCTGAGAAATTCATTGAATATAAGTTTTATTTGGTGACTGAAATTGGCTGTTCTTTTTCATTATAGAATCCAAGTGGAACATTAAACCATTAGAAGGCAAGAAGAACTGGGCTACATGGAAATTTAGAATAACTATACTGCTAAAAATGCATGAAGGCGCACTTGAAGTTATTAAAAGGAAACTTGTCAGGCCAGCGAAGCCAGAGCAAGGAGCGACTGCAAAGACATTAGAAGAGTATGACATCAACTTACAAGCATTTTCCAAGGGAGAGAATAATGCTATGATGATATTAACCAACAGTATGACAAAAGAAATTTTACGCCAAGTGATGAGATTTACCAACGCACTTGACATATGGCTAGAATTACATAGACTGATTGATAGCATGTCGGAGGATAAGGCGTATACCCTGTGCATGCAGTTTTTTAGTTATACAGCTGCATCGTGCAAGAGTATGGCTTCCATGATCTCGGAGTTGAAGACAATTTTTACAGAGTTACAGTGTGAAGTTGCAACATCAACAGAAGCAACGAATTTACCAGATTTATTTCTCATATGCAAAATTTTGGATACGCTTGGCGAAGAATATTTTTCCTTTAAATCAAGTTGAATGTTGCTTAGTAAAGCCGAACAAACCGTTGACAATTTAACGACTCAACTCTGCGCATATGACCGTTCGTTAGCAGCTAGAGAGGTTCGAGTTGAGAAGGAGGCATTATTGACGAAGACAGATTCGAAGCAAACAGCATTACAAAGTTACCGAGGACAATCTAAAGCAAAACTGAAGAAGAGTTACGAGTGTCACTATTGTAAGATGAAGGGACACTTCGTCCGCATTTGTAGAAAATGGATTGCGGACGGGAAACCAGATTTTTTGAAAACTTCCAAAAAAAGGGGCAGAGATGAAAAAGGATACTAGTGACGGGAAGAAATCTGTAAATGTCTCAGAGAAGATGTTTGCTACGGTATCATCAGTAGATGCTACTGGAAGAAGACAGTAAGCTGATGAAAGTTGGTATGCAGACAACGGTGCCACAAGTCACTTCACGAGTCATAGAGAATGGTTCACTAATTTTACAAAATTTCATGAACAAAATGGGGTTTCTACTGCTTTTGGGAATAACGAATCAGCTATTGGCAAGGGATCCATTGGGTTAAGAATTAGCATTGATGGGAAATGGGAAGCAGCCACTCTGAGCAATGTGTGGTATGTTCATGGGGTCAAGAGTAACTTATTCTCAATACTTGCGGTTCAAGATTTGATTAAAGGAAGCAAATTTGAATCCACGTCTGAAATGTGCACCCTGCAGGACTCAACAGGAAATCCTCTATTGTATAGATACAGAAAGAAAGATGGTGGCCTTTATAAACTAGCGCTCCGAGTCCGCGAACCTAACAAAAGACGTATAGAGGTCAACGTAATATTAAGTGGGAACCAACTACAGTTGTGGCATGAACGACTGGGTCACCAAAATAAGAAACACGTTCATAAATTCGTGGAACGTGAATATGGCATTCGACTTCCTGGAGATGGAGAATTCTGTGAAGGCTGTGTCTACGGCAAGAGCCACAAATTAAAGTACTGCTTATCGAACATCGAAACCAGGTCAATTGATCCACGCGGATGTTTGTGGACCATTTAAAAACTCAATCGGTGGATCAAGGTATTTTGTACTGTTTAAGGATGATTTCTCAAGATATCGCACTGTTTATTTCATGAAGAACAAATCGGAAGTTTCAGAGAAACTTCAGCAGTTTCAGTTTATCAATGAGGCAAAAACAACTGGTCACACAGTCAAGGAACTGAGGTGTGATGGAGGCAGAGAGTTTGCCAATGCTGAAGTACGACGCATTCTAAATCAATTCGGGATTCAACAGAGAATTACAATGACCTATACTCCCGAACAGAACGGATGTGCGGAACGAGAAAACCGTACCATTGTAGAGTCAGCGAAGTCGATGTTATACGCTCACGGAAGTCTTCCTCAAGGACTTTGGGCTGAAATGGTGAACACTGCCGGATATGTGTTGAATCGAAAGGCAAAATCAATAATTGCAGAAAAGACACCATTTGAAGTATGGTTTGGTCGCAAACCTTCAACGAAGCACCTTCCTGTGTTTGGTACTGTCTGCTACGCTCATATTCCTAAAGAGAAAAGAAAGAAAATGGACAAAAAGGCAGTCAAATATATCCTTATGGGCCTTGATGCTGATGATGGTTACAGATTATGGTCAAAGAAAGGATCAAAACTTATCCGATCTAGAGATGCTATCTTTCAAGAAGAAGTTATCATCGAGTCGCCTGTCAGCTTTGAGCCAACGATAGAGCCAATCCATGAATCCGAAGATCAAAATGCTGATTTTGATGATGAGAGATCGAAATCTGGAGAAGTACAGAGTCCTGAACCGTCAGAGCCTGTAGGAACTAGTCGACTAGAGACCGTTCAAAGCTTCAATTACCTGTACGATTAAGAGAAGATTACGTGATGTCAGTTTTTCCAGAGGTCCAAGATCCAGAGTCGTTTGAGGAAGCGGTCAGTTTATCCAAACGAACTCACTGGAATGCGGCAATGGATGCTGTCTTTGTTGGATAATTCGACCTGGACATTAATGAAGCTACCAAAGAGTCTAAAAGCCATCAAGAGCAAATGGGTCTTCAAGGTAAAAACGCATCCTGATGGATCAATTGATAGATATAAGGCGATACTGGTTATTAAGGGTTTTTCGCAAGGCAAAGGAGTGGACTATAATCAGACATTCAATCCAGTTGCAAAGGCACCTACTATAAGAAGTCTGATTGCCATGGCAGCAAGTGAAGGGATGAAGTTGACACAGTGGATCAAGAAATTTTTATGGTGCAGCCACAGGGCTACGAGAATGGGACTGATCTGGTATGCAGGCTCAATCAAAGTTTGTATGGTCTGAAGCAAGCTTCGCGGTGCTGGAACAGAATATTCGGAGAGTTTCTTGTCAAACTTGGTTTTTTAAGAAGCGATGACAACCCATGTTTGTTTATTCGTTGAGAGGGCAATCGAAAGACAGTTTTGGCTCTATATGTGGACGATGGACTAGTCGCAACCACCAATGAAGAAGGTGCTAGACAGTTCATAGAGGAATTGAAACAAGAGTTCAAGATAACCGTTAAATCAGCTGATTATTTCCTGGGAATGGAAATTCAACAACGTAATGATGGGTCTATTGCGATTGAACAGGCAGGTTATACTGCCAAGATATTTCAGCGATTCAACATGGCGGGTTGCAATCCTGCTCCTACTCCTATTATAAATGATGTAGCTGGGGAAGTCAAGAGTCCACCTGATGAAGATCGCGAGTACCCCTACCAAGCAGCTGATGCAGATATCGCATATGCAGTTGGTGTGCCATCTAGGACACTTGAGAACCCGACATACAATGATTGGTGTAAATTCAAGAGAATCTTTCGCTACTTAAAAGGAAGTCAAGACTACGCCTTAGTCTAGAAGTCGAAGCATAAATCAGGTGTATTAGAAAGTTACAGTGACGCAGGTTTTGGTGGAGACAAAGAAACTGGTCACTCAACAACTGGCGTAATAACAATGTACGCAGAGGGAGCTGTCTCCTGGCTAAGTCAACGTCAGACTTCCGTGATGTTAGCTACAACAGGCGCAGAGATTGTGGCTGCAAGCGAAGCTGCAAGAGATGTGGTATGACTAAAGAGACTACTCGAAAGCATGGTAGAACTTCAGAAGTTGCCAATGGTCAGAGTGGATAACGAAGCTGCCATTCGTCTTGCCTAAAACCCAGAATATCTTCGGAGAACCAAGCACATTCCACTAAGATATTTCTTCATTCGTGAATGTGTTACAGAAGGAATTTTAGATGTCGAGAAAGTGTATACAGAAGACCAGTTGGCTGACATGCTTGCGAAGCCTCTGCATGGACCACGGTTGAAGACTCTAGTCTACAATATGGACTTTTTCTTTCACTTTTCCTTCTTAAAAAGAAGCAGTCCTTGATTATTGTTTTTGTTTTTCCCTTTAATTAATTGATTGAATTTTTGATGTCAAGTTTGTGTATTTTTCACGTTTTGTATTTTGTAAAATAAAATATGTATTTATTTTACATGAAAAGTGTAATTTCTCTAGAAGAATATTTGAATTCCACACAGAAATTCAACGCAAAGTAGTATTGACAACAATTGTTTTCATAAATCTGATTTACCTAATTCAAAAATCACGTAGTCCAGTCACCGTAAATGATTTTGACAGTGTGTGTACATTCACAATTACAATTCTGTTATCCTGATTGGATATAAATTAACCACTACAAATTTAGTTCACATTTTCCCGAGGCAAATGTTTGCTTCGAGGAGATGTAACTTTTTAATTTTAATTAAGAATATATCAGGGTGTTAATGAAAACGTGCTACTAATTTATAGGATATATAGGGCATGCAAAATACCCTAACTTTTACTAATAAACTCATATCCGGAAAGGCTCAGTTTTTGAGCTACAGGCTTTTAAAAGCGTAATAATTTAATTTTAATTTATTTGGCAGTGGTCTCACTTCATTTATACATTTTGTTTATTTTAAATTTTATCATTGAAATGCAGATGCATTATGAATGAGTATATAGCTCGCGATTACGCTAACATTATGTTAATGTATGGCAGTACAAGAAATTCAAACAAGTCCTGGCGTTTTATTAACGAACAAAGATTGTATAAAAATATGCTCCGAAGGGGAATGCATGAAACACACGAAAACTTTTACATAGCCTTTTCAAATCACGAGTTATGTATTTCTCGACTCCGTAAATTTAGCCCATGAAGTTGACACGTACCGAAATGCTCAAATCTCGACTTATGCACCGTTCGAGAAGATGGCTGACTAGTACACTGTGGAGTATAAAATGAATTAGGATTAGGTTACGTTATTGGTAGTATTTTTTTTTTAAATTATACTCCGGAGTGTACTCGTCAGCCATCTTGTGTAACAAGTGCACAAGTCAAGATTTGAGCATTTTTATACGCGCCAACTCCATGGGCTAGATTTGCGGAGTCGAGAAATGCATAAGTTGTGATTTGAAAAAGGCTATTTAAAAATTTTCGTGTGTTGATGAGATCCTAACTCTCCGCAGGTACAATGCTTGGATTGAAATTGGTAGTCGACATTCGTCATTTTGAGCAATTATTATATGTATTAGAAAAATGATAAATGTATTTTAAAAATCTTTGTTAGAAGTTAAAATAGTAAAGTGTCAGGGCACAGCCAACTAAATTATGGTAGATAATTATTCTTTTAAGAGCCTGTAGCTCGAAAACGATGAGTTTCCGGATATGAGTTTATTTTTATTTGTAAAAGTTAATATGTTTTGCATCCCTTATATATTATATAAATTTACAACATGTATTCGTTAACAGCCTGTATATTTAATATGTTTAATAGCAAAATTTCATTGCTTATTTCCTAGTTTGGTTCTCAAAATTTTATTCAGGGTAGAACAAGACACGTTCTATTTAGATATTATAACAAAATAATAAACCAACTGCTACTAATATCAAAATCAAGAAATATCTCGAAATAATCAGACATACAATATTTAATACAAAATATTGTTTACAACAATATGTTAAAATATTATGGTTGCTACTTATAATAAATGAAATTTCGTCATCTCACTTGAAATTATAATAATAGGCATGTACGAAAATTCTACCGGTAGATACCGCACCTACCGACTGCGTTCGAAAACACAAGTGGTTAATAATTAGGTACCGTGTTCGAAAATTGTACCATGTCTACCAGATTCATCTACCGGATCCATGATTTGTGGATCGAGTAATTCAGCCGGCAAATGCGGTAAATGAGGAATCTAACCTCAAAAAAAGATAGAGATGCCAAGCGAAGTTGGAATTAGAAGTAGATTTTAGAAGTTAATTATGTTAATACAGAAGACGAGACGAGATAACGTTTAACTACGTAAAATTTCAAATTGTTTCATCTTTCAACTGCTTTTCATAGGTTATAAATGTACCCTGTTTATCACTTGCGTTCTTAAAGTATCTCTCCCGGTAGTTGTAATCTGATGAACAGCTGTTTCCCTGTACATACCGGTAACAGTTCACCGGTAGAATTTTCGTAAATGCCTAATGTGTTGCTTTCTCTTTCATATATTCGTCCCTTGCGATTTTTAATTTAGTTCAGTTATCATACACTTCGTGGGGTATGCTTTTTTTCTCTCAAAATAAAAGCTCAATACATAAACTTGTATAAAAATTGGACATTAATATGTAAAAACTTCTACCAAATATCACTGTAAATTAAAATTAATTAAATTTAATGGTGCACGTTTTGGTGGAATTTTTATATTATATATTTATTTTTTATCATATCCTAATACGTATTTTGTTAAAAAGGTTGGTTATTATTTCATATTTTTAAATTGAAACATTCTAATTTAAAACACAAATTTGCAGCAGGAGATGATAAATTTAACCATTTAAATGAAGGTTAAGATACAAACAGAATTAATTAAATTTACAGTCGATAATAAATGTTACACTTAAATTATTTTACATGTGTATTAAAACCAAAGGAGTTTTAATTTATGTTAATATTTCAATGAAATGTAAATCACTTCCATCGCCGTCATAAGACATAATTTATATACGTGGCGCTATTTATGAGAGCAAGATGCAAAAACGATATAAAATCAATATGTAAGCGACCGAGATAATTCAGCGGCGACCCGCGTCGCGACGCCACTGTCCAAGGAAGCTACTTCTCGCGTGCGCATGCGCAGAACTATCTCTATGTTCGACCAAACTCTCCGATCCGCGTGAAGTTCGCATTTGCGCATTGACATTTTTGGGACATTTGGCGTTACTGTTTTTAACATTGTGTGCCATTAGGTTGGCTAACGTGGACTACTGAGGGTGTTTATCGTAAATTGAGAATTAGATAATTATAGAAATACGTTCAAGTGCTATTGGTAAGTCGTCTATGATAGTTGCAACTGCACGGTCATGTATATTAGTCACTGTAGCTTCCTAGTATTTATCATAGTTTCCTACGGACGCCCGTCGCCAAGACGCGCGGATTTAAAATATTTATAATATGCACGTAGCAAAATGGTTTTTAGATCGCTATGCACACTTTTAGGGTTCAATTTTTTTACAATACATCACTCACTATTAGATTAGATTTGTATATATACGTCTTTCATTTATTTTACTCTTTTCCTTAATAATTCTTAATAATAAAAAAAATACATGCTTACATTTTGAACCATACATTTAGTCATAAAGGTAGAAATAGTGACATAAGAAGTACTATAGTAAGGTTATATTTTAGGGTAACTTTAATTCAATCAAATGATAACTTTAACATAATTTACTGATTTATAGTAAAGAATCTTTTACGTTAACAGTAGGAGAACTAATTTAGTATCATAATGAAAAAGATAAAAGTATATTGAAATAAAACCTTCATAAGTTATCGATAATAATTACTACAAACTTTTGAATTACCAACTATTTATATCTACAAATTCTGATTATATATTTATCATACGAATTCATTAATAAAACAGAAAGATTAAGCATCATCTAGAAGTACAAAAATAACCTTATACCTAATATAAATTCCTCCTTTTTATAGGTATTGCAATGGAAATATTCGATTATTAGACATAATAATAAAATTATCTTCAAGTTTACGAAAGAGCAATTTTGGAGAAAATACTGTATTTATTTACATAATAGTTTAACAGATAAACATAGTACTACAAATGAACAAAGCAACTTAGTTCTTTTGTTTCATAATAAAATTTGTTTTATTTATCATATGTAGTTATATTATTAAAGTAAGAACTCGAGTAAGAAATATTTTATCTATATTGCATGAATTTATTACTGAATGATATAAAAGTTTTAGTAATTTAATAGTTAAAGTATACATATTACTTTATTCACAATCATCAATAAAACTAAAATATATTTTAACTATCCTATATGCCGAGGTATACTTATAGGTACAATTTATTTCTTGTTTAGCGAAGTTTTATATATTAATGTTTAATAAAATACACAAAACAGTAAATACTTCAGAAGAGTTGCAAAGCAGGAATGTTAAACTGTTTACTTTCTGAATAGTTTTCATTTCAACTCCTTTAAAAAAAAAAAACTTTATAATTTATTTAAAATTCTGAGAGTTGCAAAGCAATAATGATAATAAATATTTACTTTCTGAATAGTTTTTATTTCAATTCCTTTAGAAAAAATACTTTACTTTGTAATTCATTTATAAATTCTGAGCATATTTACTGAATTTAAAATGTACGTTATAAATTCAAATGAACTATTTGCTATTATTATTTATGCTGACTTCAGCAGGAAACAAATTTATTGTAAATTTGTAGAAATTAACCATATATAAACCATTTATAAACATGCATAGGATCGATATTTCTTTTCATATGTATAGAGTTTTCAAAAGATACCTACTTATTAAATCTGCAGAATCCACTTTTATAATAATATGATGGCCCTACAGCAGCGTTTTTCAAACTTTTATTCTGTGATTCGTAGCAAGAACTGAATTTTGCATTGCGACATACCTACGTATATTAAATCAAAGACACAAACTCTGTCAAATATGTTCTTTTTCAACATAGAAAACATCGGGTCCTGGTCCTGCATTTTGAAATACCGTTCCTTAAAGAGTATATTCTTTTTAAGATTAATAAAGTATTAATTAAAAGGAATGTTCACAATATGAGGTAAGCGTGCGATCGTGCTGCTGGCTGCGCTTCAGTCTAATATCATTTTTACTCGAGTTTTTGCACATTTATTGTTTCTCTTATTAGATCCCCGATAAAAATGATATTCGGCAGTACAATTAAAAATAAAAAATGCGCACTAACGGTTACATCACGGACGCAACATGGCTGTACTACGTTGCGTCTGTACTTATTCGCCAAATTGACCCTGGGGGGATGTTTGTCGGCCGTGTTTAAAAATTTGTTCATTTTTACTCGGAAATAGGTGCACAATGACTGTATTATTTTACCATATAAAGCAATATTTTTTCAATTAATCCTCTACACTGTATTCACTATATGCACTTTATAGGACAAGAGCATTAAACATGAATCCGAATTTTTGATGGGTTCATTGCCCTTAGAACTACTGTAATCATGTGATATAATATGCAATAAAAAAGTATCTGTTTTTATTAGCACATTTCGGTAATTACAGTAAGATATTGATGAGAGCGTCCTGATAAGTAATACGCGACCCTATACACGTATTTATAATTTGATTAATTCTTTACTTGGAATAAATTTCATCTTTATTGTTTCCACTATCCACATAAGATATAAACCGTTCTAATTTTCTTACTTTATTCTAGGATTTTTTTAGGCGATAGGTATTTTATCCTTCTTCTTTGAGATTTTATTCAGCATTTTCCGTCTATTTAGTTCTTGTTCTACCTTTTAATGTCTTTAAAATTGCTCTGTAATAAAAATTTTCGTAGGCAGCCTCCTCTAAACTTTTTACGGGTCCCAGGCACTTAAGTTCCGGTAATTTTATGGACATGGTACTTTACCAGATTCGTTATCATAGAGTTCTTTCAACTTAAAATTCATTATAATCCTTCAAGTAATTTCTTAGTTTGTTACTCCCAAAACTTTCCTTAGAATTTCTTTTCAAAACATGTTTACGTCTTTTTGATTGAAGACTCTTGTATTAGCACCATAATATACAACCAACGATCTGTACGTATGTAAATTCTAAATTTTATTGGCTTTGGGATGTCCTTATTTAACAAAATACACGAGACACTATTTGTGTCACACAAAAGTATGATTATCCCTAGCATACTATAAATTTATTGAATGTTACCATTATTTCCAGGTAAATTAGATTTTAGAGATATGAGATTTTTTACCACTTTTTCTATTGTCATATGCAGCTAATGAAAGTGAAACGAAAAGAATACGCTTTACGTGGGATTTGAACTACATCGCTGCCACTTACATCACCGAGGTCGGCAATATAAAATTATTTACAATTTTGTTTTTAAATTTACCACATAATATACGACAGGAGATTTTGTTTTACCATCAGAAAACAGTGGAATGTAAAGTTTATTTTATTTAATTGGTTTTGATATCCTCACTCCACGTCATTTGCATTTCAATCACTGAAACTTTTATCCTTTGTTCTGTTAAAAGCAAATCTTCAATCTTTTTGATGTTTTCCTTGGTTGTTGTTTGCACTGATTTTCCGCGCTTTGGGTGAACCTGAATCGATTCCTGTAACAATTAAAATTGCATATACCATATAAAATATGACGGCGCACCTTGCATATATCGGACTATCATCTTTTAATAGATAATTTTTGGTCCATTGTCCTCTTTTGTCAAGAATTTTACGAGAATAACGCTGTTTCAGTAATTTTTCTTGTACTAAAACTCTGCAAAAATTATAAAACTCTTTTATTATGAATGTAGGTTCTTAGTAAGTTTAAGCAGACAAATGTCACATTTTTTTCTTCACAGCATAAGCTTACTTATATGAATGAAAATATTTATTAAGTACACATAAGATATCCGAGTTTTATTGCCGAAGCTTTGGCTGAAAAATAATTTACAGAATTGTCTTTCTTTGACATATTGACGACGTGCTGCATATTCAGAATTTCTTTAATAGGTTAAAAAGAACCTATAGCTTTTAATGTATTTAGGATTGTTATAAGTATCATGAGAGCCGAAAATGTTGGTTTGAAATCCGAGCTCGTAGGGCAAGAATTTTAAGTTTAAGGCTTGTTATGATTTGTAAAATCCATGGTTACATATGGTTAACCTCGCAATAAGCTCGATAATCGCTGTGAATCAAATATGCCCAGTTACTATAGACGTTTCTACCAAATTAATTATTTGGCATTTGTCAAATATTTATCTTGTTCGTAGTGTGATATATATGATGTAAAGCTTATTGTTGTAATACAGAATACGATGACAAAAAATGTAAAAGATTCCATATTTACTTTTACTGAAACGTCCCTGACTACTAAAATGTCAGCAATTTGACAGCTAGAGAAGGATAAATTCCGTGACCGTGGTTACATGATTGACGTAAGCGCAAGTAACCGGAGTGTTCAATAAAAAGAGGTTACCATGTGACCGTAGGTAACCGTGTTAAGAATGACACACTAACGTTATCTATAAGTATTAATTAAAAGTATTATTTTTTTCATTTTGTAGACTGTTGTTGACATGCCAGTACGATAATATTATTACAGTACAGATACAGTTATTACTTAGTTACCAGCAAACAAAGGTTTAATATTGTGAAACCGGTGAAATCAAATAACCATTTCTAAAATTTGTTTCAAATAGGTGAGCAAATTTATCTCCAATGAGGTGAATGAACTATGTAATCCTTCCTTGAATTATATTTCTTATTGTTAAGGTTTGATGCGGAGTATTTATACATGTCCACTTTCGTGCAAGAATATGTTATGTTCTCGGTTACGTTATATAGTTTTTAAATGTTTTCGATAATTTTTATCAATCACAGATCAGAATATACTGATATAGATGGGAAACTGCCATGTTGCTCTTCGGGATTGCATTTAGGGCGATCTAAGAACTGGAGGTCTAACTAAAATCATGCATATAGACAACCCAGCACACATATTTATTCTACTTGCAATATTGTTTCATATATGTAATAATACTAATAATAATAATAATAATAATAATAATAATAATAATAATAATAATAAATATTTATTTTCTGTAGACACAATACATATACGTATAGCAAACGTCAAAATGTAAATTACAAAACAAAATATAAAAGTTTAGATTATAAAAACAATGTTGTAAAAGGAATAGTTTTATATCTTTTTTACCTCTCGCTAAGAGAGGTATTGGATTCATGCTAAAATCGCATATCCAGATTTTAGTGAATAAGCACGTTTTAAGGTCACTAGAATCCGGTTTTAACATTTTTACAATTATGCTCAGTGTGTGTGTGTGTGTGTGTGTGTGTGTGTGTGTGTGTGTGTGTGTGTGTGTGTGTGTGTGTGTGTGTGTGTGTGTGTGTGTGTGTGTGTGTGTGTGTGTGTGTGTGTATGTGTGTGTATGCATGTATGTATGTATGTGTGTGTGTGTGTGTGTGTTTGTGTGTGCGCGCGCGCGTACGTGTGGATATGTGTGTGTGACTGGATGTTGGAGGGACGGTTTCTCGAATTCTATAATATTAAAGACCAATTTAACTACGTGTTCCGTAATCTGATATTAATGGGAAGAGCTGAAAAGGTTTTGGTAACAACTGGACAACCGGAAGTAATATTTTCTTAAAAAAATCTAAATATTATTTTTTGGAAATGTATGTTATTACAAATATTAAAGAATAGAAAATTCTCTATTCAATACATTGAACATTTTTATATCTTCTATAGATTTAGAAATAGATAATTATACATATATAGAATAATCTGTTGTAATGAATCTCACTGCCGAAATAACTCCATGGAAACCAAATGAAAAATTAAAATGTTTGTAAATGACAGGAAAATGTCAGTGTCAAAAATGCAGATACATTACTGAAGACTTTTTCTGGGAAGCACATTTAATATTTCTCATTTTATTATTAATTAAATATTTAAAATTATAGATACATATATTACAAATATACGCATCAGAAATATATCCAATTTCGTCAATGAATTTGAAGAATCTCGAACAATTAGAAGAGTAGGAGAAAACTTATTTATATAATAAATTAAAAAATATGAAATATAAAAATATTATAGATATATAGATGTAATTAGATTTTTTTGTGTGTGTATTAGAAACGTTAAAAACAATATGTACTTATATAGCCTAATATGGAAATGGCGAGAGGTCTTGTTCTGGACACAACAGATTTTTAAATTTCTTTTCAGTATCAACTGATTTAAGTGACTCTGTAATTTATTAAAAATTTGTAAACCAACTCTGACGTGAGAGTTTTTAACGACTTTTAATTTAGATATTGGTTCATAAAAATTGTTTTTATTTTTAGTGTTGTGATCGTGATGAAGATCTGATATTATAGGAAAAGATAGTTTATTCTTATAAACTAGAAGACTTACTTTATAAAGTATATGCCAGTTAATGTAGGACTACTGTGTTTTTTTTAAAGAACCGTGCATGTAGACCAGTGAACGAAGCATTTTACCCTACAAAAGGTCGGGTAGTTCTGAACTTTTGATATGTTGTGTAGGATGGTTGGTTAGTGAAAAATCCAAATTTCCACAATCCCTCCTCCGCCGCTTCCTCCACCATCTTGTAAAAACCACCGAAAATCGGCACTTTTTTCAATTTATTGCCTATAACTTCTTTCTGGTGTATTTTAGCACAAAAAAAGTTATTTGCTGACTTTTAGAGGACAAAATTTCCTATTGCTTTATTTACTATTTTCTTTTTAAAATGTCACTATTATTAATTTGAAGTGATTAGTTTTTTGAGTGACATTTACCAAGGGTAGCGGGAGGTAAAAACAATTTTTTCAGAATACAATCACTATACTCGCCGTCAAATAAATATGGACTGATTCTCATTTTTTCCCTTCTCCTCACTCTGTCCCTTGCCATGCGGAGTTACCGCTTCTTTATAATTTAGCATTTTCAACATGACCAACGAAATTGGCAAAAAAAGTAATTTAGTTAATACTTTTCTTTCATATGCAATTTGCTGTTCGTGGGTTAACCCGTGCAAATCGGTGAGATATATTTTGACCCAAAGTTAGCAGTCAAACAGGCTGGTAACTCTCTATTTGTGAACGTAACGTAGGTTAACGTAACTCGAGGGTTAACCCACTTTCATGTAATCCACTCTTAGTTCTCTACACCATCTATTTAAGGAGATATTTTAATACTTAAATAATGGTGAATATCCAATTGGCATTTTCTGTGACCTTAGTAAAGCTTTTGACTGTATTGACCATTAGTCCAGTGAACGGAGGCTGGAAAAGGGGGGTATTCTACAAAAGGTGCAATATAGTTATGTGAAGTTATTTGTACGATTAATAGCAACGGAGCTATGATGCTGACAAAAAAGGTTAAAATTACGTCCTTAGCAAAATTTTGAGTTTCTTTCCACTTTATATCGCAATAGCTCCGTAACACATCATTTTAGCGTAAAAGTCCTCATAGTCAATCTTGTAGAGAATTTAATTATCTACATAATCCAATTATTTTTTTAGGATTAATGCAACGGAGTGGGGGTCAATTTACAAAAATCGATAAAAGTAGTTTTTTCTAGTTTAGTGCAGCAACTCTTTTTGGTTTATTATTTCTAATTATAAAAGTATTATTCAAACAAAATAATCTGTATAGATGCAAAATGAACGTAATTATGTGTTGGCAAACGTCAATGAGTCTCATGGGAATATTAGATTTTTTTTTTTAAACAGCACTTCCTTTTTTCATTTGTCTGCGACTTCTTTCTACTGCTCTTCAACTCAGAATGAGTTATTTGCCAAATATTGTATATAATCTAAGACTCAATTTTCTAAGACTTTGGCGTATTATGTCTTTTGTGAAACCAATAGCGGTGGAGCTATGCCGCACCCAACATGGTGAAAGTAGCGATCTTAGAAAAATTTTGAGTTTTTTATAACTTTTCCTAGCTATAAGTAAGTCATTATCAACAAATTTCATTATATTCCTTTAGATGTTGTACCCAGCTCCTACACATACGGAATGAATGATATACAGGGTGTCTCAGGACGAGCTTACGCTATCTATAATTTAAATACTATTTAATATAATTTAACGAAATTTGGTATCTAGGGGTTATCCAATATGCCCGTTTCAACTAAAATATTTTCAAAGCAGTAGCTCTTCCGGTTTGATCGGAAATTGACCTCAACTTTCTAATTTTAAATGGAATATGCTATATTTTATTTTACCATTGAATGCAGCGGAAAATTTTACATATGAAGCAATAAAAACATTTTACATCAACTACTTCCGGCGTTATTAAACTTTTTTTGATTTTTTGTCTGAAATCCGGCACATTTTCAAAACTCTGTATATCGGGAACGAGATCGAATTTTTATAATCTGAAAAAAGCCTTCTATAAAGAAGACTTTAAGCTACATTATCCATGGAAGAATCTTCGATTATTTAGAAAAATGTGACGAGTACGTTACACCAAAATTACAGAATTTCAGTAAATTAGAAAAACATGTAATCTGGGTATAATTATTTTATTAATACGGATAAGTAAGCCATGGAAAAACAATGTTTGTTTTTACAAACCCATCTACTTGATTTCTTAGATAATTTACCGTTGGATCAAAGGAATTTAATATGGTACCAGCATGATGGCGCTCCACCCCGCCATAGAATAAATACTTTTTTGGAAACAATTTTTGAAGACAGGTGGCTGGCAAATAATGGACCACATAGGTGGCCTCCTCGTTCACCCGATTTAACTCCACTTGATTTTTTTGTTTGGGGTTACATTGAAAACGTCGTCTATCAAAAACCTTTAACTACTAAAGAAGATTGCCAAAATAGGGTACGAACAACATTTAACAACATGTCTCCTCGGATGATAAAAAATGCTACACAAGAAGAAATATTGAATAGAGTAACAATGTCATTACATATGAATGGAGGACAGTTTGAATATGTATTAAATTAATCATAGTTTTATATTTAGAATTTATTTGTTTTTTCCATGGCTTACTTATCCGTATTAATAAAATAATTATACCCAGATTACATGTTTTTCTAATTCTATCAACTTTCAACATAGGACATGTTACATAAAGTACCATTATTTTTTGTCGTAGTACACATTTATGTAATAAAAAAATCTGTTGTGGCCAGCACAAGACCTCTCGCCATTTCCATATTAGGCTATATAAGTATTGTATTGCACTTCGCTTTCGAACCGTCAAAAAATTACAGAACTTTATTAATTAACATTGTTTTTATTGTATTTAACATGTCTTCTGCACACATATAATTCTAATTATATCTATTTTTCATTGTATGAGGAAGTTTCTAAATGTCACAGATTCTTCCAATTCATTAATCAGATTGGCGGTATTTCTGATAGATATATGCATTTTACCACAATTTTACCTATAATTTCAAATATTTAATTAATAAAACAATAAGAAAATTTAAATATACTTCCCAGAAAAAGCTATCAGAATGACACTAAAACTGTTGATATTTGACAATGACATGTGTCATGTTATAAACATTGGAATTTGTCAACTGGTTTCCTTGGTGCCTTGGCCTCTGCGATTAGTATACTCAATAAATTATAGTGTCTTTATCTCTAAATCTATACAAGATATAATAAAATTTTTAAGTATATTAGATGGAGAATTTTATGTTCTTCAATATTTAATAAAAAAAACTCCCAAAAAATTATATTTAGAAGAATTTTTCTAAGAAACTACTACTTCCGGTTGTTCAATTGTTGCCAAAACCTTTTCAGCTCTTCCCAGGAATGTCAGATTGAGGAAACTGCAGTTAAATATTTTTTAAGTCTTATAGTTTTTGAGGAATCGTGTCTACAACATCCAGACATACACACATACACACATACACACATACACACATACACACATCCACACACACACACACACAGACATCATTTTAAAAATGTTATAATTGGATTCTAGGGACCTTAAATCGTGCTTATCCAATAAAATCTGGATATGCGAATTTTAGCATGAATCCAATACCTCTTTTAGCGAGAGGTAAAAAGAGGGGTTCCATTTAATAAAATTGTCTTTTTTGAAGTTTGTCAACTGTAATTTTGGTGTAACGTACCCGTCACATTTTTATAAATAATCGAGGATTCTTCTATAGATAATGTAGCTTAAAGTCTCCTTTATAAAAGGCTTTTTTCAGATTATAAAAATTCGATCTCGTTCCCGATATACAGAGTTTTGAAAATGTGCCGGATTTCAGACAAAAAATCAAAAAAAGTTGAATAACGCCGGAAGTATTTGATCATGAGTAAAATGTTTTTATTGCTTCATATGTAAAATTTTCCGCTGCATTCAATGGTAAAATAAAATATAGCGTATTTTATTTAAAATAAGAAAGTTGAGGTCAATTTCCGGTCAAACCGGAAGTGCTACTGCTTTGAAAATATTTTAGTTAAAGCGGGCATGTTGGATAACCCCTAGATACCAAATTTCGTTAAATTATATTAAATAGTATTTAAATTATAGGTAGCGTAAGCTCGTCCTGAGACACCCTGTATAGAATACGCAGATTACCGCGAAACATCCATTTTGAAAATTGCTTTATTATCATTTTAACCACCGAAAATCGACAATTTTTCATTTTTTTGCTTATAACTTCTTTCTGGTGCATTTTAATGCAAACAAAGTTATTTGACGACTTATAGAGGATAAAATTTGCTGTATATATGGTCCACGAAGTGTTTAGTAGGAATAATGACAACGGAGCTATAAAGCTCCAAAAAAGGACAAAATTGCGTACTTAGTTAAATTTTGAGTTTATTTCCAATTTACATTTCGCAATAACTCCGTAACACTTCATTTTAGCGTAAAAGTACTTAAGATAAATCTTGAGAATTTAATTACCTGCAAAATCCATGTATCAATTTTTTTTATGACCAATGTAACGTAGTGGGGGTAACTTTACAAAAAAATACGAAAAAGCGATTTTTTTTCAAGTTTAGTGCAGCAACGTTGTCCCTCCAGTTTTTCTCACTATACTTAATTTTATGATACGGAATTAACATAATATGGATTCCACGAACATAATTCTGAGCTGAAGAGTAGTAGAAAGAAGTCGCAGACAAATAATAGAAGGAAATGCTCTTATTTAAAAAGTTTTTTCTAATAGTCCCACGAGACTTCATTGACGTTTACTAACATATAATTACGTTCATTTTGCCTCTATACAGGTTATTTTCTGTGAATAATACTTTTATAATTAGAAATAATAAACCAAAAAGAGTTGCTGCACTAAACTAGAAAAAACTACTTTTATCGTTTTTTGTAAATTGACCCCCACTCCGTTGCATTAATCCTAAAAAAATAATTGGATTACGTAGGTAAATATATTCTGACTATGAGGACTTTTACGCTAAAATGATATGTTACAGAGCTATTGCGATGTAAAGTGGAAAGAAACTCAAAATTTTGCTAAGGACGTAATTTTAAGAGCATTGCCGGTCGCCCAGCGAAATCAGTGTTGAAGCTTGTATGACACTAGTACAGACAAACTTCTTACGTTCCCCACTACTTTTAAGATACGCTAAGTTCATTTCTCTTTGTCTGCTTTTATATGTGTTTGTCCTTGTTTAAAGCATAAGGGGAAAACTCAGCCCGTGTTGTAAATCAAATTGTTGGAGTGAGAGAGGAGATGTGTGTAGTAGAGGGGGAACGTATTCTCCTCCATACTCTATCGTTCTGATTTCTGAAATAAGCGGCAAAAAGGGGTTTAGTAGAAATCAAATCACAGCTAAACTAAAAGAGATAATTTAGATTTTTTTCACAGATTTACTACTAAAGGTGGGCGCTATGGGGGTGACCCAAACATTTTTTTGTATGAAGTATAGTTTTCATGTTAAAAATAAATTTTACAATAGCCATTTTCCAGATGTATTTTGAACTAAATTTAAATGCAATAGAAATTAATAATTATGCAAAATAATTGGTCAGTCCCATGCATTGATCTATCTACTATACAATGGTATCAAGTTTGAAGTTATAACTTAATATTTACGAGTGTAGACTAATGGTCAATACAATCAAAAGCTTTACTAAGGTCACAGAAAATGCCAATTGGATATTCACCATTATTTAAGTATTAAAATATCTCCTTAAATAGATGGTGTAGAGAACTAAGAGTGGATTACATGAAAGTGGGTTAACCCTCGAGTTACGTTAACCTACGTTACGTACACAAATAGAGAGTTACCAGCCTGTTTGACTGCTAACTTTGGGTCAAAATATATCTCACCGATTTGCACGGGTTAACCCACGAACAGCAAATTGCATGTGAAAGAAAAGTATTAACAAAATTACTTTTCTTGCCAATTTCGTTGGTCATGTTGAAAATGCTAAGTTACAGTGGAATCCGCTTATAGTGAACTTCAAGGGAACACTAAACTGAAACAATACATGAACAAACAATCTGGACTAGCACACATACTATTATGGAAAATGGCAGAATATGTACCTAGTCTGTTGTGAATATAGGCATCAGCTTTACAACCACAAACTTCATTCAATATCGCCAGATGACAACTTTGAAATTTCACCAAAAGAGGCAGAAAAGTAGTTGTCGAGTCCGTAAATAGTGAACGCAAGAAGTAAATTTGGTCCATTATAGCCGAAAATTCACTATAAACGAGTTCATTATATGTATTTTAATTTACATTAGGTGGAGTATGTATTTAGTTGGGACTCAGTGTATGCATTCATTATAAACGAGTGTACATTATAAGCGAGTTCACTATAAGTGGATTCGACTGTATAAAGAAGCGGCAACTCCGCATGGCAAGGGACAGGGTGAGGAGAAGGGAAAAAATGAGCATCAGTCCATATTTATTTGATGGCGAGTATAGTGATTGTATTCTGAAAAAAATGTTTTTACCTCCCACTACCCTTGGTAAGGGAGGTATAGGGATCGTGCTAAAAATCACATATCGAGATTTTAGTAAATGACCACGTTTTAAGGTCCCTAGAACCCAATTTCAACATTTTCACGATGATGTCTGTATGTGTGTGTATGTGTGTGTATGTATGTATGTGTATGGATCTTGTCTTCGCTCTAACTCAAATACTATCATTCAGAAAATTCTGAAACCTTGTATTTCTATCCTATTCTAATATGAAAAGAAGCCATTAGATTTTGGTGTAAATCGAATAACCGGAAATGGCACTTTACCTGAAGCTCATAATGGTTCTTCTTCAAAAAACACCATTAAATGCCATTTTTTCGCATTTTATGTTTAATGAAAATTAAAGATTATTGAATTTTGCACAGGAATACATTAATACTTTTTTTTATATATTTTACAGATAAATTTAAAAATAATTTTTACCTCCCGCTACCCTTGGTAAGGGAGGTATAGGGATCGTGCTAAAAATCTCATATCGAGATTTTAGTAAATGACCACGTTTTAAGGACCCTAGAATCCATTTTTTACATTTTCACGATGATGTCTGTATGTGTGTGTGTGTGTGTATGTATGTGTATGGATTTTGTCTTCGCTCTAACTGAAATACTATCATTCAGAAAATTCTGAAACCTTGTGTTTCTATCCTATTCTAATATGAAAAGAACCCATTAGATTTTGGTGTAAATCGAATAACCGGAAATGGCACTTTACCTGAAGCTCATAGTGGTTTTTCTTCAAAAAATACAATTAAATGCCATTTGTTCGAATTTTATGTCTAATGAAAATTAAAGATTATTGAATTTTCAATAGGAATACATTAATACTTTTTCTATATATTTTACAGATAAATTTAAAAAAAATTTTTTTTATTAGTCGCGATGCCTAAGATAAAAACTATTTCTTTGTTACACAGTTCATTTTTCAAATGAATGTTACTAACAGTGTCACTGTCAGAAAACTTATCACTTCAAATTAATAATAGTGACATTTTAAAAAGAAAATAGTAAATAAAGCAATAGTTTTCTGCAATGGAACAGTTTGCAGCGTTAGTAAATACGTAGGTAGGTATGTATTTAAATTAATAAAAATTAAATAGCTGGAGGTTTTGTGTTGGCCACATCAGATTTTTTTAGTATGTGTAACGAGAAGAGAATAGAAAAATTGTTGTGCTCCGCACAAGACCTCTCGCCGTTTAGGCTAAGTATTGTACATATTTTACATTTCTGGTACTCACATATCTTCTTTACATTTTTTAATATTTTTTAATTCATTCTATGAACAAGTTTCCTCTTATTCTTCTAAATGTTCGAGATTCTTCCAATTTATTGATGAGTTTAGCGGTATTTCTGAAGGGTATGTGAAATACATGTATCTATAATTATAAATATTTAATTAATAATAAAATAAGAAATATGAAATGTACTTCCCAGAAAAAGTTTTCAGTCATGTCTCTG
The DNA here is from genome assembly GCA_943142095.1 of Ophonus ardosiacus. Classification (NCBI taxonomy): domain Eukaryota; kingdom Metazoa; phylum Arthropoda; class Insecta; order Coleoptera; family Carabidae; genus Ophonus; species Ophonus ardosiacus. The sequence continues at coordinate 44,104,302 of OW964823.1, forward strand.
GTTTTTTGACACTGACATCTGTCATTTACAACCATTTTAATTTTTCAACTGGTTTCCATGGGCTATGATATTCATTAAAATATTTTATATATTTATATTTCACTATCTCTAACTCTATAGCAGATATAATAAAATTTTTAAATATATCCGATAGAGATTTTTATACTCTTTAATATTTGTAATAACATAAATTTTCAAAAAATAATATTTAATTTTTTTTATGAAACTAGTACTTCCGGTTGTCCAATTGTTACCAAAATCTAATCAGTTCTTCCCAGTAATATCAGATTGAGGAAACTGTAGTTAAATATTTTTTAAGCTTTATAGTCCAGTTATTAGGTAGATTTACCCTGCAAAAGTTCGGGTAATTTTGATTTTTGGATACATATTTAGGGGTCCTAATAAAAAATGCAAGTTTTCCCTCTCGGGGGCCTCCGGAAAGCACCGCCAACTTGGGAGAAAAGAAGCTCAAAAAGCGGTTTTTTTCTAAATATCTCTTCACCTATTTGCATTAGGGCAAAATAGTAAGTTTTGAATTTGTTGAGGATAAAATTCCGTACAACTTTCATCTAATACATTTTTTTACAAATTTCTTTTTATTATTATTCATTAATTATTATTATTTAACTACTATATATATATACATACATATTATTGTTTATTGTTTTATTTTCATTCTAAAGACGTTTTATAGTCCAGGAAATTTATGAGTTTACCTCAAAGTAATTACAAGAAAACTTTTAAAAGGAATCCTATCCAAAAAATGCGCTGAATAACATATCAAAAATTTTCGAGAATCGGAGCACGGGAACCTCCCGCCAATTGGGAAAAATAGCGGCATATTTATGTTTTTGGCCATTTGCTTAAAACAATTATGAAAGATATTGAAATTACATAAAAAACAAACAATATTACGTATTTAATACTTAGTCTAATAGGTTTCACTATTTATAACATTACATTCGTCATAGCGTCGAAAGAAGTAAATTATTGATGATTTTTTAATAATAATTGTTAATATTTTCCCGCAATTTTTTATATTTTCCTCCACCACTTTGATCTTGTTAAAGATACGATAACGGGGTTTGAAATTTAAATTTAGCATAAAATTTTCTTTCATATAAAGTATTACACAATTTTTTTCGTTGAGCAATTTGTGAGTTACTAACAAATTAAACTCATATGAAATTCCTCTAAAATTTTAAACATATGAAAATCGGATCATTTCTCAATTTCTCATCAAACACTTTGACACTTATTAAATACTTAATATTGTTTATCTTTAATCGAGTCGAAATTTTGAATGAGAAAAACGGAACTAAGCCGATTTACAGATGTTTAAAATTTTAGAGGAATTTCATGTTAGTTCAAGTTATTAGTAAGTTGCAAATCGTTTATCGTCAATAATCGCGTAATACGCGTATCGTATCTTTAAGATCAAAGTGGTGGATGAAAAAATAAAAAAATGCAGGAAAATGTTGACAATTATTATAAAACAATCATCAGTAATTTACTTTTTCGATGCCACGACGAATGTAAACTGTTATAAATAGTGAAACCATTAGACTAATTATTAAATACGCAATATTGTTTGTTTTTTAAGTAATTTCAATATCTTTCATAATGAGGTCATGCAAAAAAAAAATTATTGTACCTTTTTTCTGTTTAAATCGAAAAAGGATAGTCTAATTCATCGATCAGTATGATTAAATTATTTTTTATTTATATTTTTTGTTGTATAAAATCGTTTTAAAGTTTGGTATTTTTAAAAAGTTGCAAAAACGAGCCATGTTTTGTCGTCACAACGTTACGAACGAAGTTCAGACCCATTTCAAACAAACATTTTATATGGACACATAATTTCTAAAAGAAAAATATATATAAACTATAAATTGAGGATTACGTATCTAAATATGCTATATTATATTAATATAATATCGTTCTATTTATTTTTATAAATATAATTTTCATTTGCCGTGAAATTATCTACGTGACATCAGATGTTTCTTTCACTTTTGAATCTTTGAATTAAACGGTAGGAGGTTATAAACGCATATGAGACATTGAATATATTCCAGAATATTATTTTATTCTTTATTTTGGCACGAAACAACGTTCCATCGACATGTTTACTTTCATAAATTTTTGGTTATCTTTAAATGTCACTTTGACGTTTAAGACAATGTGAAAATCAAAATGGTCGTGCTTCTCACTCTGTGACGTCATTGGACAAGAGACGAAGCGGGGGTCTTCAGCCGCATTTTAAAGAATGTCATTTTCAATTACAATTTTTTCATGATTAAAGATCGATTTGAGGAAAAATAAAAAATACGGGTCTATTATTTTTCACTACTCTATCGATTAAAATTATAAAAAAAAGTCGTGCATGACCTCATTGTTTTGAGCAAATGGCCAAAAACGTAAATATGCCGCCATTTTTCCCAATTAGTGAGAGGTTCCAGTGCTCCAATTTCCGAAAATTTTTGATATGTTATTCAGCGCATTTTCTGGATAGAATTCCGTTTAAAAGCTTTTCTTTTCTTCTTTCTTTCTGAACCGTATTTAGAATGAAAATAAAACAATGAACAATAATATATATATGTATAGTAGTTAAATAATAATTATTGAATAAAATAAGTAAAAAAAATGTAATAAAATATGATCTAAATGAAGCATTAGGGAAATTTTTAAAAAAATTCTCTGTTTGAAGCGCCGTAGCTCTCTATCTATTGGTAGTAGAAAAAAGTATATCAGATGAAAGTTGTAGAAAATTTTGTTCTCAACAAATTCAAAAATTACTATTTTTGCCGTAATGCAAATATGTGAAGAGATATTTAGAAAAAACCGCTTTTTTGCGCCTTTTTTCCCAAGTTGGCGGTACCTCTCGAAGGCCCCGAGTGGGAAAACTTGCATTCTTTATTAGGATACCTAAATATATAATATATCTAAAAATCAAAAATACCCGACCTTTTGTGGAATAAATCCTTATTTTTTTACCTAATGACTGGACTATTATAGTATTTGAGAAACCGGGGATCCAACATCTACATACATACACATACAGGAACAAACACTCACACACAAGGACAGCATCGTAAAAATGTTATAATCGGATTCCAGGGACCTTAAATCGTGCTTATACACCAATCTGGATATGCGATTTTTAGCATGATTGCAATACCTCTCTTAGCGAGAGGTAAAAAGTGATTTTAAATTATTGCTAGAATTTATAACATTTGTATTTAACCAGCATTTTCATTAAAATTCTTAGAAATTACTTTCTGCAAAGGAAAGTGTTTATTGAAATAGTTCATAAATAAGTCAAAGAAACAGTGAGAAGCTTCATCATTTGAAGATTTTTTGTAAATGTTAGAGCACTATTCATTAACTATATCAAATAGGATTTTTTTAAATATTAAGGTCGTTAAAAATTCTCCTGCACTGCGGAGAATTGGCACTTTAATACTAGAAGCTACACTACAAAAAATGCTTCTGTGATCAGAGATAAAGTTTTCTACTACTACACTGCTCGTATTAAAGTTTACTAAAATATATTCTAAAATCTAAAGCACGATTAAGACGAGTAGATGCGAATACATCGTTTTTTAAATTATGATAGTATTCTGAATTCTCAAGCGTCTCTATTTATAGCCAAGTTAAAATCTCCGCCTAGTGTAATGTTTTTATTTGATTGAATATAGTATTATTTTAGATTTATTTATAGTAAATCAATTAAAAATACGTGAATACAATATAAATATTTATTTTATAAACAGGTATTTAATTTATTTTCACTTTCCAATCTCTAATTTTCTTTGTTTGTCCTGCATATTTTCAGCACAACAAATTTTTTACACATGTAAATTCATTATTTACATGCATTAATAATACACACAGTTATTAAACACAAATCAAAATCATATGTAGATTATGGCCGAGTGCACCAACGTAACTTAAATATCAAACTCGGCTTAAATTGACAATATTGCATCGAAATGAAATGTCGAATGAAATATAATATATTGCTGTCAAAATTTCGATTTGCATTTTTTTGTTTAAGCCTAGCTTAAAATTTAAGCTTTGTTGGTGTAAACGGGTATTAGTAAATTTGTTTTTGGCTAAATTTGAAAATTTGAGAAACAAGCACAAGTGGCAACTACATTCACAGCTATTTACCGATGTTATAGCTAATTGTACTACTAACTCCATCCCTTAAGGGGAAATCTACCTATGAATGCAGTCCTATGGTTACCAATAAAACTTTCCGATGTCTGCTATCAATTATTTTATCGTAACACACTGATTCTTTAATTTAAACAAAAGTTATCTTCTGCGTTAACGGAGAACTGGACACGTGCACTTGTTTTCTCACCTTTTTTACTTTCCGTCACCTTTAGATAAGGAAAGTATTGTTTTTGGTCAAAAAGTTCGATGATGTATTTAATGAATAAGCACGTTTTAGGGTCCCTAGAATAAGATTTGACTAGTTTTACGATGATGTCTGTCTGTGCGTGTGTATGTGTGTGTGTGTATGTGTGTGTGTGTGTGTGTGTGTGCGTGAGTCAAATTTTCTCCGACGATAACTCCAAAACTACAATTCTAAAAATTATGATTTTTTCGTATTCCTCTTCTTTACATCCACATGAAGAGCTAATTACATTTTGGTTATAATTTGTCAACCGAAAGTTTCCTTATTTGAAGTTCTTAACAGCTTTCCTTGAAAAAAAATCTGTTGTGGCCAGCACAAGACCTCTCGTTATTTCCATATTAAGTTATATAAGTATTGTATTGCACTTCGCTATCGAACCGTCGTTTTATAACAAAAAATTACAGAACTTTACCCAAATAATGTTTTTTATTGTATTTAACATGTCTTCTGCACACATATAATCCTAATTATATCTATTTTTTATTGTATGAGGAAGTTTCTAAATGTCACAGATTCTTCCAGTTCATTAACCAGATTGACGGTATTTCTGATGGATATATGCATTTTATCACAATTTTACCTATAATTTCAAATATTTAATTAATAAAACAATAAGAAAAGTTAAATATACTTCCCAGAAAAAGCTATCAGAATGTCACTAAAACTGTTGATATTTGACAATGACATGTGTCATGTTATAAACATTGGAATTTGTCAACTGGTTTCCTTAGTGCCTTGGCCTCTGCGATAAGTCTACTCTATAAATTATAGTGTCTTTATCTCTAAATCTATACAAGATATAATAAATTTTTTAAGTGTATTAGATGGAGAATTTTATGTTCTTCAATACTTAATAAAAAAAACTCCCAAAAAATTATATTTAGAAGAATTTTTCTAAGAAACTACTACTTCCGGTTGTTCAATTGTTACCAAAACCTTTTCAGCTCTTCCCAGGAATATCAGATTGAGGAAACTGCAGTTAAATATTTTTTAAGTCTTATAGTTTTTGAGGAATCGTGTCTACAACATCCAGACATACACACATACACACATACACACATACACACATCCACACACACACACACACACACACAGACATCATTTTAAAAATGTTATAATCGGATACTAGGGACCTTAAATCGTGCTTATCCAATAAAATCTGAATATGCGAATTTTAGCATGAATCCAATACCTCTCTTAGCGAGAGGTAAAAAGTGCAGTTAAATATCATTTTTCGACATTTTATCAATATAAAAAAATATCTTATTCTCTATACGGTTTGATTATACATTTTACTTCACAGATATAGAGTTACATAATTATAAAGAGATTAACTTTCAAAAATCAGTCAGTTTTGCTAAATCGTGAAAACTGCTGATATATTAAAAAAATTCTAATTGACAGATGTCAATATCAAGTGCAAAACCAAAGATGGAAAGTATAGGATAAGAAAGTGGTATAAGTGACAAAGTCCCTCGCAAGTAACTTGCAGTTGCAGCCTCGCCTCAAGATTGGAACTTTCAATGCCGGGAGTTCGAGGAAGTCCAAAGAGAAGATGAACGGGCTGTGTAGCAGAAGATTTGAGAGAGGAAAAACTATGTGAAGGAGATGCGTTGGAGAGGAATGAGTAAAAGAGAACAGTAAGAAACAGCGACTGCCAATAAAATAGGGAAAAGCAGAAGAAGGAGGAAGTGTCAAGTGCAATTTACATAATGTACGTTCGTGTTATAATTTTATTGGTATATAGAATCTTTTCAAAGAAACTTTCGTTATAGAATTTGCAAAAAATAGTGTGTTCATGTTATAATTTTACAGGGCATATAGAATCTTTTTCAAGGAACTTTTCGTATGGGATTTGTACAGAATACATCGAATTCACGGAAGGTTTTGTGCTGGCCGCAACAGATTTTTTAAAAATAACATTTCTTCATGTCAAAAATGTCATTTGTTACAATACCTGTTTATCATATAAATTGTATAATTTTAAATTCAGCGAACTACGAGTAAACAGTTTTTTTTTTTGTTTTCTGAATTTGATTAAATGCTTTCAAGAATTTTTCGCCTTGTCAGCCTTATTTTTAATAGGCTCATATTATGATATTACCAATATATGCAACAGTTTGGAGTTAATAATACGAATAAATCGCGAAAAAATAATAAAAATAAATGTTTTGGATTTTTTTTGGAAATCTTTTTGATTCGATGCCTTTAAGTTCCAGATTGAATTTATTTAGAAAACAGTAAAGTAATATGCGACTTTAATCGTTAACAACATTTTACTCGTAAGCAAGGGAATTACATCTATTAAACAACAAAATGAGTGCAATAATTACTCAATATTTTTCCAAAATATTAATTGTATAATTTGTTAAATTGTGAAAAGTTATTCCACGTGAAGTGGATTCAGACCATTGAGAATCATTTTTGATTTTTGAATTGTATTTTGAAGGCTTTTCTCTATACAGGGTGTTATGTAAGTAAATGTACAACGCTTAACCCATGGTAGAACTGACCCCATAGATAGAAAATCTGACAATAACTTTTGTTTAACATGCTTCCTTCAAGAACTGGAGGCCTTTAAAACTGACAATCACGTCATAGTTCAAAATTTTATAAAAAAGTAAAAATCAGTTGTGATCTTTAGAAAAACTATTGATTGTCAAAACTGACAACCGTTTTTTTGCATAGCGTACAACTTATATTGTTTTTTTAATATTCTCAAAATGCCATTTACCTTCACCAATCAAGAGTATGCAGAATGCATATGGTTTATGGCGAGACATAACAAAATAGTCGTGCTGCTACATGACGGTACAGGGAGTTATTTCCGAATAGACGTCAATAATCTTATGTCATTTGTGACAAGTATGATATTTCTTTCCTGAGAACACATTGATTATTACTTTTTTTTTTACTAAATTTTGAACTATGACGTGATTGGTCAGTTTTAAAGACCTCTAGTTCTTGTAGAAAGCATGTTAAATAAAAATTATGGCCAGGTTTACTATCTATGGGGTCAGTTCTATCATGGTTTCAGCGTTAAACACTTACATAACATCCTGTATATTCCTCAGCTGAAGATGTTGAAACCCATCCCTCAAATCTTTTTAAGTCGGGAATACTGCCTCCGTTGTCAACTAACAACTTGGCTGATGACTTGCGCATACAATGACCTGTATTATAGTTTGTCTTATAGGAAGTCTTAAATATTCTGCGTTTTTCTGTACCATTGCGTAAATGGTGTTTATTGCCATAGGCTACACCGTACACTAACCATTTCTTTATCAAATAAAAAAAATCTGTTGTGGCCAGCACAACACCTCTCACCATTTTCATTTTATGTTATATAAGTATTGATTCCACTTCGCTATCGAACCGTCGTTTTATAACAAAAATATTACACAACTTTACCCAAATATTGTTTTTATTGTATTTAACATGTCTTCTACACACATACAATTCTAATTATATCTATTTGTCATTGAATGCGGAAGTTCCTAAATGTCAAAGATTCTTCCAATTCATTAGCAAGATTGGCGGTATTTCTTATGGATATATGCATTTTACCTACAATTTTAATTATTTAATTAATAAAACAATAAGAAAGATTAAATGTACTTCCCAGAAAAAGCTTTCAGAATGTCACTAAAACTGTTGATTTTTGACACTGACATTTATCATTTACAAACTATGTAATAAACATTTGAATTTGTCAACTAGTTTCCTTAGTGCCTTGGCCTCTGCGATTAGATGATTCTATATATTACAGTGCCTTTATCTCTAAATCTATAAAGAAATAATAATTTTTTTAAATGTATCAGATGTAGAATTGTATGTTTCTCAATAATAGTAACATAAATTTTCAAAAAATAATATTTAAAAGATTTTTTTTAAAGAAACTATTACTTCCAGTTGTCCAATTGTTACCAAAATCTAATCTGCTCTTTCCAAAATTGTCAGTTTGAAGAAACTGCAGTTATATATTTTTGAAGTCTTATAGTATTTGAGAACACATACACACACATACGGACATCATCGTAAAAATGTTATAATCGGATTATAGGGACCTTAAAACGTACTTATCCACTAACAACTGGATATGCGAATTTTAGCATGATTCCAATACCTCTCTTAGCGAGAGGTAAAAATCTGCGATGGCCAATATTTTTCGGTCTAATGTTGTGGTACTGTTTACATAAATCAATTCCATTAACTTAGGAAGTTATAGCTTTTTATTTGCCTTAGTGTTACAACAACAACCGTAGTTCTTCACTTCAGCACGCACCGTTTCGAGCCATTTTTACCTCTCGCTAAGTGAGGTATTGGATTCATGCTAAAATTCGTATATTCAGATTTTAGTAAATAAGCATGATTTAAGGTCCCTAGAATTCGATTATAACATTTTTAAAATGATGTCTGTGTGTGTGTGTGTATGTGTGTATGTCTGGATGTTGGAGGGACGATTCCTCAAAAACTATAAGACTTAAGACCTGTTTAACTATGAATTGCTCAGTGTGACATTCCTGGGAAGAGCTGAAAAGGTTTTAGTAACAATTGGACAACCGGAAGTAGTAGTTTCTTAGAAAAATTCTTCTAAATATAATTCTCCATCTAATACACTTAAACTTTTTATTATATCTTGTATAGATTTAGAGATAAAGACACTATAATAAATAGAATAATCTAATCGCAGATGCTAAGGCACTAAGGAAACCACTTGACAAATTCAAATGTTTATAACATAGTTTGTAAATGACAGATGTCAGTGTCAAAATTAACATTTTTAATGATATTCTTTTTCTAGTAAGTACATTTAATCGTCCTTATCGTTTTATTAATTAAATATTTAAAATTTTAGGTGCAATGCATTTAGTTCAGTCATTAGGTAGATTTACCCTGCAAAAGGTCGGGTATTTTTGATTTTTGGATATGTTATATATTTAGAGGTCTCAACAAAAAATGCAAGTTTTCCCCCTCGGGGGCCTTCGGGAAGCACCGCCAACTTGAGAAAAAGGGCGCAAAACAGCGGTTTTTTCTAAATATCTCTTCACTTATTTGCATTAGGCAAAAATAGTTATAATCTAATTTATTGACTATAAAATTCTCTACAACTTTTATCTAAAACATTTTTTTCTATAATTAATAGATAGCGAGCTACAGTGCTTCAAACGGAGCAAATTTTTGGAAAATTACATGAATGCTTCATTTAAATCATATTTTATTATATTTTTTTACGTTTTTTTACAAATTACTTTTTGACAATCATTAATTATTTTTATTTAACTAATATATATATATATATATATATATATATATAAATATTAACTATTCTTCTCATTCAAAATTTCAACAGGCTTACAGATAACCAATATTAAGTATTTAATAAGTGTCAAAGTGGTCGATGAGAAAATGAGAAAAGAGCCGATTTTCAGATGTTTAAAATTTTAGAGGAATTTCATGTGAGTTTTAGTTGTTAGTAACTCGCAAATTGTTCATCGGCAATAATCGTGTAATACATGATATTAAAGAGAATTTCATGCTGAATTCAAATTTTAAAACCGCGTCATCATATCTTTAACAAGATCAGAGTGGTGGATGAAAAACTAAAATATTGCAGGGAAACGTTAACAATTTTTATAAAACTATTATCGATAACTTAAGCTTCATTCAGAGCTACTGTTTTAATGCGTAACACTAATACATAACGCTAATGCATAACGCAGAAAAAGTTTGATAGATGGCAATGCATAAGACCATTCACAGCTACAAATTAGTGCTAACGCGTTAGCGTAAGCAGAATGCATAAACACAAAAGTTTGCAAACGCCAAACTTTTAACGCTATGCTTATGCATTAACTTTATGTGCGCATGCGTAGAAGGTTATTGTATTTATATTTGACTTTGATGACAACTGTCAACATGAATGCTGTACGATTTTTATTTATTCAAAGCCAGAAAAAATTATAGCTGCCGCAAGTGCTATGTTTATAATTAATTGTGCAAAAAGTAAAATAGCACAAGAAAAGAAAAAATCAAAACGCCGATGGAGAACTCATCCAGTAAATCAGCTTCGGTCTCAACAAAGAGATTGGTAAAACAATACAGGAAATGAGATTATGGGACGAAAGCATGTTTTTCAACTACACACGTTTATCCATAAATCAATTTGATATGCTACTTTCGTTGGTAGGACCAAAAATTTAAAAAAATGATACATTCCGATTAACTACTTCACCTGGGGGAAGATTGGTATTAACTTTACGGTGCGTATGAATTAAATTTTTATATATGTATATATTTAATAATAAACAAATGTTCCTAATAATTATTACAAGTATTATTTTTGTAAGGTTCTAATATTTACGAATAGATGTCCGAACCATCGTTAGTGTTACGCTTACCCATTAAATTCGTCGCAGCGAATGGATATTTGACTATTATCTTAAGTAATAGCATTGTGCATTAAAGTTATAATTTACGCATTATCACAATAAATTAAAACAGTAGCTGTGAATGAACCTTTACTTCTTTTGATGCCACGTCGAATGTAAACTGTTGTAAATAGTGAAACCTATTAGACTAAGTATCAAGTACGTAATATTGTTTGATTTTTTGAATAATTTAAATATTTTCATAATTGTTTTAAGCAAATGGCCATAAACCTGAATATGCCGCCATTTGTCCAAATTGGCGGGAGGTTCCCATGCTCCGATTTCGGGAAAATATTGATATGTTATTCAGCGCACTTATCTGGGACTGGAGTCCGTTAAAAAGCTTTTGTTGTAATTACTTTAAGGTAAAATCATAAATTTGCTGGACTATAAAAAATCTTTAGAATGAAAAAAAAACTATAAACAATAATTAATATTTATATATATATTAGTTAAATAATAATAATTAATGATTGTCAAAAAGTAATTTGTAAAAAAACGTAAAAAATATAATAAAATAGGATTTAAATGAAGCAATCATGTAATTTTCAATAAAATTGATCTGTTTGAAGCACTGTAGCTCGCTATCTATTAATTATAGAAAAAAATGTTTTAGATAAAAGTTGTAGAGAATTTTATAGTCAACAAATTAGATACTAACTATTTTTGCCTAATGCAAATCAGTGGAGAGATATTTAGAAAAAACCGCTTTTTTGCGCCTTTTTTCTCAAGTTGGCGGTGCTTCCCGAAGGCCCCTGAGGGGGAAAACTTGCATTTTTTATTAGGTCCCCTAAATATACAATATATTCAAAAATCATAAATACCCGACCTTTTGTGGAATAAACCCTTATTTTTCTACCAAATGACTGGACTAATTATCCATCAGAAATAATGCCAATCTGGTTAATGAATTGGAATAATCTCATCACAAGTCACTACAAATCTCTGACATTTAGGAACTTCTTCATAAAATGAAAAATAGATATAATTAGAATTATATGTGTGCAGAAGACATGTTAATAGAAAACAATATTTGGGTAAAGTTCTGTAATTTTTTATTATCAAACGACGGTTCGATAGCGAAGTGTAATACAATACTTATATAGCCTAATATGGAAATGGAGAGATGTCTTGTGCTGGCCACAACAGATTTTTGTAAATAAACAAACATTTGGAGCTTTACTCAAAAATTTTGGAATTTATACAAGCGTGAGAATTTTTGATTTTTTAGCTTCGTCCCTTCTTTTGCTTTTTCAGGTATGCAATTAATTCTCTATATTTTGAAATATTGTTATGATCTAACCCATATGTAACACCCACAAATTAATATAAAAATTTTACCTACCTTGGTAGCATTGGTAAAACTATAACCAAGAATTTATGTCCAATTCTGACCGAGCGGAGTCAAAATTGTTAGGAAATTAATAATATAAATTTTAACTCAAACAAAATATAATTTCAAAATTAGAAAAAAGTATATATAAAAATATTGATTAAAATACAAAATAATTGAACTATTACAAAATAACTGAACTGTTACATTCAACTGTTACGTTCAATTGTTACATCCAATTGTTACATTTAACTGTTACGCCCAGTTGTTACATTCAATTGTTACATTTAACTGTTACATTTAACTGTTACGCCCAGTTGTTACGCAATAATACATTAACAATAAAAATTGTAAAAAAAATATCCAAAAGAAGAAAACCTACCTTAAGTAGATTCTAGAAGTGAAAGAAGTCTCCTGGATTGATTGGTGATCACAGGGATTCGGTTTCACCTGGTAATAACTTATTTTACGAAATTTTGACTCAGCCCCCACGAAAGAACTTTGAAGACTACATATGATGCGTCGCGCTTTGTTTAGATAAAGTACAGTCGTACGATCAAATATTATATATGAAAATAATAAAACATTTACAGTCATTACAATATCCACGGCTTCGTTTATTTGTAGGGTGCTCTTTAACATTAAGTTGACCACAAGGACGATGCTCTCAAACTGCAAAAATTAAAAAGTAAACATTAAACCAGTAGTAAGTGTTACCCTAATTAGAGTTTGCGGAATGCAGTCTAATTAGCATACGTCATAAAATGATATTGAGAGATAATTAGTCTAATGAGAAATACAAATATTTTACATTATTTGATAATTTGTTAATTAGTTTATGATATGTTTATTGATAGAAATAAATATTTGTTTTAAAAATAGACTGGGGAAAAAATGTGTGTACGCCCCTGGGGTAAGTTTCTTGTTGTATTCAAAAACATGTTGGAAATGAAAGTAATGCCTATATCATTAGTAGATACTTAAGTTGTATTGTGGATATTTTGTTAATGACCTATAGAAAAATTTGCATGCGTTGAAACTAGAAATTTGATATTTATTTTCGAAATAAGTATTTAAGATTTCTCATTACCTGGTGAAAACGATGTTATTGAGTAATGATAATTGCTTGCCGTGAAGTTTAAAAATTTTTACAACACTAATGAATACTTTTGAATGATATAGAAATTTTGATAGTTATGATATGAAAAGTTATCTGTAGGAATATAGTTGAAATATTTTCTTTAACTTTGTTTTTCGAATGAGTATTTAAGATTTCCCATTACCTGGTGAAAACTAAATTATAATTTCAGTAATGTGTATATTTTTGGTAACTATCGTGATGAGATTTTACTGTAAATTACCGCCGATGTGTTGCATATAAAAAGAATTTAAAATTTTATTTCGTTAGTACACAGTATTTTGTTTTATTGTACATTGCTCTCGTCATGGCTTCATCCGACTTCAACTTCGACTTCGACTTCGACTTGGACCTTCTACCACCCCCCTGGAACCATCACCGACAAGAAGAAAATCATCATGGATTCGAACGTCCAAATCCAGGAAACACGACATAGAACAACTTTGACGACAAAGCCTAAGGTTTTGAAAGATGAATACATCGTAGAAGAATATGTCCAGGACGGGGTAATTGGCATAGATGACAATTATATATATAAAGACAATGTAATTTTTGAAAAATTCTTTAGTGAAGTTTTTACATATTATAATTTTAAAACAATGAACGATGTGCAATGCGTGCACACTTTTATTCTTAGGGAAAATAAATATATAATTTAAAAGTGTATACAATTTTATTATTTTCAACCTCAACTCTTTACATTGAATATAATCGACATGAGTGATACTAATTTTGGAAAAATATCTTGGCAATGATAAATATTTTAAACTTGTGATTGTGTTTTTCGATGTCATAATCTTATAATTTCATATATGACTACAAAATTAAACAAGTTTCATATATAACTTTATTTGAAAATAAGAAAATTTTCTTTAAAAGTGTTTCAAACTTTTTAAAATTTTGTATTCATTTTATTTTACCCGTTAGTATTTACTAATTTTCTGTGGATAGTTTATCTCAAATAATTTATATCAAACTAATAATAACACAAGTAATATTCTTTTTGTCTGGACTCATAAACCTCTCAAATAATCCGCATATTTTAAGCTGACAAGAGCCAAATTTCTTTAAGTGTTAAAATGAGCTAGAATTACTTCTTAATATACGGATTATTTAGGATCAATGCTTTTGAGTATCGGCAAGAAAGGATATTACTTGTTCAACTTGTTTTAATATGGATTACTTGGGAAGTGTGGTAATGATTCAGATAGGAAATAATATTAATTGAATGATAATTATTTTCGAGTTTATGAAAACCATACATGAATATACAACAACTTTTTTATGTTCAAATATTCATGCAAAAGTTGTATATAGACATATTTTAAGAATATAATTAAATACGATTGAATTTCTAGTAGGATTTTTGTAACTTTTTACAAGTTTAATTTTGCATTCAATAAAGTAATCAGTTTTAAATATTTCATTATTTATTTGTTCATTTTATTTATCACATAAGATAATATAAAATACTTTGCTCTCGGAGACATATAATTTATAATATTAATTTCAGTCAGAATTTTTTCAAATACAATCAAGTGATTTTGGTGTATTATTAAATTTGTGAATGTTTATATGAATATTCCCCCGCTGTCTGAAGCTGCGAAACTAGTTTGAAGAATTCAATAACAATATGGTTGACAAACTGATTGCACGTGATTTGCTCTCTATAGCTTATAAATTAGGTATTGTAAATAAAGAAAATTTTGATGAATATTCATCAAATTGGCAGAATCAAAACGATTATCGTGCTTTTATTCGCAAATTTGTTTACACTATATATAAATGTAAGGGAATAAGTGAAGAGAAATTTATAAATATAATAGAATTGTTCCAAGGATATGAATTGCAAGAAATTTGGGTGAATTTACCATACAAATTCAAAGGCCAGCTGGACATAATAAGGAGATTACCACGCATGAAACATTACAATTCAGCGACACAGACAGACCATATTGACGGACCATCACCATTAGTTAAAAATTGTTATATTTGTAAGGAAAATGAAGATTTAGTTAAAGAATTTATTAATAAAAATTTATTTTGATATACATATATTTATTTTGTATCTTTGAATTAATAAAAAGTGAAAACAAGCATATTTATTGTTTAAATATTCAATGAGCATTTAGTTATAGAATTTATTAATAAAAAAATATTTTGATTTATATATTTATTTTGTATCTTGTATTGTATTTTGTATGTTGTTTTAATTTTCTGTTCATAAATTTATGAGATATTATTTGAATTAATTTCGCGCTGAAAATGAAAATTTTTACTTCATTTCAAATATCAATGCAATTAGCAAAATATTGACAAGTTGACTATAAGTGATAAATTGTACAAATGAATAATGAAATATTTAAACTGATTAGTTTATTTAATGCTAAATTAAACTTGTGATAAGAACTGAAATATACTTAAAAATATACTAGCTTTTTAGAAAGAATATATGCTGGAATAAATAAATACTCATTTATACTTAAAAATATTTATTTATTTATAAAAGATGAAAGAAAGTAACTATGTAAATATAATGTTTAGTTTTGTTTTATTGTAAGCTGACTAAGTTGTATTGTATTGGAATATGATTATTGTTAAATACATTATTAGCATGAAATATATCTCTGTTATTTTGTAAATAAATTTATTAAACTGCTAACAACAATTTATTATTAGAGCTATATAAATACATAAATACTTTTGAAGTTGTAGATATCTCATACATTTCAGATATTTATGAATATGTCTATATTTGTACTTACTTTGTAATTTCAAAACAAACACATGAATTTCTTTAAATGATCTGAAATGAGATGCAAATAGGTTTTAATGTACAGTGAATATTTTGGGTAATGATAATGACGCGATGTTCGACAAATTTGAGTAAAATGAAATATTATACTAATGATTGACAATTATTTCGAATGGGTTTTAAAATTCCATTATCTAGTGAAGAATTTCTAGGAAATTTAGTTTCTATTAACTTTCAGAAATATAATTGACTATACCTTTTTTGAAAGAAATACAAATTATTTTAAGGATGATAACTAAACACAATTCAAGTTTTGTTTTAGAAATTTTGTTACTACAAGATGCAACTCCGTGGAACACGTCGTTAGCAAGATAGATGATATAATGTTTAAATAACGTAATTATTTTTTTTTATTAATAAATTTTGATATTAGATACGGAATTTTATAAACTTAATTAGAGAAGTCAATTGACAAACATAACACTATATAAGAAAATATCTGTTTTGGCTTTCCAAATTTTAAGCAATCCTTACAGAAAAATTTTCATTTTATTTTAATAATTTCATAAAAATTATCCATATTTAATATTGAAAATGACAAGCAAAAAAACAAACGATAAGAATTATTATTAATATTGTGTTAATAACTATAAGGCGACAATAGTATATTGTGTTATTAGGAGTAAAAGTGACACTTTGTGTGGCGAACATGTAAGTTTGCACGTCAAGCGGTTAAAACTTTCTTAAATATATATAGTAAGTAAAAATTTTATTCATATACAGATTATTAATATTATATATCAGAATATTACAAAATAGATATATTTTTAAAGAATATATCTTCATCTTCATATAAGTATTTTTTTAAAACCATGTATACTATTTAAACAAAAATATAGGTATTGTAATTCGTGCTTTATTTTCATATTATTCTTTACATCTTTATCACTTGTTAATTAATTCTATTTTCTTATAAATGTTATTATTATTATTATTATTATTGTTTTGTCCCTGTCAATTTGACGAATAGTCATTAAAATGTTCTTTATTTATAATACCTAATTTGTGTGCTATAGAAAGCAAATAATGTGCAATTAGCTTGTCAACCGTTTTAGAATTGAATTCTTCATATTTAAAAAAAAGTTCTCACTGTGAGTACAAATGATTGTAAGTTTGAGACTGAAATTAATATTATACTTGTAAATTGTATGTCTCAGATGGCACTATTCCGAGAGCAAAGTCCTTCCAATAGTTCAACTCCTTCTGGTGTATTTTGTAGTAACTTTGATGAACTAGTCAAGAACGATGAAATCTTCAAATATTTATACAAAGAAGATCGTATATTACTGTCTTCAAATTATTCACTTAATAAATCGAAAACAAAATGGTTGGCAATAGGTTTGAGCGTTACAAGAAACTTTATACCTGTTATTAAAATCAGCACAAGCAAACCTGGTTTTCCCGGCATTCAGTTTACTGAAGGGGAATGGACTGAATTATTTAATTATAGAAGTATAATTCTAAAACGGTTGACAAGCTAATTGCACATTATTTGCTTTCTATAGCACACAAATTAGGTATTATAAATAAAGAACATTTTAATGACTATTCGTCAAATTGACAGGGACAAAACAATAATAATAATAATAATAACATTTATAAGAAAATAGAATTAATTAACAAGTGATAAAGATGTAAAGAATAATATGAAAATAAAGCACGAATTACAATACCTATATTTTTGTTTAAATAGTATACATGGTTTTAAAAAAATACTTATATGAAGATGAAGATATATTCTTTAAAAATATATCTATTTTGTAATATTCTGATATATAATATTAATAATCTGTATATGAATAAAATTTTTACTTACTGTATATATTTAAGAAAGTTTTAACCGCTTGACGTGCAAACTTACATGTTCGCCACACAAAGTGTCACTTTTACTCCTAATAACACAATATACTATTGTCGCCTTATAGTTATTAACACAATATTAATAATAATTCTTATCGTTTGTTTTTTTGCTTGTCATTTTCAATATTAAATATGGATAATTTTTATGAAATTATTAAAATAAAATGAAAATTTTTCTGTAAGGATTGCTTAAAATTTGGAAAGCCAAAACAGATATTTTCTTATATAGTGTTATGTTTGTCAATTGACTTCTCTAATTAAGTTTATAAAATTCCGTATCTAATATCAAAATTTATTAATAAAAAAAAATAATTACGTTATTTAAACATTATATCATCTATCTTGCTAACGACGTGTTCCACGGAGTTGCATCTTGTAGTAACAAAATTTCTAAAACAAAACTTGAATTGTGTTTAGTTATCATCCTTAAAATAATTTGTATTTCTTTCAAAAAAGGTATAGTCAATTATATTTCTGAAAGTTAATAGAAACTAAATTTCCTAGAAATTCTTCACTAGATAATGGAATTTTAAAACCCATTCGAAATAATTGTCAATCATTAGTATAATATTTCATTTTACTCAAATTTGTCGAACATCGCGTCATTATCATTACCCAAAATATTCACTGTACATTAAAACCTATTTGCATCTCATTTCAGATCATTTAAAGAAATTCATGTGTTTGTTTTGAAATTACAAAGTAAGTACAAATATAGACATATTCATAAATATCTGAAATGTATGAGATATCTACAACTTCAAAAGTATTTATGTATTTATATAGCTCTAATAATAAATTGTTGTTAGCAGTTTAATAAATTTATTTACAAAATAACAGAGATATATTTCATGCTAATAATGTATTTAACAATAATCATATTCCAATACAATACAACTTAGTCAGCTTACAATAAAACAAAACTAAACATTATATTTACATAGTTACTTTCTTTCATCTTTTATAAATAAATAAATATTTTTAAGTATAAATGAGTATTTATTTATTCCAGCATATATTCTTTCTAAAAAGCTAGTATATTTTTAAGTATATTTCAGTTCTTATCACAAGTTTAATTTAGCATTAAATAAACTAATCAGTTTAAATATTTCATTATTCATTTGTACAATTTATCACTTATAGTCAACTTGTCAATATTTTGCTAATTGCATTGATATTTGAAATGAAGTAAAAATTTTCATTTTCAGCGCGAAATTAATTCAAATAATATCTCATAAATTTATGAACAGAAAATTAAAACAACATACAAAATACAATACAAGATACAAAATAAATATATAAATCAAAATATTTTTTTATTAATAAATTCTATAACTAAATGCTCATTGAATATTTAAACAATAAATATGCTTGTTTTCACTTTTTATTAATTCAAAGATACAAAATAAATATATGTATATCAAAATAAATTTTTATTAATAAATTCTTTAACTAAATCTTCATTTTCCTTACAAATATAACAATTTTTAACTAATGGTGATGGTCCGTCAATATGGTCTGTCTGTGTCGCTGAATTGTAATGTTTCATGCGTGGTAATCTCCTTATTATGTCCAGCTGGCCTTTGAATTTGTATGGTAAATTCACCCAAATTTCTTGCAATTCATATCCTTGGAACAATTCTATTATATTTATAAATTTCTCTTCACTTATTCCCTTACATTTATATATAGTGTAAACAAATTTGCGAATAAAAGCACGATAATCGTTTTGATTCTGCCAATTTGATGAATATTCATCAAAATTTTCTTTATTTACAATACCTAATTTATAAGCTATAGAGAGCAAATCACGTGCAATCAGTTTGTCAACCATATTGTTATTGAATTCTTCAAACTAGTTTCGCAGCTTCAGACAGCGGGGGAATATTCATATAAACATTCACAAATTTAATAATACACCAAAATCACTTGATTGTATTTGAAAAAATTCTGACTGAAATTAATATTATAAATTATATGTCTCCGAGAGCAAAGTATTTTATATTATCTTATGTGATAAATAAAATGAACAAATAAATAATGAAATATTTAAAACTGATTACTTTATTGAATGCAAAATTAAACTTGTAAAAAGTTACAAAAATCCTACTAGAAATTCAATCGTATTTAATTATATTCTTAAAATATGTCTATATACAACTTTTGCATGAATATTTGAACATAAAAAAGTTGTTGTATATTCATGTATGGTTTTCATAAACTCGAAAATAATTATCATTCAATTAATATTATTTCCTATCTGAATCATTACCACACTTCCCAAGTAATCCATATTAAAACAAGTTGAACAAGTAATATCCTTTCTTGCCGATACTCAAAAGCATTGATCCTAAATAATCCGTATATTAAGAAGTAATTCTAGCTCATTTTAACACTTAAAGAAATTTGGCTCTTGTCAGCTTAAAATATGCGGATTATTTGAGAGGTTTATGAGTCCAGACAAAAAGAATATTACTTGTGTTATTATTAGTTTGATATAAATTATTTGAGATAAACTATCCACAGAAAATTAGTAAATACTAACGGGTAAAATAAAATGAATACAAAATTTTAAAAAGTTTGAAACACTTTTAAAGAAAATTTTCTTATTTTCAAATAAAGTTATATATGAAACTTGTTTAATTTTGTAGTCATATATGAAATTATAAGATTATGACATCGAAAAACACAATCACAAGTTTAAAATATTTATCATTGCCAAGATATTTTTCCAAAATTAGTATCACTCATGTCGATTATATTCAATGTAAAGAGTTGAGGTTGAAAATAATAAAATTGTATACACTTTTAAATTATATATTTATTTTCCCTAAGAATAAAAGTGTGCACGCATTGCACATCGTTCATTGTTTTAAAATTATAATATGTAAAAACTTCACTAAAGAATTTTTCAAAAATTACATTGTCTTTATATATATAATTGTCATCTATGCCAATTACCCCGTCCTGGACATATTCTTCTACGATGTATTCATCTTTCAAAACCTTAGGCTTTGTCGTCAAAGTTGTTCTATGTCGTGTTTCCTGGATTTGGACGTTCGAATCCATGATGATTTTCTTCTTGTCGGTGATGGTTCCAGGGGGTGGTAGAAGGTCCAAGTCGAAGTCGAAGTCGAAGTTGAAGTCGGATGAAGCCATGACGAGAGCAATGTACAATAAAACAAAATACTGTGTACTAACGAAATAAAATTTTAAATTCTTTTTATATGCAACACATCGGCGGTAATTTACAGTAAAATCTCATCACGATAGTTACCAAAAATATACACATTACTGAAATTATAATTTAGTTTTCACCAGGTAATGGGAAATCTTAAATACTCATTCGAAAAACAAAGTTAAAGAAAATATTTCAACTATATTCCTACAGATAACTTTTCATATCATAACTATCAAAATTTCTATATCATTCAAAAGTATTCATTAGTGTTGTAAAAATTTTTAAACTTCACGGCAAGCAATTATCATTACTCAATAACATCGTTTTCACCAGGTAATGAGAAATCTTAAATACTTATTTCGAAAATAAATATCAAATTTCTAGTTTCAACGCATGCAAATTTTTCTATAGGTCATTAACAAAATATCCACAATACAACTTAAGTATCTACTAATGATATAGGCATTACTTTCATTTCCAACATGTTTTTGAATACAACAAGAAACTTACCCCAGGGGCGTACACACATTTTTTCCCCAGTCTATTTTTAAAACAAATATTTATTTCTATCAATAAACATATCATAAACTAATTAACAAATTATCAAATAATGTAAAATATTTGTATTTCTCATTAGACTAATTATCTCTCAATATCATTTTATGACGTATGCTAATTAGACTGCATTCCGCAAACTCTAATTAGGGTAACACTTACTACTTAAACCTTACTTTAAAAATCATTATTTATTACCTTTTCGAAAAGTAATACTAATATAATGTTTTTATTAACACCTTTTATTTTTTGACGTGCCTTCCACTGACAAAATTGCTCGTAACATTTTTCATACTTCTCCCGCAGGGACGTAGCCGGGATATTTTTGTAGCGTGTATCAGCCGGTGGGCCAAAATATATTTAGGTGGGCCAGTAATCAGAAAATTTTGTACTGCTCCTTACCTTTTCATTAGACCATAAATAACCAAAATTTGATTTTAGTCATACAATTTGTGAAGCATATGCATAAGTATTATATCTGATATTAATTTGTAAGATTAAGCTTATTTAATATTTTTAAATCCTAATTATTCAAGTATTTGTATTCAAATATTAGAGGCATTTCAATAACTTCAAATGAGAACTTTGAACACAAATAATTATTTTCTAATACAGCCAAATTCTTTCCCTTTAAATAATGTCTGCAAATTCAAATAATTTATACACTATATATCCCATATACATATACCATATACTATACACATATGTGTATAAAATTAATGCCAACTTGTTTGTTCCGTTGAAATGATAAATTGCATTGAATAGATGTTATATGTATATACCTGCTTTGTAATTACAGTAAAATAATATTACTGTTTCTTTACCATAAATGCCATTATTGTTTTTGAATGAGAAATGCAGTTCCATTAATGTGTGTGAACTATTTTCTCTCATTTGATTTTTAGAACGGGTGGGCCACAGTATTTGCAGGGTGGGCCAGGAACATCCTGGTCCACCCCTGGAGATTTTGTAGGAAGCAAATTTAAAGTCGCTTCTTTTGCTGCTTCTAAAATTTCACTGGATTCTTCACATAAGCTTTGATTTTCTGCATTTTCTGAATTCATTTTTAAAAATGTTTCTTGTTTACTTGTAGCAATTGATATTTTATTTCTGCTTTCTGGTTACTTTGACTTGTATTTATGACTCTAATCAATTTAATAAAAAAAAAAACTGTCATAAAGGATATCAATTTAATTATTAACATTTTCCGTTAAGTACACAAAAATAGCATGTTCGCGTTGAAATGGTTTCTAGCTCGTGAAAATTTAATTCACTCACTAGAAAACCTCCACTTGAACGTTTCGAGCAAAAATTAGCGACAGTAGTTAATAAAGCAACAAAATATTTCCTTCTGGTTTTATATTGTAATTAAATTTTAAGTCCAAAGATTTATTGGTAATTACAGAAAAAACTAACTAATAAAGTATGTTTCCATCATAGCTACAAAATAAACTTTAAAAGAAATATTTTTCTTTACTTTTGATTTAAATTGATTTTTCTGTATATTTAAAAGAAAATAATATTATAGTAAAATTAAATACAAAATTAGATTAAATGACTACATTTAGTATTGAACTAAACATAAATAAAGAAATTAACTAAATGTATATTTAAATTTTCTATTTACTAACCTAATTCATTAGATAAATCACCGAAAATTGTAGGACAAAATAATGAAGCCAAAATATAGTAAAATAAAATAAGTAATTAAAATAACTATTTGCATATTTAAAGTAACGATTTTTTATGAAATATTTATTGTCTATTTCGGATTAGTTAAAATTCTAAATTAAGTTTTGTAAATTATACTAAATTATTAGACATATTGCCTAATAAAATAATATCGAATTATAATGAAACAAAATTTCAATTCTTTTTTTTCTGTTTTATATATATGTAGGATTTTGTTACTTAATAAAACACTTTCTAGGCGTTAACAAATTTATTATTAATAACGATTTTAACAAAATACATCCAATCAATCAAAAAGACAAAAAAGTAATACGTGTCACGGTTACGCGGCTACGTGGCGGCTACTCTGCTCTTCTTCCTCTTTCTCTCTCTCTCTTCCTCTTTCTTTCGGCGGTGAATTTGAATAAATTAAATGCGCCAATTTTCCATTTCCTACATTGGGCCCTCCTGACAGCACCGACGACCTCGTCGCAGATTCATCATTGAAAAGTACTATTAATGTACCTCTGTACTTTACCTACATATCGATACCAACTTCTAGGATCTTCTACCGACAATTTAGTTAGTACTGGAATTATAATGCGATTAATTCGCTCAACCTGTCCATTCCCTCGTGGTACTCCCGTTGTTACTTTAGTGTGAAGAATTTGTTGTTTATTACAATATTCTTCGAATTCTTTGCTTGTGAAAGCAGTTCCTTTATCCGATATTATTTTTCTAGGATTACCAAACGTTATTTGTAACTGTTCCAGTTTAGTTAAAACTTCAACTGTTGACGTGGATTTGGTTGGAAACAACCACGTGAACTGTGAAAAGGAGTCAACAATCACCAGTAAGTGTTTGTAATTTTTATTACTCAGTGGTAGGGGTCCTAGATGATCTATGTAGAATGTGTGTAGCGGACCATCTAATTTACTAATTAGATTTAATAAACATTCCTGCTTGCCGTTTCTGTTTTCAGGAAGAATACATGGTACACTCGATAACTGAGCGAATTTTAGCTTCAACGTCTGGTATCCACTATTCGTTGTTCAAGAGATGTTTAGTTTTTTCAAATGCAAAATGTCCTATTTCATGGGTGTTTTTTACTATTTCAAATTGCAACTTTTTATATAATAGTTCGCACAGATTTATCTTCTTGTTGGAATTTACGGATTCTCTCTAAAATAACTGGATCTTGTATAATAATCATGGCAGGATAACGAGATAGAGCATCGACATGTTTCATTTGGGTTCCTGGTCTATGTTCTAATTCGTAATCATAACACTGTAAAAGAAGTACCCACTTAGCGATCGTAGAGTTTAGTTTTTTCTTCGTCATAGTTTGTTTAAAAGCTGCGCAATCAGTAAGAATTTTGAATTTGATTCCACGCAGGTATACATCGAATTTTCCCAAAGCAGAGATGATAGATAACACTTCAAGTTCATAACTGCTATAATTTTGTTCAGCTAATGTGGTCTTTCGACTGTGATAATAGATCGGGTGCATTTGGTTATCTTCTACGCTGCGTTGTAAAAGTATTGCTCCGCAACTATATTTACAGGCGTCTGTATGGACTTCTGTTAGAGCTGCGGGATCATACAATTTTAAAACAGGCCTTTCAGACAGTTTATTCTTAATAGCTTCAAATGCTAAAAGTTCAGTTGGTCCAAAATTAAAAGTAGAATCCTTACGAGTTAGGTTGGTCAATGGTCTAGCCAGTAAAGAATAATTCTGGATGAATTTTCTAAAAATACCCTGACAAGCCAAGAAATGTTTGTACATCCCGTACTGACTGAAGTTTAGGAAATTTTTAGACAACTTTAATTTTTGCATTAGTAATGGTAATCGTGCCATTGTTGATTATGTATCCCAAATATTCAATTTTATGAGTAAGATATTGACATTTAAGCCAATTTATGTTAAGAGCATATTCAGCTGCTAGATCTAATACAGTCAATAATCGTGTAACAGCTTCTTGATAATCATTAGCCAAAATGATTATATCATCCAAATAGATAGCAACAATATTTTGTTTTATTAAATTTTGAAAAATATAATTTATGAATTTCTGTAAAACTATGGGTGAATTGCAAAATCCAAACGGAGCCTTTAAGAATTCATATTGGCCTTCCGGGGTAATGAATGCCAAATATTGTCGACAATTTTCCTCAACTGATACATGAAAAAATCCATTTTTCAAATCCATACTGGTGAAAATTTTCGCTTGTTGTAATTTGTCGATCTGGTCTTCAATAAGAGGTAATGGAACTCGTTCTCGTTTTACTTGCTTGTTTAATTTCCTGAAGTCTACGCAGATGCGCGTATTCCCGTCTCTTTTGCGCACAAGAACAATCGGGCTGGCATATTCCGATGTACTCGGTTGAACTACGCCTTCCTGTATCCATTCATCAATTTCTCGACGTACTTCTTCCTTGTCAGCCGGCGCCAAACGTCTTGGTGCTTGAGCTACTACTGTCTCGTCGTGTAGTACTACTTTAAGTACTATTGGTGTTTTTATTGGATTTTTGTTCGGAGTATACTTTTGAATTGCCTTTTCAATTGCATGTTTAGCTTCAGGATCGGTAATATGGCTTAAATCTGCTTCGTAATCAACCTTGTGTTTGTCATTATCAGAAAGCATTATTTTACATATTTCATTATCAGTTGTCAATTCTCCTTCGGCTAGTTTAAATGTTGATTTATTCAAACGTTCCATTCCGATTATACACTTGTATGAAAATGAGTCATCATTTACCACATGCAAATTCGTATGAAACTTTTCATTACACAGCGTTATTTCTGCTTCAAATTGTCCACTTGTTGTACGTACTGTTGATCCAAAACCAGTAATTTTAATTTTCTTCAAATTTAACTTAGGTGCTCCAATTCTTAGATATTCTTTGTTGGTTATCAAATTAACTGAACAGCCAGTATCAATAAGAGCTGTACTATAATCATTAATTTTGATCAATTGTATAATTGCTGTCTTATTTATCTTTGATTTGTGTTTAATACTTTCACCTGCATTCTCCATTGTATAAATGCTAACGTGACAACATGGTTCTTCTTTTTCAGCTTCATCCTTTGAAACTGATAAATCTTCTGAAGTACACACAAAAGTTTGCTTACGGTTCGGACAGTCTTTAATTCGGTGGGATAAACTATCACAACCGTAACATTTTCCCGTTTTAATGTCTTTGTTCACTTTGTTATTTCTTCCATTTTTATTTCCGTCTACGCGCACATCAACACTGTGATTTGAGACATTAAATTTTCGCGATTTAATATTAGTATAAATGTCAAACTTTTCTTCTAATTCTTTCAATGTCTTAGCATTAGCACCGTACAATATTAGTTTATTACTGTAATTGTCCCGAACACCATCTACGATATATTTAATTAACGCACTATCTTCAACATTACCTTGCTTTGCAATGCCTTTTATTTCCAAGATATAGTCTAAATAATGTTCGTTAACTTTAATTTTATTTTTACGTAATTGTTCGTGAATGACTGCGCTATTAATTTGTTTCCTAAACTGTTTTGTAAACCATTTGCGAGCTGTACCTTTCTAAAGGTTTTTTGCACAAACCAGTTTCTGCAGATCTGTCCAGTTGAACATGACTGTAGCATCTTCCAACTCTGTTAGCCATCGTTCAATCATGACTGTACCATCACCTGTAAAAACGGGTAATGAATTTTCAATATCTTTAAATGAAATAGCCGCTGTTGAGTGCACTTGTTTTTGACTTCTATTTTCTAATGCTCGTTCTTTTTCCATTAATTCCTTTTCTCTTTGTAGCAAGTCCCTTTCCCTTTTCAGCAGTTCCATTTCTCTTCTTAGTTGTAACAATTCGCCTTCTTTGTTATTTTCAACTCCCACGAAATCAATCAGTTCCTGCTTTACTCCCTTAACCTGATCCATTTTCTACAAAAGTAAATGCACCACTCCTAGATATGCACCCTACTTCTGTTGCTCTATGTACTCCCGAATACAATCTACACCAATCATAGATATGAAATTGTTTCAGTTCTGTGTCCATCTGACTAAAATGAATCACACGTGCAAAAAGACAAAGCCACTGATACTGGTATTTCGGACGAGTCCCCACTTGTAGGATTTTGTTACTTAATAAAACACTTTCTAGGGGTTAACAAATTAATTATTAATAACGATTTTAACAAAATACATCCAATCAATCAAAAAGACAAAAAAGTAATACGTGTCACGGTTACGCGGCTACGTGGCGGCTACTTTGCTCTTCTTCCTCTCTCTCTCTCTTCCTCTTTTTTTCGGCCAGGAATTTGAATAAATTAAACGCGCCAATTTTCAAATTCCTACATACATATATATATTTCTATATATCTATATTTCTATATATATATTTGAATTCATCACGACAAACGCGAAAATTTTGTTCGCCTCTACAGCCTAAACGGTGCAAGCGATTTTAATGAAAATTTTTCTGGGATGTAGAGAATAACTGAACTTGATTTCCTGGTAATAGGTCATTTTTCTGTACGGTGCATAGTTTTTGTGTGAAACATTTTTAAACGTGGAAATTTGGCTTTTTGAAACAATCGATCGAAGCCTACATGTACAAAATTAATAAGAAAAACGATGTCATCTGTCACATTTGACATGTCAATGTTAGTAATAAACCATTATAAGAAATGTATAAAGATTAGTTAAAAGTGCATATATATATATTTTTTTATGGAACAATTATTATGCATATGGTAGTATAATTAAAGGTATTTTATAATTATTTTCTCTATTTAAATGGTAATTAATAATTCATATATAACCTTGAAGTTAAATTTTAACATATGTTCATCCATAGGTAAAACTGTTTGCTTTTTATGACAGAGAAGTTAAAAAGGTGATAATTCAGTTAATATGAACGTACAGTAACATATGTATGCATGTTTCCATTGACAAAATGGTTGCTGAACGACGAAAAAGGCATGTATTTAAATGGAACCTAATTTGGATATGAAATTGATAAATATGGTGCCTAGACAGAATGGACGTACGTGAAACTATTATAATACACTATCGGCGAAGCCCTAGAAGAAAGATTGTTTGACATGTCAATCAGAACTTTTAAATGGAAATATTTTTGAAATGAGGACAATTTAAAAGAAGTTAAATTCATAAACATAAATTATGAGAATGGGCAATTATTTCACAATAGTAAAAATGGCCTAAAGCATATATAAAATTTATAATTTTCGATGGTTCATGTCCGTGTTGAAAATTTTAAGACGAAAAATCTTCGTTTGACATGCCAATCAGAACATTTAAACGGAATTATTCATGAAATGAGGACAATTTGAAAGAAGTTAAATTCATAAAGATAAATTATGACAATGGGCAATAATTCCACAATAGGTGAAAAGGCTTGAAACATATTTAAAAATTGCAATTTTTGAAGGTTCATGTCCGTGATTCATGTGTATTTCAAAAGTGTTGCCAAACATCCCATAAGTAACTAAGTAAAAAACAAATATTCCAATGTCAAGAATTTGACAGCTCGATCGGTTTTTGTGTTTTGCATATAGTTGTCAGAACCATGTCGTGTTTGATATCAAATTAGAAGTATGGTGAAGGGCTGCAATGCATAAATGTCAAAAGTTTGACAGCTCGATCGGCTTTTGTTTTTTGCTTAAAGTTGTCAGAACCATGTCGTGTTTGGTATCAAATGAAAGGTGTCGTCAAGGGCTGTCATGCAGAAATGTTAAAAATTTGACAACTCGATCGGCTTTTGTTTTTTGCTTAAAGTTGTCAGAACCATGTCGTGTTTGGTATCAAATGAGAGGTTTCGTCGAGGGCTGCCATGCACAAATGTCAAAATTATGACAGCTCGATCGGCTTTCGTTTTTTGCTTAAAGTTGTCAGAACCATGTCGTGTTTGGTATCAAATGAGTGGTATCGTCGAGGGCTGCCATGTAGAAATATCAAAAATTTGACAGCTTGATCGGCTTTTGTTTTATGTTTAAAGTTGTCCGAACCATGTCGTGTTTGGTATCAAATGAAAGTCATCGTTGCGTGGGCATTTTGGGTGGGCAGGTTGCGTGGGCAGTTTGGGTGGGCAGGTTGCGTGGGCCGTTTGGGTGGACATATTGCGTGGGCAGGTTGCGTGAGCAGTTTAAATGAGCAGGTTACGTGGGCTGTTTTGGGTGGTCGGTAACAAAATATTTTGAAAGACTCTTTGCGTTAGCACTTTGCGTTTAAATTGTTCCTAGATGGATTGAATGTACGTAAAACACTATCGGCGGAGCCCTAGGAAATACTTGGCGTAGCCGAGTTTTCGCTAGTACTTATACTAAATATTTTTGGTACACATTTGCTACGTTACATGCGCTTAGGTAGTTTAAATATCATAGTTATTCTAATCCTAACCTAAAATTACTTAATAAGAAAAATTATTTTTGAATGTAATTTACATAGTACAGTACACTTAAATATCATTAAATTTCCCTAATCGTTGGTGCAGAATTTTAATTAAATTAAACGTAGTCATAGTCATAGATGGCAGCAACATTGCTTTCGTATGCGTGCTGTTTACACCGTGCTTGAGTAAGTTTTGGTACATCCCCCTTCGTACTTACCAAAGATATGTTCTACTTGCGTACCAAAGAATTGGTGCGGTAGGTTATACAATAATCAACGAATCAGATTAGTTGCCGTGTTCTAAGCGGTGTAAAACTATGCATGAACCTATGCGGATTAAAAATATTACCAAAATATTAAAATAAAAATCTGTTGAGGTCAGCATTATACCTTCCGGCAGTACGATCATGCCGTAACTAGCGAAATAGTAAAAATATACTATTCTTGTGAAACTAAACCGAGTGTTATTATTTTTCAGAATTTTCTAAATGATAGTATTTGAGTTAGATCATTGACAAAATCTATACACGCAGACATCATTGTGAAAATGTTAAAATCTGATTCTAAGGACCTTAACACGTGGTCATTAATCAAAATCTCGACGTGCGATTTTTAGTACGATTCCTTTACCTTCCTTACCAAGGGTAGCGGAAGGCAAAAATAACATCTTTATCGCCAGTACTGGCGAATAATTATTTTAGTGTACTGACTACAATTTGACAGCTGTCAGAAGTAAATCAAACATTAAACAAGCAAAATGGAACCTAAATAGGAAAATATTACGCTTGGTAGCTTAGAATGTTAGAACAGCGTTTCAAGTTGGTTAGAAAGAAATCATTATCAGAGAATTAACAAGATATAAAATTTCTGTGGTAGCAGCACTCTCTGAACTTCGTCTGACAGAATCAGGAGCTCATCTTATATATGATCCGAATGATTGGATAACCTTGTATCATACTGGTGAAGAACATCAAGGAGGAGTTGGATTTCCAGGTGACCATAAGATTACCAGCAGGTACGAGCCTTCCAACCAATTTCTAGCAGACTTGCAGTACTCACACGCGAAGGCACTAGTTCATTTTATGCACTAACGGAGATCCTGATGCGACTAAAGACGATTTTTATACGGGATTGTAAAATATTATTGACGACATTCCAAGCAAAGATCTGCTAATAATTGCAGGTGATTTTAAAGCTCATTCTGGAGCATATCGTATTGGGTGGTGTTGAGAAAGCAAATCAATTATTCCGAAAAATAAAAGTAGGCTTTCTCGTTGTTATTGACGATTTGTTGATATATAAAAGTAGTGGTAAAAATATGTATATTCCACAATACATATAATTAACAACAGGTAATGGCAGACGAAAAATATAAAATTCTTTTATTTGATGGAAACAATTTTAATAACTGGAAGTTTAGAATAGAAATATTATTAGATGAATTAGATTTAATCCAGTACGTACAGAAGTCAGTTAAAACCTTAATTGAAGAAGAAAATACTAGACCAGGAAGTACGGAAGAGAATGAAAAGAATAATACAAAGAATTTCTGACAATAATTTAAAATATGTAAAGGATAGGAACACTGCATTTGATATCTGGAAAGTTTTAACAGTTACTTTTGAGCGATAACTCCGTAACACTTCATTTTAGCATAAAAGTACTTATGATAAATTTTGAGAGCTCACTTGCCGGCAAAATACATGTATAATTTTCTTTATGACCAATGTAACGTAGTGGGGGTAACTTTATAAAAAAATACGAAAAAGTGATTTTTTTCAAGTTTAGTGCAGCACCGTTGTCCCTCCAATTTTTGTCACTATACTTGATTTTATGATACAGAATTAACATAATACAGATTCCACAAACATAATTTTGAGCTGAAGAGCAGTAGAAAGAAGTCGCAGACAAATAAAAGAAGGAAGTGCTGTTTTTTTTTAAAAAAAATTCTAATAGTCCCATGAGACTCATTGACGTTTGCCAACACATAATTATGTTCATTTTGCATCTATACAGATTATTTTGTTTAAATAATACTTTTATAATTAGAAATAATAAACCAAAAAGTGTTGCTGCACTAAACTGGAAAAAAATATTTTTATCGTTTTTTGTAAATTGACCCCCACTCCGTTGCATTGATCGTAAAAAATAATTGGATTATGTAGGTAATTAAATTCTCCACAGGATTGACTATGAGGACTTTTACGCTAAAATGATGTGTTACGGAGCTATTGCGATGTAAAGTGGAAAGAAACTCAAAATTTTGCTAAGTACGCAATTTTAACCTTTTTTGTCAGCATCATAACTCCGTTGCTATTAATCGTACAAAATAACTTCAAATAACTATTTTTCAGGAAATTTTGTCCTCTACAAATCGGCAAATAACTTTTGTTTTGCTAAAATGCATCAGAAAGAAGTTATAGGCAATAAACTGAAAAAAGTGCCGATTTTCGGTGATTTTTACAAGATGGCGGAGGAAGCAGTAAACAGAAGATTGTGGAAATTTGGATTTTTCACTAACCAACCATCCTATACAACATATCAAAAATTTCAGAACTACCCGACCTTTTGTAGAAACCCCCCTTTTTCAGCATCCGTTTACTGGACTATAAATCGAAGCCCAACAAGAGCTTTAGATAACAAAGTTCCTGCAGAACTTTGGTATAGCGAACGACCAAATTTGTGAAAGTTAAGAATTTTTGGATTACAGCCTATTTACATTTGCAAAAGCTCTTATTGGAGGAAAATTTTACTCCAGAACTGTATTATGGTAGGATATTGTACAAATGGATATCGGTTGTGGTCACCAGAAGATGGGAAAATAATTTTTGGCAGAGACGTCATATTTGATGAAGAAAGTTTTATGAAGAAAAATAAGAATGACAGCGAAATATCTTGGAATATAAATTCACCAAACGAAGAACAAGATTTATATGATTAAACTGTAGAGCAAGAATTAAACGAAGAAACTCACGAGTTAAACAAGGAAACAAGGAACAACGGAAAAGTACACGAATAAAAAGGAAACCGACTTATTTGTATAATTATACTGTTTTAACATTGAACGGAGAAGCTTTTATTGAAGATTTACCAGAAACTTATGAAGATATACAGGAAAGGCCAGATAAAGAAAAATGGTACCAAGCAGTCAACGAGTAAATGGAAGTAATGGAAAGAAATAAAACCATGAACTTTAATGAAATTGCCGGAAAACAAACGAGCCATAGATTATAAATGGATATTCAGGATTAAAAGAGACGAAAACGGTAACATCACGAGTTCCAAAGCACGACTAATTATAAAAGGATGCTCTCAACGTGAACATGATAATGTTTTTATGTAAATCTTACAGAAAAACATAAAACATATCTTTTGTTGTATGTTTATATTGTTTTGACAAGCAATAGTTTACATCAAATTAAGAATATTAAAGAATGGCTAAATAAACAATTTAGTATGACAGATCTTGGGAATTTACGATGTCGCCTTTTCTTCAACTGAGGCTGAGTATATTGCTCTCGCCAGCGCAGCAATGGACATGGTTTGGCTACGAAATCTACTTCGAGATTTTGGATACTTTTGTGACAAGCCCTTTAATGTTTATGAAGATAACCATTCATGTATTCAGATGTTAAGTGGGACCATCGTCGTATGAAACACATAGACGTGAAATGCAATTTTATTAAAGATTTACATAATACAAATGTTTTAAATGTAAAATATATATCAACAAATGATCAAAAGGCTGATATATTAACCAAAGCACTTTGCAAAATTAAATTTATAGAAATGAGAGAGGTATTAGGTTGAATAAAGTAATTTTTAATTTATAAATATTTAGTTGTATTAGCCGTTCTATTTATTTTTTTAATAAAACTGATTTGAGGAAGGGTGTTGATAAAGCAAATCAATTATTTCGGAAAATAAAAGTAGGTGCCGACAGTACGGCAGTGTGGTTACACAGCAGCGATATGTTGGATGGGTGAACGCTCAGCAACAAAAAAATATCACACTGCGGCTCGGTGCGCTCGGCACCCTTACACCGAAAGGTACTAAAATGTATATATACAGGGTGTTAATACTAAGTCGTTACACCCGAAAATGGTAGTTAGAACTTCTTAAAACAAACAACTTTTCTTAGTTACAATTTTTGATTTGGTGTCCCGGTTCGTAGTTATTGAAGTTTTTTTGCTTTTTGAAAAATCGTTATAACTCTCTTATTTTAAAGACTTCTGAAAAAAAAAATTCTTTCAAATTTACCTTTAGGCTCTTTAAAACCATTAACATTTACAGTTATTTATTATTTTTTTAAATGACAAAATGGCGATCGATCAAGAATTTCAAATAATGATTTTTTGATAACCACTCCATCGATTTTCGAAAATAAAATATTTATAAAATCCTTAACTATCTAATATAATATTTGTCATAAACATTTTTTTCAGTCTATCCAAAAAAGGCTTTATTCATTTACTTGATTTACCATAAGTGCAGTGTGTTCAGAAAAAAACCTAATTCGAAGTAGGCTATGACCAAAAAACGTATATCAACATGAAAGTTTTAAATTAAATGTCAATTTGACACGAAATATTGTCAAAAATGTTATCTAAAGAAATATTCTTGAATCCATATTTTAGAAATAGAAATAAATTAAGGACCGGTAAATGACAATACTCTGGATTCTTCTTTATTATATTTTCTCCTTAAAATTACACATCACGATCAATTGTGACAACTTGAGTTTTGAATTGAATAATGATTTTCATAGACTTAGTAAGTCAAGTAAATGAATTAAGACTTTTTTTCGTATAGATTGAAAAAAATGTTTAGGACAAATATTGTAGTAGATAGTTTAAGGATTTTATAAATATTTTACTTTCTAAAATCGATGGAGTGGTTATCAAAAATCATTTTTTGAAATTTTTGATCGATCGTCATTTTGTCATTTAAAAAAATAATAAATAATTGTAAATTTCAAATGTTTTAGAGAGCCTAAAGGTAAATTTGAATGAAAATTTTTTTTCAGAAGTCTTTAAAATAAGGGAGTTATAACGATTTTTCGAAAAACAAAAGAACCCCAATAAATACGTCAAACCAAAATAAAAGTTTTTATTATAAGTGCTGTTCATAATTAATAATACACGAAGTATATTCCACTATACATATAATCAATTACGAATACATTAGTCGTAGGAAATAGTTGGTTGAAACCTCCCAAGCATCACCAGCTACGTGGGGTGCTCCTAATGGCAAAGATTCACAGTACTGGATTATTTTATGGTGAATAGTATATTTCGCTGAATGTTAGAGGACACAGGTGTGATGCGGGGAGCGGATTTTTGGATCTGTGGGGCTAAGACTGAAATATTTACCACCTCTATCAAAATCCATTAGACACATAATTGGCGCTTGTTATCAAGTTCAGAAAATGAGCAACAATTTCAACTGAAACTCAAACGGTTCGAAATCTTGGCACCATATGAAAATGTTGATCAAGGAGCATAAGCATTGGCTAAAATAGTCCAAGAATGTGCAAAAGAAGTATGCAGTCAAGAAATGAGCAAGACAAGTAGTTATTTTATGTTTTTCCTTGAAATACAAGACAAGCACTGATTGTCAAGACAAGATTTCTTGTCTTGGTGAAACACTAATCACGTTGTCATCTTTTTACTTCCTCTAGCGTTCCATTTCCTATACCATTTCCAACTGGCTTTTCTTCCTCCCCAGTTACGTTTTTTATAGTGCCTCTTAGTCGTAGATGGTTATGTATTTGAAACTTCCAGAGCCTGTAGTTGTTTGGCCCTGTCAGAGTTACAATACGCGTAGTCGGCCCAAATGACGCCATTCTTTATTTGCAAATAAAATTACTCTAAATGTATCAGGAAGTCTCTTGTATATATTATGCGCATTGGAAGCGTGCTGGGCCCATAACCTGTTGTGTAATTCGTAAAATCAATCCTGAAAGATGAATACACAAACACAAGAAATTGGACACAGAATTACAAAGAAGAACGTACAAAAGTATTTATTTTAAAAATGAACACAAACGAAAACGAAACTTGACAGATCAAAATTTTAACATAGTAACATCAATAACTTGTTTTATATACATGACAACTTTTTTATATTTATTGTTTTAAAGCAAACTTCGATTGACTAATACGAAAGCAAACTTTGATTTAATAATTAATATTATGTTAAACAATCTTGATCTAATTATCTAACATTTACAACAATTACCTTTATCGCTTGTTATGAGCCTTATTTAAATTCTGTTACTGGATATTTCACCAATTTTGAAAGTGGCTCCTTGTTTTCATTTCCCTGCAATTCATATTGTTGCTAGGTGTTTATTACGTGAGAAATCTTGAAATTTTTTAAAACTGTAAAACTGTGGAGATTAGTAAATTATGTATTGTATTACTTAACAGAGAAAATGAAGAGGGTCAAAATTATTTTCGATTTAAACAGATCGAAGGGTGCTGCATAATAGAGGAAAATTTTCCGTCATTTGTCTCGTAAACGTCAGTAACTCGAGAACATGATTTATACGTAAAATATTAATATTTTGCTATTTTTCTTTTTTGGATTACATTTTCTCAAAGTTGAAAGTAATTACAAAAATGACTTTTATCAGCTCCTGTTGAATTATTCATACTTTATACATGTGACATAATATACTCGTACGACATTTATAAATCACTCTTATTTCAGCATTAACTTATAAATTATATCTCAAATGTTATTAGCCAAACTTGTAATGAAGCAATATTTTTAATAGACACACAAGTACAATTTGCCCAGAGCGCATCTAGCGGCAGTATTTAGAAGTAATGGTTGCTGGGTTACGACAACACAAACAAAGCGAACTGGAGGGGGTTTGTTTGTATCGAGACGTTCTATCTCTCTCTTATGTGTGACGTCAATTATGTAAGTGTCTATTGGATAAAATTAAAAGTAACGTGTAGCGACTATAGACCAAAAAGTGAATTTTTTCATAGAAAAGCAGTTGCCCAATACGAGTTATTTTGTATATGGCGGTTCAGCTTGAGGCGCCAGCTACGAAGTAACTCCGTGCCACGCAATATAATTTTTAAAGCTAGCTACGATTGCGCTCGTTCAATATAATATTTCACAAAGCTTGGCGTCCGGGGCAGGAATTGTAGAAATAGGATTGGCATATGGATCCAGATTTGGTTCAATTTTGATACTTATTTTTTGAGCAAAACTTACCAAATGTAAATTTTGAATGTAGAGTATAGAAATTTATATGGGTAATAAATATTTTATATATTTATTTCGGCATTGTATGCAATAAGAAATAATATATTTTTCAAAACGCGAAGAAATAGTACTACTTAAAAAAAGAAACAAACCTGTTACCTTAAGAATTTTTTTTTACGAGTTAGCTTATAGTTGAATTTTTATTATGATTTTTAAATATATATATATATATATATATATATATATATATATATATATATATATATACGAGGTGTGTTCAAAAAATATCGCGAATTTTGTGTTTTTTCAAAAATTATTTATTTATTCATGAATATCTATTTTGTCCCCTTCAAAGTAATCCCCATGAGATATTATACACTTGTGCCAACGGTTTTTCCAATCTTCAAAGCACTTCAAAAAATCATTTTTTTTTATCTTGTTCAGCTCCTCCTTCGATGCCGTCTTTATCTCGTCAAGCGTAGCGTAACGTCGTCCTTTCATGGGCCTCTTCAGTTTAGGGAACAAGAAAAAGTCACAGGGGGCCAGATCTGGGGAATACGGTGGCTGCGGCATCATTAATGTGTTGTTTTTGGCTAAAAAGTCGCGCACAAGCAACGATGTGTGAGCAGGGGCGTTATCGTGGTGCAAAAGCCAATTTTTGTTCTTCCACAAATCCGGGCGTTTCTGGCGGATTGCTTCGCGCAAATTGCGCATAACTTGCAGGTAATATTCCTTATTGACCGTTCTACCCTGTGGCAAGAACTCATGATGCACCACGCCCCTGCAATCGAAGAAAACTGTCAGCAAAACTTTCACATTCGACCGAACTTGGCGCGCTTTTTTCGGTCTTGGTTCGTGCGGCAGCTTCCATTGAGATGATTGAACTTTGGTTTCCACGTCATAACCATAAACCCACGATTCGTCACCAGTTATGACCCTCTGGAGCAAATTTGGGTCGTCGCGGACAGAGTCCAACATCTCATTAGCAATGTTCATGCGATGCTGTTTTTGGTCGCAATTGAGCAATTTTGGTACAAATTTTGCGGCGACCCGTCTCATGCCCAAATCATTGATAAAAATCGAATGGCACGAGCCAATCGATATGTTCAGGTCCTCAGCAACTTCTCTAACGGTGATTCGACGATTGGCCAATATCATTTTCTCCACTTCATTAATTTTTTCGTCTGTTGTTGAAGTGCTCGGGCGTCCGGCACGCTTTTCGTCGTTCACATTTTCTCGGCCTTCTGAGAACATTTTGTACCACCGATAAACGTTGCTTTGGTCCAAGGTAGCTTCTCCGTATGCCACAGTCAACATTCGGAATGCATCCGCGCACTTAATTTCGTTTTTCACACAAAATTTGATACAGGTTCTTTGTTCCATTTTTTTGAATAGGTAAAAATCGAAGACGATCCAAAACACGTGCAAGCAAAGCAGCTGTCAACAATTAAGTGAACATTCAAAATGGCCGAGCTTGTCGACATAAGTGAGAGACATGAGTACCAACATAAATCCACAAAAAGATCGAAATTCGAATATACGTAACCCGCGAAAATTCAAAATTCGCGATAGTTTTTGAACACACCTCGTATATATATATATATATATATATATATATATATATATATATATATATAAACAAATAAAAAGTAATATGTTATGTGGAATAAACAATATATATATATATATATATATATATATATATATATATATATATAAATTATAAAAAATATACTTGTTACAAAAGGAAAACTTCCTAAGATTTAGCCCGTAGTTAGGCCAACTACCTGTTAGCATGGTTTTTAAGTCTTTTTTCTCGGTATCATATTTTTTCCAATAATTATATTTAGTCAACCATCTTAATCATGTAAACAGTTACAGTTTTTTATAACGTCAAAATAGTAAAAAAAGGTCTTTGGCGTCAAGGAAGAGCATACCAAAAAATGCTACGGCCTCACTGCGATAAAAGCCAATTACGGGAAAATTCGTAATTGACAGTGAACGTATTAAAAAAGAAAAATACAGCTACTTGTATTTATTATAGTCGGATGCCATAAGCTGGCCACTTAGGCTATTTTATTTATAGGTGTTGAAAATATTATCCACTGTTCTCAACGCACAGAGTGAAAAAAAAGAAACTTTAATAAGCTTTTACTTCATTCTTAACCTTTTATAATAGTGATATAATGTAGGTATAGTATTTTTAAAACCGAGGATATATATTATCAAACGTATTATTTCACAAGGAGGAGTATTGAACTCCGACCTAAAATTTCTACCTTTTTACCGAATGAATTATTTGTTAACAATTATAATTAATTAAGAATGATACGTAAACTAAAAAAAATAAAATGCCTGGGCATATTACTCCTCAATTTTATTCACTTAAATAACTATTACAAACTCCATAATTCCAAATTGGTGTATTTTTGTTAGCATAAGCCAGTTCGAATAAAACTTTCACTTTAACTACACTACAAATATTTAATATTAATCAAAAAACATGAAAGTAAATTATACCATTAATTTAGTTACAGTTTTATTAATCTGATATTTTAGAAGTGTAGTTAAACTAAATAATACGAGAATTTATTCTCATTATTATCAATTTTCTTTTAAATTATAACAAAAATGTACCTACAATATAGGTAATAATCAGAAACATGAGCCAGTGTTGACTTACTAATCTTTCCCTATTCGTGGTATGTATTATACAAATGCTCATTTTCTTTTATGAGGGTCTCATGAGACTATTTTTTACGAAAAAGAAACATAACAAGAAAATGTGTGCGAAAGGGGAACATCTAGATTGGTTTTCGTTCCTGTGTAGCACGCATCAGCAATCCACGCCTCTTTCAAGAAAATAAGGAGTTTGGAAAATCGTTTAAAAGTAAAAATTGAATTCATACGAATTCAAATTCGCACGATACAGTTGGAGAGGTATACTATATATATATATTTTTTCCTAATATGCAGGAAAAATAAAACTTGGTATAATGTTTTCTTATTAGAAATTAAAATATTCCCCCATTTCATATGTTTAGCTGCGCCAATGACGTTTAAATTTCGAGTTTCTACATTCTTGTTTGAAACCTTTTATACGAGAGTCACGCTAGAATTAATGAGAATGACATTTTTTTAATTTAGAATTTTTAGCATATTAAACCCTTGCTTCTATAACATAACGCGGTCTACAAATTTCTATAAGATAAATATTTTTTTATTGGGTGTTTTTATTAAAAAGAAGATTTCGGAATTTAACCCTACTTTGATGTGAGTGTCGAATAACGCGGTTTGTGTAACCTGTCATTTCTTTGGAATCTCGTATTATAAGAGATTCCCTCAACGGATTTTTCGGCGGTGATTGGTGCGAATTATATTAATAATCCATGTAGTTGTTATTTTCTTTATTTTAAAAAACTAGGACGTGTCGGACAATTATTTGTCCATCTTCAGCATTTACATATAATTTGTTTTAATATTGTATAAAATTTCTTTATTATTAGTTACACATTTTTGTGAATGCCCAAATCTTGTCCAGAATTATAACAAAAAGTCTTTGATAGTTGAAAAAGACATGTTGCCACTAGGGCGACAAGTTGAGCACTGGATTATTAATATAATTCGTACTAATCACAGCCTTGAAATCCGTTAAATAATTTACCTATTAACAGGTACGGCGTTACTTCTTCCTAACTATGATGCACTTCGCTATTCTTTTCTGGCACTTTTTAAAACCACCCATCCAATCTTTTGGAATACTTTTAAAAAAATCATAAATTGCAGCTTCAATCTCTTCTTCATATGAGAACTTTCTGCCCTGTAAATGTTTAATAAGTTCATATTAACTTGACATTAGCAACATAATTTCAAATGACTGATTTTATCTGATTTTCTTATTTTCATTATTCTAACTAATTTAGGAAATAATAAGGGAGGTATAGGGATCGTGCTACAAATCGCATATAGAGATTTTAGTGAATAAGCACGTTTTCATGTCCCCAAAATCCAATTTTAACATTTTTACAATAATGTCTGTAGGTATGTATGTATGTATGTATGTATGTATGTATGTATGTGTGTGTGTGTGTCTGTGTGTGTTTGTGTGTGTTTGTGTGTGTGGATTGCGTGGACACGATTACTCAAATACCATCAATCAGAAAATTTTGAAAATTTGTATACCCATACTATATTAATGTGGTAAGAGCTCATTAGTTTTTAGTGTTTATCGGATATAACCGGATGTATTATTTATACACGTGTTAACAAAGCGTCAAATCAACTACACATTAACGAAATCGATCGTGTAAAGCAATAGATATATGCAAAGGAACTTAATATAGTTTGGAGGATTAGTAAATATGTAGGTATGTAATTAAATTAATAAAAATTAAAAAGCGGGAGGTATTGTGTTGACCACATCATATTTTTTATTTTGCTATAGTTATCTATTAAATTTACATGAAGTTGTAAATACAAAACTTGTTCAGAATTGGAAAATATGACACTAAAATCGAACACTCTTTTATTTTATC
This sequence comes from Ophonus ardosiacus, assembly GCA_943142095.1. Taxonomy (NCBI): domain Eukaryota; kingdom Metazoa; phylum Arthropoda; class Insecta; order Coleoptera; family Carabidae; genus Ophonus; species Ophonus ardosiacus. The sequence continues at coordinate 44,145,875 of OW964823.1, forward strand.
AAAAAATGCAAAATAAAATTTTCAATTTTCAACATATTTCTATGTGCTATGAAGATGGTGATGTTACCTATTGTTTGCTTCATTTCTATAAATTAAATTGTTTAATAGCACTCTGACATATGCTGTAAATTTCCGAATTTTATTTTACGTCTTTTTCGTAAAATAAAAAGGAATTTGAATTAATTTAGTTTCATAATGTGTAGTTTTTAATTCTGAATAAGTTTTGTATTTTATTTACAATTTTTCTTTAAACTTAATAGAGGAAAACTATTTCTACAGCAAAAAAAAACGTATTTCCTACTGTGTCTCTCAAGCAAACATTCACTAAAAATTTAACAAGTGAAAACAGATTTTTTCAAATATTAACTGAAAACTTGTAAAATTTTATGATGCTTGAACACCGAGTTATTTGTCAAACACTTCTACTTAGTTTGAAGCATACTAGATTTTGTTTTACCGTCACTTTAAATTAAGTTTACTAGATTATCAAAGACAAAATTATAAAAAATGGCAAAAAAATCTGAATTTTATTCTTTAAATTCATGTATAAAGCATCCAATAACATTTTACGGGACTGACAATATTTTTTGAAAAAAAAGAATAGTTTTCCAAAGTTAAATTGCTATGTCAAGGATTACTTGGGAAATCCGGTGACAAGATGAAGAGGTTCGAATCCGACCAGAGACAAATAAAAAATTATTTTTAAATCGCACCCCAGCCGGTGAGGTAATGATTGGTAAGCACCCTGTCCTGTGCGGTACAAATATGTCGTTATTATCGAAATCGCGGAATAAATGCAGGTAAGCACGTTTAAAAGTGTAGGTATAATAAACCTTGATCATATTATACTTACATGTTTTATTACAATAATTTTCATTAATTCACTGGCGTATATTCTCGATTATATTTTGCATGGATAAGAGCAACTATGTTTAACTGGTTTAACGTAACTATTACAAATCAGTGATTGAATAAATATCTATAGCATTTGAGGCCATGCCGTGCAAGAGCTGTAGTGTCATTAGTAATGGTGATGATAATAATAGTTATTAATTAACTGAATAATTGTGTTACATTGATACAACCGGTAACTGCAGATTAATAAATATAGGTAAACGCAAAGAGTAATACCAAACTGCCAACAAAACAATTTTTTCATAAAACCGTGGTGCTTGGATTATAATTAAATATATGTATTTACAACGACCATATTATAGTCTGTTTTTAAACTATAAAAGTATATACAGTGTTTCAAAAGTTTGGCACTGAAATCAACGATTATGAATGGCTGTTCCACAAATGGTTTTACATGGTTAGGAAGGTTGAATCGTTGAATGAAACGTCGTTGAGGGTAAAACGGTCTGCGGAAAAGCCACTCATTAGTGTTGATCTCAGCGCCAAACTTTTGAAACACTGTCTATAGTTTAAAATCAGACATAAGGCAATCTGTTAACGCACGAGTCTAAGTTTTACAAAGGGCAAGTGCGATAACAAGCCTTGTGAAACATGTTTTTGTTATACTGTTTATTCTATTGGGGTAATTCTATATTTTTTAAAAATACTACTTGTGAAATGACGTCTTTTTACCTTCCGTCACCTTTAGGTAAGGAAGGTATTGTCTTTGGTCAAAAAATTCGGTGGTGAGTTTTTAATGACTAAGCACGTTTTAGGGTCCCTACAATACAAATTTACTATTTTTAAGATGATGTCTGTATGTATGTGTGTGCGTGTGTGTGTCCGTGTGTGTGTGTGTATGTGTGTCCGTGTGTGACAAATTTTTCTCCGACGATAACTCCAATACTACAATTCTAAAAATTATAATTCTTTCGTATTCCTCTTCTGTACATCCATATGAAGAGTTGATTAGATTTTGGTTATAATCGATCCACCGGAAGTACCCTTTTTTGAAGTTTTTAACAGTTTTTCTTAAAAAAACGCAGTTAAATATTACTTTTTGACATTTTGTTATTATGTATATTAAAGAAAATACTCTTCTCTATACGGTTTAATTATACATTTTCCTTCATATTAAATAGATGTAAATTTAAAGCATTATAAAGAAATTAATTTTCAAAAATTAGTCTGCTTTGCAATTTATTATGGAAACAGCTGAGATAATTATTCAAAAAAAATTAATTGACAGATGTCAGTTGCAAGTGCAAAACCAAATATGAAAAGTATAGGATCTAAAATTGGTATGTCATATTGTTACTCGCAAGTGACATGCAGAGAAAGGCCAAAGAGAAGATGGAAGGACATTACTTAGTGTAGTTTATGTTATAATTTTATTGGATTTAAAGAACCTTTTCAAATGAACTTTTAGTATGGAATTTGTAAAAAACAGTATGTGTTCGTGTTCGATTTTACATGATATTATATAGAATCTGTTCCAAGGACCTTTTGGTATGGGTTTTGTACAAAATACATCGAATTGACGGAAGGTCTTGTGCTGGCCACAACAGATTTTTTATTAGTTATATTGGTAGCACTTCCGGGTAACTTCACAGATGAAAATTCATTTTAGGCTGACAGAAATTTGCGGTTATATGTTATTTACTAGTCAGTCTTGAAAGTAATCATTCCACCTCTAAAAACCAAAAGTGCCAAAAACAGTGTGTTCATAGATTTTCTTAACGACGTATTTTCAATGCATTTAGAAACTCATAAGAACACCGAAATAGAAAAAGTATTCGTATTACAAACTGTGAAATCAAACTTTTGTTATAGTCCAGCAAATTCAACTTTTGCTTCCCGAAAAATATTACAAAGCTGGAAATTATTTTAATCCACTTTGAGCATCCCAAATAAGAGTTTGCGACAGTTTCTGAGGTGAGCTTAACTTGTGGAACCACGAAATTTTGGGTCATTTTTCAGTTTTTCGCTTATAACTCGAGAACGGTGCATCATATAGAAAACTGTACTCTTTCTAACATGAACGAGCAGTTTAATGAACTCTTAAACATTAAATTCGGTTTAGCGATTTAACCACAATCGATCGTCAAAAATCAGCAATTTTTACCAACTTGGCTGAAAAGTGGGCTATGCTTATGTTCGCACTCCTGTAATTCAAAAACGGCTACTTCATATAAAAATGTCAAATAATGAAAGTTGTTTTTAAAATTCGCTCATTCCTACACACAGATACACAAATAAACAGAAAGTAATCGTAGCGCTGAATTTCCGCTAAGAGCTATTTTTGAAGTTAAAAGACTTTTGAACCCTAAATCATCCTCATTCGTCAAGTTATTTGAATTTAAATGAAATTTCATAAGGGTATACTTTTCAGACGAATGAAATTACCATGGCAGTCAAAATGATAATAAAAAGTTTCAAAATAAAGAAAGCCATAAAAAGTTAATATTTCAATAAAATGAATTCAAATTTGATTGAATTTAACAATCATAGTATTAATGTACGTAATAATTATAATAATAGTTTAAATTGATTAATAAATTTTCCTATTGCAATTATTTTCTTTGTTTTGATGTTCTTCTGTGTTTTGGACAATATGGTCTATGGAAGGAAAAATCGACTTCTTGTTCTTCGTCAGAGAAGGGATCCTATTCAGTTTCTTCTTCAACTATGTCGATTTCTTCGTCGTACGGTGCAGCCTCAAGTAAACCTTCATCCTCAGTAAAGGAATGTCCTTTGCAGTGGACACATATGGCGGAGCATTTGACGCCAGCTTTTCTGCAGGAACAAGCAGTCTGGTATCCTTCTGTGCAGGTGCAGGATATGGTATTTAGTAGTTCCTGTCCTGTGGCGCTGCGGGTTGGGTTGTTTGAATTGGAATTAAACCCTATTTGGTGGCCTTTCATCCCCACTGCCGTGGATTAAGAATATTATTTTTCCTTCGCTGCATCCCTGAGTGGAGTGCTGGTGAGCAGCCGCTTCAGTTGGAGGCAAATACTACTAACTAGGCAATTAATTTACCTTTTATTGTTGATGATTTTGCGTTCCAAAGTTTTTTAACTTCATAGATAGCTGTTAGCGGAAATTCAGCGCTACGACTACTTTCGGTTTATTTGTGTATCTATGTGTAGGAATGAATAAATTTTAAAAACAACTTTCATAATTTAACTTTTTACCGCGCATATCCAGGTTTTAGTGGATAAGCACTTTTTAAGGACCCTATAATCCGACTATAACATTTTTTACGATGATGTCCGTGTGTGTGTGTGTGTGTGTGTGTGTGTGTATGGAGGGGGTGGGTTGTTGGAACTACGGTTTCTCAAATATTATAAGACTTAAAAAATATTTAACTTCAGTTTCCTCAATCTGATATTTCTGGGAAGAGCTGATTAGATTTTGAGAACAATTGGACAACCGGAAGTAATAGTTTATTTAAAAAATCTTCTAAATATTATTTTTTGAAAATTTCTGTTAGGTATTACTAATATTAAAGTATATAAAAATCTCTATCTGATACATTTAAAATTTTTATTATATCTCCTATGGAGTTAAAGATAGAGACATATAAATGTATTAAATAATAAGTTGTAAATGTATTTCGCAACCCATGGAAAACAAGTAGAAACATTAAAATGTTTGAAATTGACAGATAAATGTGAGTGTCAAAAAGCCAGAGACATTACTGAATATATATTTCTTATTTTATTATTAATTAAATATTTATAATTATAGATACATATATTACATATACCCTTCAGAAATACTGGCAATCTCATCAATGAATTGGAAGAATCTCGAACATTAGAAGAATAAGTGTGAATAGAATAAATTAAAAAATATAAAAATATATAAAGAAGATATGTGTTTTTGTGTGTATCAGAAATGTCAAATATGTACAATACTTATATAGCCTAATATGGAAATGGCGAGAGGTCTTGTGCTGGCCACAACATATTTTTTTATATGAATTAGCTGTTTTTAATTACAGGCGCGTAAACATGAGCATAACCCACTTTTCAGTCATGTTAGTAAAAATTGCTGATTTTTGTCGATCAATTATGGCTAAACCGCTAAACCGAATTTAACATTTAAGAGCTCATTAAACTGCTCGTTCATTTTAGAAAGAGTACAATTTTCTATAGGGTGCACCGTTTTGAGTTATAAGTGAAAAACTGAAATATATCCCAAAATTTCGTGGTTTTTCGGCTCTCAAAAGTTAATCTTACCTCAGAAACGGTCGTAAACTCACATAACTCGTATTTGGGATGCTAAAAGTGGATTAAAATCATTTCCAGCTTTGTAATATTTTTCGCGAAGCACGGTCTTTTTTGGACTAATTTGCTTGGGCTATTGGTCGAGAAGCAAAAATCAGAACTCTGTAATTAAGCCAACGGTTTTATATGGAAGCGAATTATGGACGCTAAGCAAAGTAAATCAAGAAAGACTGGAGGTGTGGGAAAGAAAAGTATTACGAACAATATACGGTGGTAAAAAAGTGGGTGATTTAGTATTGCGTAGGGACAACAGGGAACTAAGGGAGTTATTTGGAGAAACTAATATTACGGGGGTGATAAAATCACAAAGACTAAGGTGGCTAGGACATGTAGTGCGAATGCCGGACAATAAAGTAGTAAAAATGATATTTAAAGGAGGTATAGAGACTAAAAAAAGAGTAGGGCGTCCGAAAGAAAGATGGTTCAATGCGGTTCAAAAGGATATCCAACTACTAGGAATCAGAAGATGGGAAGAAAAAGCCGCAAACCGAGTGGAATGGAGAAGAGTCATTCAACAAGCCATGAGCCTACAAGGCTTGTAGGGCTGATAATATATAATATATATTGGTCGAGGAGATTATTTTATAGAGCGGGGGCAAATACGACAATTTAATAAAATAAAAATAACTTTTTAATTTTCGCTCATAAATCTGATAGTATTGGGATTATAATTTTGCTGCCAAATTATAATGAACAAATAAATAATACTACATTTTATTTTATTTTTTTAAATTTATTTTTCTTGACATTTGAAAAAGGTTAGCTTTGTCATTCGGGGAATTTTTTGTCCTAGTCGTGTAAATAATACATACTTACGAGTTTATCAACAAGGAATCTAGCATTTTTCCCTTCCGTATTATTTAAACTTATTATTTGCTGCAGTAACAAAGCTCATTTCAAACTTCCGTAGAAGAAAAAATAGTATGTATATTATAATCTGTATTGATTATGTGAAGCACTTATTAACTACTATATTCTATATTGATAAAAACCGTAAATTAGATTATAGCATTTTCTACATTTGTATGGAAGTGCTTTCAATACGTGACACTGAAATGTTATTGATTATTATTATAAAACTATAGCTGCTCGAATCCAGTTTCAGAGAGCTTAATTTCAATAGATTTTCAGGAGCTTAACCCAATACATCTATCTGTAAACAAATCTTTTTATGCTTGTCATTCTCAGTAACAACTTGAGTTTTGCATTTAATATTTTCAATGTATTCTTTTTACAGTTTAGGTTAACGTGTGAATGTTATTTCAATTTTTTATTAATTCTGAAATCATATATTTACTAAAACTCAAAGTAAATTGTAAAATTAATTTTTGGATATTTTCGCTTGTATTTTTTTCTAAACGTACTTTAACGTAACGTAACGTACAAAACATACACCTGGAAAACATTTATTCTAAAAGATTTTTTCGTCATACCTACTACGAAAATATGACATTATGTCATTGTTTTGTGGACAGTAACTGACAGTTTACATTCAAGAGTTTATAAAGTTATTACACAAAAGTATAAAATGAACTGACTTGTTGAATAAAAATATGCGTTATTTCGTCGTCAAGGATATGTAAAGCACCGCTACTTTTATTAATTATTGATGTGACAGATGTGTATAAACAATGAAATATATTTAATTTTATTTCTTGTAAAAATATGAGGAAAAATCTCATATGCACCTCGAATCAAACAATGCAATTTTCGGTATCGAAAGCTTGCACCACCTCAGCCCTACGGGCTTTGGTTGCAAACTGCATTCTCTATCGAAAAACTACACCTGCGACTCTTAGTACATAAATAACTATTTCCACGTCCGTTAAAAAAGTGCACTTTTTTCATTGAAATAGTTTCATAAAGTGTGTATGTGTTTTTCACTATAAAAGCGTGAAAAAAGTGCACTTTTTTATTACAAACTTTTTCATGTAAAAAATTACAATTTACTCACTTGTTATATAAATCACTAGTAACAATATTGTGATATCTTCGTATGAAAATTGAATGCATTCCTTAATGGATAATGGTACCTACTTTACTACATCCTGATAAGAGGTTGTCTTAAAAAATTAGGTTTAAATACCAGAAAAAGTCTGAAACTAAAGGGATATTGTAAAAAAATATCCTTTTGTAATAAAAAGATTAATATTTATTAATAGAAAATTTTGTAATTTGTGAATGATTAAAAATTCTGAGCCATATCATTAAATTGTAATTCTCCGATCATGACGAATCATTCTGGAAGTTGATGTTGATCGTTCAAGTGGAAGGCCTACCGAAAAGAGATATGCCACAATTTTTCAAATGATTTAATCATTCAGATCTTTTCTCTGTTTCGACAACTCTCACCTTATTGCTACTGTATTCTGCGAATAATCTCTGCAGGTTTCACATGTATTACGGCTTTCATTTCTTCTTTGGTGCAGTCTTATAACAGAGCATTCACAATGAATTGGCATGAAATCACTACAAAACAGAGCTAAGAAATAAACCAGCATTTCGAACATACAAAGATACTTTGTCGTTATAATTAATAATGGTGCAATCAGTGCTGCAAAGTACCTCGTCGGGAAAGCAAAAATGTTTGAGAAAAAAGTCAACGTCAATGTAACGTGATTCGCATTCCAACAAGTACAAAATATTGTTTGCCTTGTTCTATCGTTCATCATGAATGTAAATAATTGTTTTGGAAATCACATATTCAGAACGATGGCATTTTATCAATTATCATACGAAAATATTATATTAGCTTAAATTATACAGCAGCTTCATATTGTGCAAGGCTTATAATGGCTGCAATACTGTAACAACAATGTTGCATATCAATTCATATTTCCGATTCCTCCTATATTCCCAGAAAGGAAAATATTTGCTAATTAATGCAAAATCTCATAGTCAAAAGTCAGAGAGATATGATTCCGACGAACTAATAACGAATGAAGGATTAAATCAACTTATTGAGAAAGAAGATATTAAACCAAGACAAAAAAATTCACTAGACTTCTAGAGCATGTACAACGCAAAAACGACGACAATCAACAATAATGCCTGAAATACTCTACATACGAAGACGCAAACGATGAAAAACATCTAAAAACACCAAGAAAAAAATATGATGTGGCCAAAACAATACCTCCCGTTATTTAATTTTTATTAATTTAAATACATTCCTACATATAGAGTGGGACACCAATCTTGACCTGAGGAGTAAGGGAAAGAAATGCTTATATCGTGATAGGCCATAGACGCCGTAAAATAATAATTAATACAGTAACTTTGTTGTTCTAACTCATTTATGTACGTTTATGATCCGAGTGTAAACAAGAAAGAAACTGATACGAACACCAATTGCACAGATCAACTGCCAATATAAGAAAGGCTGCGTAGCTTTAAATTTTGGGCAAATGTTATGTGTTATATTAGGTATGCGGCACCGCGGAAAGCAAATTAATTGTATATCATGTGGATTTAAATCGAGCGCATATATTAGACAGTGATTTGTACTAACATATTTTCCATTGTTCATCTTTCATGTCCCGGACTATACTTACTAATGCTGCAAACTATATTAAGTTCCCTTGCATATAACTATTGCTTTATTTACTATTTCTTTTTTTTTAATGTCACCATTATTAATTTGAAATGATTAGTTTTTTGTCAGTATATTTATCTGACAGTTATATACATTTGAAATATGAACTGCGTAACAAAGGAATCTTTAAATCACAGGCTCTAAGATTTATAAAAAGATTATTTTTTAAAATTATATAATTTTTTTTCACAGAGAAACCGCTTAAAAGCAGCTGTAGACACGTGTTTCGCTCTTTTGAGCGGTTTCCCTGTAAAAAAAATTGTAAAATTTTGGCAGCTTCACGCTCGTTTATAAAAAATTTTCATTATTTTTTAAATTTATCTGTGTGACAGAACAGATCCGGCACTAGGATAAAATATTAATAAAATGATTAGGCGCTACCACCAGGTTATTTTTTAAGGGTAAATAACCAAACCGGATTTTGAGTTTGAATAAAACTTGGAAAAGAATTATTAAAATTTAGACTTTCTTACGTTCGGAGGGCAAGGCGAATTAATCAAAGACAATATTAGACACATTAAATATATTAAATAAAATAGAACTAAATTACAAATAAATAGAGAGGTAAAAGTTACAGTTCTGAAATTAAACAAAAGACCAACAATTTCTAAGTGCAATCAACAATTTAGCATTTATCAATGGAATGACGTAGACATAAAATATAACAATAACTAATACTAATTAAATCTAAGTTTGGACTTACCAAACATTTTAGGTCAGGAGCGGACACTCGGCACACGGATCTGGCACTTCAAAAAAATGAACTTTTCTTCTTCACAACCAGTTAACGAATGTCTTTTAATTTTTGAAAAATACTCTGTCTTCGAAAATATCATCCCCACTAGTTTTGTGGAGTGGGCGTTTTTCAACCCTCCTATTGGAGAATTCAATACTGAGAAAGTTTGGTCGGGATGAGTGAAAACGTAGCTTAAAAACTGACTCATCTGCCTGGAATGCGCGCCAAACTTTCTCAGGGTTGAATTTACGGCTTAAAACGTGACCAATTTGGAAGCCTGAACTTAAAATTTGGACAAGGGATAATAAAACTTTACAACTGTCGCTCATAAACAAAATTTCAAAGGTTTTCTGAACATTGACATTTTCGAAGACATTTTTCCAGACCCACTAATAAATAAATATGCCGCCTGAGATCCACTAATAACTAAATATGCCGCTTGTCACACTCCTTTCCTCTTAGAAAAGTTATATTTCTTAAGGAAATATAACTAACATTAAAACTAGTCTTATTCTACACATTGAAAATTGTCTTTACTGCTTGGAATCGCAGCGCTACCTGAACTGGCACTTCCTGTGGGCGCCGGTAATGGTCCCGCTGATCAGCATGGTTATGTCGCTGCGGAGACGCCTTACAACTTAGCGTGGTCGTCGCTTCTCATTGCCTTACGGTTAGCGATTGTGTCTTATTGGACTTTTTCCGTACTTTTGATTCCAACAGGAATCCTTAATTAGCGGACTTTCGTAGTTTGGACCAACGCTTTACTAGCAGGCTACTTAACGGACTTGCGTTGCTTGCGCTTTACTAGTAGGCTCTCCTTGGTTGGTTCGGGACGCGACTACGGGTCAGCCACAACAGGAATGCTGTCCTGGTACACGCTGGAATGAGTTAAAACTTTTTGCAGTATCGGCCTAATACTAACTACTAATTACAATATATATTTTATACATAACTAACTAGGATACAAATTTAAAACTAAATTTAATCTAGAATCTAATTAGATGCAACTAGATTTTAGCTTGGGAGGATTTTCCCTTTCTCTTTCTACATTAGTGATCGCACACTTCCCAGCCTAAAATGTAGTATGCTCTTATTCCTTTTTTTCTTTTTAATAAAGGAACTTTTACTTATACATTCAAAATATTGTATTTCCTGTTACTAATTTGTTTAGCAATTTACTGGCATCGGGTTGTTGGGCACATTCAAGTTTTGCAGGAGTTATATTTTGAGAGGTGGTAGGGACTACAAGGACGGGTAATTCTATATTATTTTGTAAATTTTGAGTTCGAGTATAGTTTCTTGGTCGTTGACAAATTTTTTGGTAAAATTTCTTTTTCACAATTACACACAAAATAGCAGCCAAAACAAGAATCACTAAAAGGGAGCTGAGTCCATAATGTTTATATTGTTTGCTTATATGGTTTGTTCTGAACTCATCTAGGTGTTTGCGTAGAAGTTCTACATCCATACCTTGACCCAGTTTATTATTTTCGATAGTCGAAAGTATTTCAGAAACTCGGCCCTTTTCATGGGACTCTAACGAAATATTTGCTAGATCAGATGTATTTCCTTGTAATGGCGGGACAATTATAGTATTAAATATGTTGGCATTCATATGGGAACTAGTGATACTATGTGACAATAAAAAGTAATTAGCGTTATGGACTGTACAAGAGGGAGGTATAGTCAAAGCACCAGTTCCAGTTATTATCTTTTGGCTTGTAGAACTACCTTCTGAATTTGACGCGGGACAATTTATTGTCAATAAATCCTTATCTACACTATATATCCAAATATTTGAATGTTTTGCCCGATAGAAAATAGAGCGTGTATCGTTTGTTAACTTCTGATTACAAAGTTTTTGAGACTGCGCAAAATTACCAACGTACAAGGCACTTAGACAAGATGAGTCGCTAATTCTCCTAACCGGCATTACTGGAGGACATATTCTGATGAACCCGCCTTTACAATTTGACATCTCTTCAAAATTAAATTCTAAATAAAATTGACCGTCTTCTGAAATAGCAAAATAATTAAATTTTGTTTCTATATATAATTTATATCCATCTATATTCATTTTGTGCGGTAAGGGTAACGCGCGGTGGACTCTGAAATATCTGCCTGTAGATTTCAATGGTAACTGAGCAAAAATTCGAATAGTGTCGTTGAAGAACGCGGCATGCACGTATGAAACGTCGTAGTACACGAATATATTCCTTTCAGCGTCTGATGTTAGCAATGCAAGCTGCTGCGGCAAGATTATTTGGATCTGCTTCAACGCCGCCGAAAGTGAAGTAGGGTTAATGAAAAACGGGCTCAATTTATGAAGTGCAGTGATTTCTAGGGCATTTGAAAAATCGGATATAGTTTCTTTAAGTTCATTGAGAACATATTCTGCGAGACGAATTGCCGAATTTAAATGCAGCGAGTGAATAATTTTGATATTTTCTTTAATTTCTATCTCTTTGTTTTGATTACTTAGTTTTTCTACTTGGTTATTTAATAATGCTATTATGGTTTTAAATTTTTCAAAATTAATATTTAATTTATCTACGTTGTTTCCCAGGTTACTAATAACTGTTACTTGTTCTTTCATTAAATTAGAGATGCCATCGGAATTGGTTTTTAGATCATTAATTTTATCATTTATTGCGATTAAATCATCGTTGTTGGCCGTTCCAAACAAAAATTTTAAAATATTTCCTCCAGCATCTATAAGGCCTCGCTTCACTCTCGCATCGTACGGTGCCACGGTTTTAATTAGATTAATAAGTCTTTGCTTTGCTTTGCTAACATCAGCTCTAATTATGTCCATTTCTCTACTCACCAGTTTGTTTAAATTTTCTTTTTGTTGTACACTCATGTCCTTCCCGAGTTCCACATCAACCTGACGGGCGTCCTTAAGAAAATCGTCGAACACATCTATAAGGATACGATAATCGGAGAGTTTAATATCAGTGCTTAAAATCCAATTATCGCCGGTGAGCAAAATATCTTCTTCCTTAGCGAAGACCAGACCCTTGTCCAGCTGGAGCACATGGTCTCCGACACAGTAGCAGATGCACAATGAATAAACAATTATATCTAAAACATATATACGTGAAAATAGAAATTAAACTACAACAATAATAAATCGTTACTCTATAATAAAAACAAAAATAAACATATTCACGTAACTTAACAACTAATGAAATTAAATGATTATTTTATATCTTAAATTCTACTATTTGATATCCACGGTAAGTCTGGTGGACGGCCAGAGCTTCGCGTTAGATACGTATCTCCGTTATTGGCTCGAGTATCTCTCACAACTGGCGGTTCATTATCATCATCATCATTGGTGGTTATACGGTAGTCGGGTTCTTCTCCAGGAGGTAAATCATCGCTTAGACTGCTGTTACGATCGCTATTATCATTTTCTTGTTCCTGTGGGTTGCAAACTGGGTCATGAATGCAGTAATCTAGAATATTTCCCCAATCTGTTGTAAGTTGCTCGTCGGGTGGTGGCTGTACGGGCTCGGTAACTTCCTGTGTGTAGGGTTTTAAACGATTAGCGTGGACTAGTTTTTCTTTCTCGGTCGCTGTATTCTTTATTTTAAAATTCACCGGACTTGTTTGCGCCGTTATTAAATATGGTCCGCTCCATGGCTTTATAAGTTTTTTGGAAAGTCCTGTTGGAATTGCACTTTCGTGTAGGAATACATACTGCCCTACCCGTAAATTAACGGGTGCTGTTTTACGGTTGTATATGTCTTCTCTTCTGTCTTGAGATGATTGGAGTTTATGCCTGACGATCTCACGAGCAGCATGCAATCGTGTCATAATTTCACTGTTGCTGTCGGATCTGCAATTGGGTTTGAGATTATCATAAAAGGGTAATTCAAATTCTCGACCGTAGAGCAAGAAGAAGGGAGTCTCCCCGGTGCTAGAATTCGTCATACTTCTTAGTGCCATCATAACATATGGTAACCAGATATCCCAGTCTCTTTGGTCTTCTCTTACATAGTGCGAGAGACAGTCGGAAAGTGTTTTGTGCATGCGCTCTACTCTACCGTTGCACATTGGATGGTATGCTGTAGTTTGCAATTTCTTAATGTTGAGGAATTTGCATACGTTCTTAAAAAAATCGGACGTGAAGTTAGCACCTTGATCAGTTAGGAGTTGTTTCGGTGTTCCGTGTCGTGCTACGATTTCGGTAACGAATGCTTTTGCTACCGTTTCCGCTTTTTGATTAGGAAGCGCAATTGCCTCCGGATAGCGAGTGAAAGCGTCCTGGAAGGTCAAAATGTACTTATTTCCACGTGTACTCGGTGTAAGTGGGCCGACTATGTCCATGGAAACTCTCTCAAAAGGAATGGGTTCATCTGTAAATTTCTGAAGAGGAGCTGGTTTCAAATGAGGTGATGTTTTCCTTTCATTGCAGGATACACATTTTAAACAGTAATCTCTTATTACCTGCGTCATTCCCTTCCAAAAGAATTTCCTTTTGATCCTCTCGTATGTTTTTTCAAACCCTAAGTGACCAGCTTGGGGAAGGTCGTGAAATATATTTAAAATATTTTTAATCATGGATACTGGCGCTAATATTCGATCTTCTCGTTCGCTGGTATTTCTTTTTTTATAAACGATACCATCATTATCCATAAAATAATCTTCTTCTGTCTTGATATTTTCTATTAATTTATGGATATCATTGTCTTTGCGTTGCTCCTGTAATATTCGCTCTCGATCCCAAATTGGTTCAAAGTCGTCTTCGACCTTCGCTATACAAATCCTGGACAACGCGTCCGCGTTTCCGTGCAATCTACCTGGTCTATGATGAATATTAAAGGTGTATTCTGCAAGGGTTAACGCCCAGCGCGACAATCGGCTGCTCGGATCTCGCAGCTCCATCAGCCACCGCAGAGGACGATGATCGGTGACAAGAATGAATGGCCTCCCGTATAGGTAGATACGAAAATGCTTCACGGCCCATACGACAGCGAGGCATTCCTTCTCTATAGTGGAGTAATTGGATTCTGCAGAGTTGATTAGCCTGCTTGCGTAGCAAATTGGGTGTTCTTGTCCGTCAATCCTTTGACTTAGAACCGCTCCCAATCCGTGGTTAGAAGCATCGGTGGCTAAAACAAATGGTTCTTTAAAATTTGGGTATTGGAGGACAGGTTGTTCAGTAAGTACAGTACGCAACTTATCGAACGCTTCCTGTGCAGCCTCATTCCATACAAACCGTTCATTTTTCTTTGTAAGTTGAGTAAGCGGTTTGGCTAATTGAGAAAAATCGGGAATAAAGCGCAAATAGAAACCTGCGAGGCCTAGAAATGCTCTTATATCACGTACTGTCTCTGGTTTTGGGTAATTTAGTACGACTCTGGAAGGTACTCGGCGCATTGCAAAGGCCGAATGGCATCCTCGTCCAATGGTAATGACCCCATGGAGTGCTGAACGCCGTTTTCTCTTGGTCTTCTTCGGCGACCGCCACTTGGTGGTATCCACTGGCGAGATCTAGTGTGGTGAACATGGCTGCTCCGTGCAGTTGTTCCAGAGTTTCTTGCAGATTCGGCAAAGGCAAAAAATCCTTCTTTGTGACCTCATTAAGTTTTCTGAAATCAATGCATAAACGTACTTTAGTATTCCCATCAGGCAAGAGTCGGTTGACGAGAACAACAGGTGCTGACCAGGGTGAATCAGATTCTACTATGATTCCATCATCCAAAAGCTCCTTAATTTGCTTGTCCAGTTCTTCTCTCTGTGCATGTGGAACGCGGTACGGGGCTTTAGCGATCGGGTGAACTTCTTCAGTTATTATCCGGTGCTTAATTCTGGAAGTACATCCCAATTGACTATTGCCTAACTTAAATATATCTTGATAATCATTCAGTAGAGAAATTAATTTATCCTTATCTGCTTTTTCCAAATGATCCAAATCCAGTTTATCCACGAAATTTTGACTGTTAATAGTTGAGACGTGTTCATTAATTCCTATATCCTCCCTTAATTGCAGCTGATGTTCAGTTCCGATAATTGTTTTGGCGGGAATAATTGTTTCTTGCCCATTCACATTGATTAATTTTACATTTATTACATTTTTATTACCTCTGGTTACAATTCTTGCGGCCATGATACCATTTACATGAATTTCTTCCGGTTCTATCATTATATCGTCTTCTACATTGTTTTTACTATTCCACTGTTCTCTATATGCTGTGCATATTATTTCCGTTCGCGGTGGAACCGTGGTATTTTCCTTCAGTCTTATGAATTTTAGCTCGGTGTTGGCTGACTTTTCTGCGCTTTCTTCGATTTTATTCCTATCATTTTCTTTCTTTGAATGCCCACTTCCTGAGGAAACTAGCGAATCCTCCGGGATTAACGATGGACATTTAAGAACATTGCTAACCCGTTTTTCCATGGTACCCGTTTTCTCACATTCTGTTTCATTTCCTAATTTACCGCTGATTTTACTGCTATTGTTTCCTCCCTTGTTGGTTATCATTGACGCCCCGCTATCATTTTTTGAAGAGACTGTCGAATCTTCCGTAGTGTCAATCGAATTCCCGGAAACGCCCACATTTCGTTCTCTCGTGATTTTTGCTGCTAATTTTGAATTACTTGTGTTACCCAACTTTTCATTGTGAACCGTCGCGATTTTAAAACAAATATTATCTAAATTAATTTCGGCTCTTCCGTAGTTAATATCTGCCTTATATTTTTCCATAAAATCCAACCCAATCAATCCGTCCGCTTTTATTAACAATTCATTGCTACATACTATGAATTTGTGATTTTTAAATTTGTTATTAAATTTTATTTTTACATTTGCCGTTCCTAAAACTGGTAATTGGTCTCCTGAAATACTTGTGATTATTCTGTTTGAATCTAGTTTATCAATTGTTAACCTTTCCCCTTCTACCACATCGCGCTTTATGATGCTAACACTAGCCCCAGTATCAATTAAAAAATAATAATTTTTGTTCCCTAAATTTAAACTAACGCAATTACTTCTACTTTCGGGTATTAGTGTGATGTTATGATAAATTTTTCGTTTGTGGTTTTCTAAGTCGTCAGATTCGGGGACATCTACGACTGATTTTCGTTTAAAGACTCATTGTTTTCTGACTGGGAAAATCTTACATTTGTGTCTTTGCACTCGATGGTTCTATGCCCCGGCATCTTGCAGCGAAAACAAGATTTTAAATTCTGTTCGGATGTATTGGTGTTTCTGCAGTTTCTTGCAAAATGCCCTAATTTTAAACATTTGAAACACATTATATTTTCGGTGTTAAAATTTGTATTATTTCGTTTAAAACGCTGATTCGGATTAAAATTATTTCTATTGCCGTTAAATGCATTATTTAAATTTTGAGGAGAATAATTGCTACTAGATTGGTTTTGTGCATAAAAATTACTGGGAATTGAATTAGATTGACTATTACAACTTTCTAATTGCTTGATTTTATCTGTAAGGAGGTCTAATTTTGCTACTAGCTCGTTTTGCGCTACATGATTTACATCACTCCTTGGCCCGCGAATCAAATTCTCTGCGTGCTCATAATTTTTTGCCAATTTTATAGCGTCACTTAGTGTTTCGGGGTTATTTGTGATTAAATCACGCTGTAAATGTGGTAACACACCAAAAACAAATTGTTTTACTATCCTTTTATCTAACATTTTCGTAATAATAGTTTGTTCGGCCGCATCTGAAGCAGGTTCATAGAGATGTTGTCCTAGAACTTTCAATCTATCTACATAATCATCAACGCATTCCCCAGTGCGTTGAAAACAACTAGAAAATTGATGCTCGATACTAACATAATTCGTTCTAGGTGCAAATCTGTCTATTATTTTACTCTTGAATTTCTCCCAATTTAGCTCTTTTCTCACGTCAGGAGTATTATCAACAAACAACTTTGCATTGTTCTTAAAACAAGTATGGGCGAACCTTACAGCTGTTTCGTCATTCCATTGTGCGATTGCTTTGTAGTTATCAAAATCCGAAAAAAAACTGCGAATTGATTCTCCTGGTTGCCCCGAAAAATCAGGGAGTCGGTTACAAAGACCCAACGCTGATATTAAGGTTGCAGTATTATCGCCTGCCGGCGCTGTTCCTACGGTTGCGGGACTATCGTTTGTAGGCATTATAGATTTTTTTGTACGGAATTTGAGCGGTAAGGCACAAGTACTTATTCAAATCCCACCCCGCTGCCAACCAAAATATGTGACAGAACAGATCCGGCACTAGGATAAAATATTAATAAAATGATTAGGCGCTACCACCAGGTTATTTTTTAAGGGTAAATAACCAAACCGGATTTTGAGTTTGAATAAAACTTGGAAAAGAATTATTAAAATTTAGACTTTCTTACGTTCGGAGGGCAAGGCGAATTAATCAAAGACAATATTAGACACATTAAATATATTAAATAAAATAGAACTAAATTACAAATAAATAGAGAGGTAAAAGTTACAGTTCTGAAATTAAACAAAAGACCAACAATTTCTAAGTGCAATCAACAATTTAGCATTTATCAATGGAATGACGTAGACATAAAATATAACAATAACTAATACTAATTAAATCTAAGTTTGGACTTACCAAACATTTTAGGTCAGGAGCGGACACTCGGCACACGGATCTGGCACTTCAAAAAAATGAACTTTTCTTCTTCACAACCAGTTAACGAATGTCTTTTAATTTTTGAAAAATACTCTGTCTTCGAAAATATCATCCCCACTAGTTTTGTGGAGTGGGCGTTTTTCAACCCTCCTATTGGAGAATTCAATACTGAGAAAGTTTGGTCGGGATGAGTGAAAACGTAGCTTAAAAACTGACTCATCTGCCTGGAATGCGCGCCAAACTTTCTCAGGGTTGAATTTACGGCTTAAAACGTGACCAATTTGGAAGCCTGAACTTAAAATTTGGACAAGGGATAATAAAACTTTACAACTGTCGCTCATAAACAAAATTTCAAAGGTTTTCTGAACATTGACATTTTCGAAGACATTTTTCCAGACCCACTAATAAATAAATATGCCGCCTGAGATCCACTAATAACTAAATATGCCGCTTGTCACATCTGTAATATATATATATATATATAGAAAAACTATTAATGTATAACTGTAGAAAATTCAATAATCTTTAATTTTTATAAAGACAACATGGGAAAAAAGGATTTAATGGTATTATTCTGAAGGGTTTATGTAATATATGTATCAATAATTATAAATATTTTATTAATAATGAAATAAGAAATATTAAATGTACTTCCCAGAGAAAGTCTTCAGTATATCTCTGGCTTTTTGACACTCATATTTATCTGTCAATTACATTTTAATTTTCCACTTGTTTTCCATGGGCTGCAAGATTCATTTACAACTTATTTTACATATTTATATGCAGGAGCGGATCTACTGATCTACATGGGGGCTAATAGGGCTTAAGCCCTGGGCCCCCAAGCGTCAAAGGGCCTACAAAAATTGAATTATTATTATCAATTTTTAGTTCACTAAATAAGTGTAAGTAGAATATTTTAAAAATATTTCCTTGTAATGCGAATGCGAATAAGTAGGATTCATTAATTTTTAGTATATTGGACCTATTTCAAAATGTCCGGAAGAGAGTACATGAACGGGAGTGAAATTGTTTTTGCAGATCCAAAAAATTTGAATGAAACTAAAGATGACCAAAACGTAAGTTTTTGTAACACCAGTAATGAAAGTGAATTATTTTTAAAATAATTGAAATATTTTTAATCTGAAAAAAAAAGAATGGCGCCCCCCTTGTACTTCAAGCCCTAGGCCCCGAAAAACCTAGATCCGCCCCTGTTTATATGTCTCTATCTTTAACTCCATAGAAGATATAATAAAAATTTAAATATACCTACCGGATAGAGATTTTTGTATTCTTTAATATTAGTATTAACAGAAGTTTTCAAAAAAAAAATAATATTTAGAAGATTCTTTCAAAGAAACTATTACTTCTGGTTGTCCAATTGTAACCAAAATCTAATCAGCACTTTCCAGGAATGTCAGATGAGGAAACTGCAGTTCGATATTTATTAAGTATATTCACACACACACACACACACACACACACACACACACACACAACCACACACACATCCATTCACACACACACATCCATTCACATACACACACACATACCCACAGACTATAATCTCTATATGCGATTTTTAGCATCCTATACCTCCCTTACCTAGGGTAGCGGGAGGTAAAAATCTGTTGTGGCCAGCACAATACCTCTCGCCATTTTTATATTAGGCTATATAAGTATTGTTTTTAACATTTCTGGTACACACAAAAATTCTAATTACATCTATTCGTTATTTTTCAATTCATTCTAAGAACAGTTTCCTCCTACTCTTCTAAATGTTCGAGATTCTTCCAATTCATTGACGAGATTGGCGGTATTTCTGAAGGGTATATGATGAATTATATGTATAGTAAGCACATGTTTAGTTGACACTGATTACATACTTTGCCTTATAAATGAATCCTTTTTCTTTTTATACCAATTTTAGATGTTGACGGACTCTTTTCCTCATTATAACAACAGCATATTATATTACTATTACATTTCGACTTGTTAATGCAAGAATTCTATATTTATCTATAATTTGAAATATTTAATTAATGATAAAATAAGAAATATAAAATGTACTTCCCAGAAAAAGTCTTCAGTGATGTCTAGATATTTAATACTGACATTTATGTTAATTACAAACATTTTATTTTTTCAACTGGGTCCATAGGCTGATTGACTCATTATACAATGGGTTATTTTATATATTTAGAATTCAGTCTATCTCCAAATCTATAGAAGATATAATAAAAATGTTTAATATATTGGATAGATAATTTTATAAAATTTGTAACAACATAAATTTCCAAAAAATAACATTTAAAAGAATTTTTTAAGAAACTACTACTTCCGGTTGTCCATTTGGTACAAATCTAATCAGCTCTTCCCGGGAATGTTAGATTGAGGAAACTGCAGTTAAATATTTTTTAAGTCTTATAGTATTTGAGAAACCGTGGTTCCAACATACACACATACATCCACACACACACACACACACACACACACACACACACACAGACACACACGGACATCATCGTAAAAATGTTATAATCGGATTATAGGGACCTTAAAATGTGCTTATCCACTAAAATCTGGATATCCGATTTTTAGCATGATTCCAATACCTCTCTGAGCGAGACATAAAAAGAAAACACGTTCCATGGGTATTGCTACTAACAAACCGAAAATTTGAAATTTCTTTTTGAAATTGCGAAGAAAGCATAAACATAATTGAAAAATTCAAAAATAGTTTTGTATGCAGTTTTTAATTATGAAGAACTTTGCACTCTATAGTTTTTGTCGTAAAATGAATAGAACAAGAAACAACATAAAACTAAAATCCTATGTTAAATCTCTAATATATTATGTAAATCTCTGATATCTATCAATTAGTAATATTACTGCTACTATTTGCATGGCAATGCTGCATAGATCGTAAGATTTATGACAATTAAAATTAATTTTTCTTCAAACGTCTTAAAAATGGCATCTTTTGTGACTTGATTCACAAGGTAGAAATGAAATAAATATCCATAGCAACTATATAAAATGAGCGAATAAGAAGTAACTTGTAAAATACAAACCTGTCATGTCGCCCTAAGTTGCACTATACACTAACCTAAGAATAAAGTTACTAAAAACCTCCAACAGCTGTCAAATTTAAATTAAGAATATACAAATTAAAATATAAACAGTTTATATTTAACGAAATAACATATTAAAAAATAGCAGATTCCTCGACATATTATATCCTTCAGCCAATTGAACAACTTCAAGGGCCGTACATGGCAATACTTCAAATTCTGATATAATTGCACATAAGGAGATTATAAAATTGCATAGTTTTTATTTAAGCGTCAAAACGTGAAAATTTTCACTTGAATGTTTATAACAAAAAGTGAACAAATACGAATGTATCCATAGCAACAGAGCAATTGAAATCAGCAAACGTTCTTTATGTAAAATATTTATAATTATTGTAACGTTAAGTTGTAATTATTTTATTTAAATACGTATGTTTGAAGAAAAAATATAATGTGTCATTCGGAGTAAAAGTGTCATTGTGAGCCTCGCTACCGCTCGTCGTTCAAACTTACATGCTCGCCACACAAAGAATCACTTTTACTCCTAATAACACAATATACTATTCTTTATAATTTTTTATCTATAAATACATTGGGCCGGATTTAGCACTCTTCTTTAACTAAAGAAGCTTTAAAAATAACAAAATAAAGGGAGACGTATGTAGTAATGGATTAAAAAAAATCTGTTGTGGCCAGCACAAGACCTCTCGCCATTTCCATTTTATGTTATAAAAGTATTGTATTGCACTTCGCTGTCGAACAGTCGTTTATAACAAAAAAATTACAGAACTTTACCCAAATATTGTTACGTTCCGTCAAAAGGAAGGTATTGTCTTGATCAAAAAATTCGGTGGTGAGTTTTTAATGAATAAGCACGTTTTAAGATCCCTAGAATACGATTTTACTAATTTTACATTGATGTCTGTATGTATGTATGTATGTATGTATGTATGTATGTATGTATGTATGTGTGTGTGTGTGTGTCTGTGTGTGTGTGTGTGTGTGTGTGTGTCTGTGTCTGTGTGTCTGTGTGTGTGTGTGTCTGTGTGTGTGTCCGTGTGTGTGTCCGTGTGTGTCCGTGTGTGAGACAAATTTTTTTCCGACGATAACTCCAAAACTACAATTCTAAAAATTATGATTCTTTCGTATTCCTCTTCTTTACAACCATATGAAGCGCTGATTAGATTTTGGTTATAATTGGTCAACCGGAAGTACCCTTATGTGATGATCTTAACAGTTTTTCTGGAAAATACGCAGTTAAATATCATTTTTCGACATTTTATGATCATTAATATGAAAGAAAATCTTATTCTCTGTACGATTTGATTATACATTTTTCCTTCATATTCAATAAATATAGAGTTATAAAGAGATTAAGAGAGGTTAACTTTCAAAAATCAGTCTGCTTTGCAAAAATTATGGAAACAGCAGATATATTCAAAAAATTCTAATTGACAGATGTCAGTGTCAAGTGCAAAACCAAAGTGGAAAGTATAGGATCAGAAAGTAACATAAGTGACAGAGTGTTCTTCGCAAGTGACTTGCAGTTTCATTATCGGGAGTACGAGGAAAGCCAAAGAGACGATGGAAGGACTGTGTAGCAGAATATTTGAGAGTGGAAGAACTATGTGAAAAAGATGCGTTGGATAGGAATGAGGAAGTGTGAAGTACCATTTACAGAATGTACATTCGTGTTATAATTATATTGGATTTAAAGAAATAGTGTGTTCGTGTTACAATTTTACAGGATATATAGCATCTTTTCCAAGGAACTTTTGGTATCTGATTTGTACAAATACATTGAATTGACGGAAGGTTTTATGCTGGCCACAACAGATTTTTTTTATTGTATTTAACATGTCTTCTGTACACATACAATTCTAATTATATCGATTTTTCAGTGTATAAGTTCCTAAATGAGATTCTTCCAATTCATTAACAAGTTTGGCGGTATTTATAATGGATATAATGCATGTTACCTATAATTTTAAAAAATTAATTAGAGAGAGAGAGAAAGAGAGACATTGTTGTAAAAATATTAAAAACAATATTCATTAAAAATTCACCATCGAATTTTTTGACCAGACAATACTTTCCTTACCTAAAGGTAACGGAATGTAAAAATATAACTTATTGCTAGTAATAGTGGCAAAATGTTTAATATCTAATGATAGGGTATTATACCACAGGCAAATTTTAACTATCTTAAATAATAAGACAAAAATATACATAAATTAATGAGTATTAGAGATTTTTTTTTGTTTAAATATTGATTAGCTCGGAAACTACAAGCGATTGAAGTTGATTACTAATTGAGTATGACGCGATCATAAGAATTTGATTGGTAGCCTGATTTTAAAAAGGAGATACGCGCGTCTTTTGCGGTCATCTTTAAAAGATTATGAACTGTCACCTAACCTAACCTATCAAAAAATGAACAATTTTGTGTTTGATGAATTTGTTTAATTATAATATTAACAATAATAATGTATTTATAATTAAATTCATTTGCAATATTAATTAAATTAATAATAATGTCAGAAAATTGAAACTTTGAAACTTCAAAACAAACAAGCCTAGCGTCATCCGCCGTCATACATAATTTGTGTCATAATATTGTCAAACTGTTCCAGTGTTCTATAATTTATTAGGAAAATAAATGATTATTATTTTTGTTATGTATGTTTAATAATAATTTCTTTGTTAATATAGCGTATAAGTTTTTATATACAAATATTTCAGCTATGCACACATGAAAAAATTTGTCCCCTCTATAACTAATAGTTTGTCCACTGTTTGTTGATCACTAGTCTGTAAGAGTCTGTACCTGCTTCATCACGCACCAAATTCTTAA
Organism: Ophonus ardosiacus; assembly: GCA_943142095.1. Taxonomy (NCBI): domain Eukaryota; kingdom Metazoa; phylum Arthropoda; class Insecta; order Coleoptera; family Carabidae; genus Ophonus; species Ophonus ardosiacus. The sequence goes on from OW964823.1 coordinate 44,169,931, forward strand.
ACTTTAAAAATTTATACCTCGTTTATTACGTAAATTTTTTAAGTCGCGTTTGCACTAAAATTCTTATTTCATCCTGTTCTTACAGAAAAAAAATATGGTATAGGACCCTATTAATTTCTAACAAAATAACAATCTTATAGAAGTATAAAACCACTGAAATATATACTAACTGGAACTCGCATACTCTACCTATCAGCGTACGCTGCACTGAAGCTCATTGAACTATAATGGCTGGTCCTGTTCGCGCACGTTCGTGCCGAACCGAATCTAGCCGAATAACTCGTATCACAGCTGATCGCTTTGTTTTCATATTATGCTTCATTTATTTAAACATGCGCCACACAAAATAATTTCCGTCTACTCACAAACTGTCTCGATGTTTGCCAACTACTCCAGCAGCAGTCTTCCGTCTACTCACGAACTGTCTCGATGTTTGCCGACTACTCCAGCAGCAGGCTTTCAATATGCTTCACGGTCACGGTTCGTACGCGCATTCCAGGTAGTATATATTTCAGTGTATAAAACACTGTATTTTAGGCAATTGATCACAATAATATGGGAAATGTGACAAATATGATTTACCTAAAAATCATATAAAATGAAAATTTATTTTTAATAACTATGTAAGTTTCTGGTTATTGCATAATTTTAAATATACAGGCCCGCCAAAAGTAAAATATGTAGTAGGTTATGCAGTTTGTAATTCTCTACTGTTTTATGTTTTAAAAATAATATCCAAAAGAGGGTAGCCTTTTCCAATGGTGCAGGCAGAAAGGCACTTCCTGAAGTTATGCGCTATATCGATCAACATCCTTTGAGAAATTTCGGGAATCACTCGGCGTATCTCGTTCTGGAGCTCTTGGCTTGGATGGTCCGAGTCTTGTAGCCGAACACGGCGCACACTGCTTGTCAATTACTGGGCACAGTTCGCAGAAAGTTTCCAGGCCGCGTAATTTCGCGTTTCGGTGATGTCCCTTGGCCCCCTTGCTTACCCGATCTATCGAAGTGCGATTTTTGTGTGGGGCTCCTTGAAGTCTAAGGTGTAGATAACAAGTCTTGGACCATCCAAGAGCTCCAGAACGAGATTCGCCGAGTGATTACCAAAATTCCTCAAAGGATGTTAGTCGGTGTAGCGAATAACTTCAGGGAGTACATAGCTGCCTGCATCGCTGGAAATGGCCACCATCTTTTGGATATTATATTTAAAACATAAAACAGTAGAGCATTACACACCGTATATCCTACTACATATTTTGGTGTATTACATTACGTTATGTCAGTTTGTAAGTCATATAAAGTGGCTGACCTATACATAAAACAGGAATATTCAGTATATCGATAACTATTTTTTAGACGACCATTATGATACGTATGACATATCAGCGTAGTATCCTAACACTGAAAGTTGAACTTATCACATTAGTGTTACGATATATTTCATATCGTAATAGTTGACACGGTTGCTAGGTTACTATATCATTATTTTCTGGCTATATGTATACATTATTCATTTGTCAGCTGTCCGCACGTTTGAACCTAAATTTCAGTTTTGTAAAAAAAGTAAAATTTATTTAAGCTCGTCTAAAAAATAATGTTCATAACTTGTATGAAATACAAATATCTTAGCTCGTGTGTATTGACTTGCACTCCGCTACGCGTCATGCGTCAATTTACACTCACATGATATTTGGTATTTTTCATAACTTGTTACGAAAATAACTATATCATGCATTTTTATTATAATAATTCTTATTTATATTGCATTTAATAAAAAATGAATTTTAGAATATAAATTATTTTTGGCTGTAAATAGATTTTACAAAAGAGAAATGAATAACGAATGAATATAAACATAATGGTAAAATAATCATTAACAACCCTGTCGAATGACAATTGATTGATAATATGGATGCCCAGATAATGTTCGTTATATTCAGTGAAGGAGAACCAATGATTTGGAGAGTAAACGAGTAGAGTAAACTCTACAATCTACATACTCTACATGTTCAGTTAGATTAATTTCCAATGTTAGCTCTCCTATATCCATGCGCAATTGAACTCATGCTATAATAATTACTTCCGGCACTATTTTAAAAATTAGTATATATATATGTATATAAATATGTCAACAAATCATTAGCTACAAAATTTAACATAATAGGAAATCATTTTTAAAATAAAGATAGGGTAAATGTTTTCTTTATGGGATGTGAGAATATATATGAACCCAGAACCCAATATATTTTTGGAACTCGCCGAAATGAGTAGATCGGTAGGTACTAATTTTAAGGTGAGGAAATTGAAAATTTTTAGAGAAATATGCAAGCTAGGTAAGCAGTTTGTCGTCTTAGCCTTGATAAATGCCAGTGTTTCTCAGAGGTACCATAACAATGGACTCCGTATTGCGCTAAGGTCGCTGGGGTTTGTCTAATGAGACTAAGAAATGAACCGTTTACCGTTGCATTTAAATTGAGAAAGATATTCTTTAATATTAATTTATTTTTACTAGCAACCCAACCTGGCTTCATCCAGGAATATTTTTGAATTTACCGCCATAAATTTTGTTTATAAGAAGACTCATAATATATCTTTGGCTTTTGGCATTCACTTTTAATTAAACGATGATAGGGTGTATTCTGTAAGAACAATGTTAATTTTAACATGCCCTTAAAAAATAACATTTTAACATGACTGTTAATAATAAATTCGTTTTTTTTTTGTATTCTCTACGCAAAAATTTGACACTGCGTCTTAAATTTTCACATGTCTTAAATACCAGAATGACAAGACAGAAAAAAGACACGTCCCAGACACGTCTTTACTTGTCATGTAGTTAGCAACCATAATACAAATAAATAAACATAATAAAAATATAAAAATGTAAACAACTGTCAGTATATCTGTCACTGTCACTCAATAAAAACTATAATGGAAGTAATATAGCTAATTAGCTAATACTTCAGAAAATAAATTAAAATCTGCTGCATAATCCTGACTCATTTTTAGGTTCCTTATTAAAAATGAATTATATTGAAATTGTAAATTATTTATCATTATGTAAAATTTCTTTTTCTTGACCGTCAAGTTATAACCTGGAATTGGCGATCTATGTTATAGTTTGACAAATAACACAGAAATAAACACTTTTAACTGCATATAACACATAATTTAAAGAATTTTCAACAGGACAACGATCCTAAAATACTTTAAAATTAGTAAAAGAATTTTTACGTAAAAAAATCCGTATTCTTGTCTGTCCATGCTAATCTCCGGATTTAAATCTAATAGAGAATTTATGACAAGAGTTAAAAATCCTCGTGTGTAAAGAAAAACATTCCAAATAGGATGAATTATGGAACCATTTGGAAAATGAATAGCAAAATTTGCCGCAAGACTATGTCAAATTTAATCAATTCACTGCCAAGACGGTGTGCTGCAGTGATTGCTTCAAGAGGAATATCGACGAAGTGTTAAATATAGAATACAAAATCGCAAGTCCAATAAGATTGTACCTCTGAATTATATACTAACCGGAACTCGCATACTCTACCTATCAGCGTACGCTGCACTGAAGCCCCATTGAACAATAATGTCTGGTCCTGTTTGCGCACGTTCGTGTCAAACCGAGCCTAGCCGAATAATTCGTATCATAACTGATCGCTGATCGCATACATTTTATTTAAACCTGCGCCACACGAAATAATTTCCGTCTACTCACGAACTGTCCCGATGTTTGCCGACTACTCCAGCAGCCAGCTTTCAATATGCCTTCACAGTCACGGTACGTACGCACATTCCAGTTAGTATATATTTCAGTTTTTGTAGTGAAAACTACTTTAGGCGCACATTTTTTCCCAGGCAATCAACAAAGTTGAATCGACACGCGTGATGAGTTACAGTGTTCGGGTAAACTCAGGGAGAGCCGAACGTCACACGTCACTGTTTCGGGTCATAGTCTACGTTACGTTATTAATACAAGACCGGGAAACATCACAATATCTGTCAAGAAGAAACTCTAGTTCCAATCTCGCCGTTTTGGCGTGACTTATGGCTGGATTATGATGGATATAATTTATAAATTTAAGTTTGAAATTTACGATTTACCTTGTTGATTTATAGTGAATTTAAAGATATGAAATGTATCCAATCAACTTCTTGTATTGGTTCACGTGGTTTGACACAAATGGGATGACAATTAGGTAACCTCTTATGATAATAATATAACCATATTTTCGGAATCCAATTGAACAAATTTCTCAAATTAAGATTAAGATGTAAGGTTACGAGCAGTTCAACTGTCAATTGACACTTTCATATTCCCCACCAAAATCATTGTTTGAAATACTGTGAAATTTACATTTAGAATATAAAATATGGTGATATTTTAAATTTAAATTCTAAATCATAAATATCTTAGTCATCATGAACCAGTAAAGGCAAATATGTACAATTTATACAAACCGTATTATCAGCGTTACAACGTGGTTACAACCGGTAACTTGATTTCATGGAAGTCTAAAAATGGCATTTAAATGACAACGGGAATAAATTGCGCCCTCATCACCGGTTTTAAATCTAGAGTTTTTGGCCAGATTTTAAAATAAAATCTCACAAGAAAATTAAAATTCTTTCTTGAAAATTTTGTAAGAATTTGGTTAGAATGCTCGCAACATTTTGACAAGTTTTAAAAAAAATTGAAAGTAAACCCAGCAACACTTAAATATTTAAGTTTATAACGCTTCCGAGAGCAGTCAAGAGATGGCATTGCTGGACGATCCAAATATCAACCATTAACATATAAAGAAAACAAAATAACACGTGAAATAAATTCAGATTACACAACTATGAATGTTGGGGTTCTACAAGATGGTGTCCTGTCTCCAACTCTATTCTTATTATACATCAGTGACCTATGCACGATATTTGAAGATGATTGCTGTTTGACTATAGGCACGCAGACGACGCCTCAATCATAATATCGGACGCATCAGAAAACTCACTGAAAAATAAATGTCAAGATTGTTTAAATAAATTATCAAATTGGTTTTGTGCGAATGATTTATTTTTTAATAAATCTAAAACGCATTATATATGCGCTTCCATATTTCTCAATTTAATAAAAACCTTAATTTAGATATTGTTATAAATAATACAAAATATCTACGATTTACGAAACTAAATTTCTATGTATGATTATTAACGAAAATTTAATTTGAAATTCTTAAGGAGTATATATATAGAAACAAACTTAATTCGGTTTGTTTTCAGTTTAGGCATTTATATCAAGTTCTCACCAAAGAACAGTTAATTTTATTTTACTACGCAAAAGTAGAATCTGTGATACGATAACGTGTTAACTATAGCTAATAATGTTTATAAAAATAGATGTTTTAACTTAACACAATTTATAATCTTCGAAAAAAAAAACACATGACAGATGTCAACACTAAGCATTTGATATTCAAAATGGCGGCAGAAGAAGGAAATTTTAGTTCCACATAAGCGGTGTTTCGTTATTTAAATTTGCCAATAAAACCAAATCAAAGCAAGCAATTTTTATAGTAATTAAAATAACAAGTACACAATCATGATACACAAGATAGTTGTTGGTTGTTATGTTGTTTATGAGCTGTCATTAATTGAATTTTCACTTCGGACGTGCGGTCACAAACACACATTTTTTTTACTACTTTTAAACCAAGTTTATTTCTAGCGCAATACTTTTGAACAACATCATAATTTATTTAGTTATCACGTAAGTTTATTTACGTAGTTTTTAGTTTATAATTTGAAAATATTTTATGCACAAATACATATGGTTATTGGTATAACTGTTTCATTTCTTTATCACCTTTACAATATATGATGTAGCGTAAAAATTTGTATGGCTTAAAACTTTTGCGCACTTCTGTATTTCTTTTATTTCAGTGAAGATGTGCAAGTTTAAAATAACAATATTATTCCATTTTCTTCTGTAAAATGTCTGTAGAAATCATGTAGATATGCTTGGAATAATCTTAGTTGATTGTTGAAGACATTGTCTGGAGCCCTGGAGCATATGTGTTGGTATGATACAGAGTACGTTATCGACATATCTCGGTCGGCGTTTCCGGTGTCGTAGTGCCTACCATAGCTTCGAGTGTCGCCAAGTTCTAATCAATAGGAGTACGCGAGACATACTCGTGTTTTTCTCGTTTTCGTACCAGATATCAGATGTGGATAGAGATTTTCATTAAGTTTAACTTTGTGTCGTGTTTAAAAAGAATAAATGGTTGTCTTATAGTTTCTTGTTACCTACAAAGTTTTTATTAAATTTCATGGCTCCTTTACTATTAAAGTCCATAATAAATTAAATTTAATAGATTGGAGAATGCGCCATCCGGGAATATTGTTGGTTGTTAATAACAATAACAGCTCGCCAAACTAAACCGAAGGAAGCCTACAGTGTCTGATCTGGTATATTATATTAGTAATACTTGGCAGGATATAAAGTCTTTCCTGATATGTATTCATTTAGGCATATTTTTTATTATCTTATTTGACTGATTTGTATAATATGTTACCAGAAAATTCAATAGAAATAACAAACATTTTTCATTGAACAAGGAAAGGAATAAAATTGAACAATACATGTACATGATTAGAAATAATACTTTTTAAGTTCTTACTTACAAATATTCTGGGAAATGTGGTTTTTAACATTTACCGAAATACTGCCCCCCAATAGCGATTTATTCGCACCAGACCGGGTCGGGCTTTGAGGTTTGGCTCGACTCGATCCGAGATACTCGAAAATCAACTCGGTAATAAATAAGTCGACCTGGCTCGAAAATTGACTCGAAATCGGCTTCAGACCGAGCCGGGCAATAGTTTGAAAGTAAATACATTCGGAATTTTAATTTTGATATGTGATTTTTCCGTGTCAAACTTATAAAAATAACTCTATGCTTCACTAAATCGTTTTACATTGGTTAACATAAATTGTTCAAAATTAGACGCTTCTAGTATAAGCTTTTTAGCAATTTTTCTCTTTATAAATAGTATTTAACTTCTTTAAAAACTAATGTACAGATTAATTTTATAACTAATTTATTGGTGTATAGTTTATTTTTTTAATTGTTATGAATAGTCGTAGAAAAAATAGTATATGCAACTCAATGACTATTAATATAAGCTTGTTACATAATATACTATTCTTTTTTACCTCCCGTGGAAAGTATAGGGATCGTGCTAAAAACCACATATCAAAATTTTAGTAAAAGACCACGTTTTAAGGTCCCTAGAATCCAATTTTAACATTTTTACGATAATGTCTGTATGTGTGTATTTGTGTGAGTATGTGTATGGATTTTCTGCGCTCGAACTCAAATACTATCATTCAGAAAATTCCGAAACCTTGTATTTCGACCCTATTCTAATATGGAAAGAAACCATTAGATTTTTGTGTAAATCGGATTACCGGAAATGGCATTTCCTTCCATTTCATAATGGGTTTTCTCCGAAAAGTATAATTAAATCTTTTTTCGCATATTATGTTATAAAAATCTGATGTGGCCAACACAAAACCTCCCGCTATTTAATTTTTATTAATTTAAATACAACTTAAGTATTTACTACTACTATTTACTAACGCTGCAGACTGTTTCATTGCATAAAAGTATTGCTTTATTTACTATTTTCTTTTTAAAATTTCACTATTATTAATTTGTAGTGACTAGCTTTTTGACAGTGACATTTACTGTCAGTTACATTCATTTGAAATATGAACTGTATAACAAAGGAATTATTGTGTTTATCTTAGGCTTCAGGACTTATATATAAAAAAAATAATTTTTAAATTTATCTAAAATTCAATAACTTTCATTTTCACAATGACATAAAATGCAAAAAATTGCCATTTAATGGTATTTTTTGAAGACAAACCATTATGAGCTTGAGTTAAAGTACCATTTCTGGTTATCCGATTTACAACAAAATCTAATGGCTTCTTTTCATATTAGAATAGGGTAGAAATACAAGGTTTCAGAATTTTCTGAATGATAGTTTTTGAGTTAGAGCGAAGACAAAATCTATACACATACATACACACACACACACACACACACACACACACATACAGACGTCATCGTGAAAATGTTAAAATTGGATTCTAGGGACCTTAAAACGTGGTCATTTACTAAAATCTCGATATGTGATTTTTAGCACGATCCCTATACCTCCCTTACCAAGGGTAGCGAGAGGTAAAAATGGGCAATTTTTGTTATAAAATACGTAATTTATACGAAATTAATGTGGTCAGGTGTAGGCATTCTTACCTCTTGACAAGATAGTTATTGAATTCATGCTAAAAACCGCATATTCTAATTTTAGTGAATAAGCCTGTTTACACAATATTCTCTGATTTATGACAATATAATAAAAATGCATTGTATTTTCTTATGCCTGATGAGTTTCTGGTCGCGAGCGAACTGCAAATTTATCGTTGATTACAACAAACGAATGGTTAAAATAAATATTGATTATAACAATCAACAGAAATTTAAATTCTACAGAATTCAAATGTAAAGTATATTGATTTTAAAAGAAAAATTTAATCATTCGTACATTTCAATTATAGACTATTAAATAAATACCTTTGTTAAAATGTAGCAACAACTTTATATGCTTTATTACGAGATATCTATAATAATATAAGTATTAATTACACTTTCAATGGAACAAATAAATATAAAATACGTCAAATAAATCTTTAATTAGCCTAAAATACAACTATTTTACATTCTTACCTGTAGCTCATTTATATATTTATTAATCCATGTCATATCTATTTATTTCAAAAAATATTTACATTCATAAGTTAATATTTTGACATATGTCAAATATGACGTTTCACAGTATTCGAACCAAGAAGCACGGACATGAAAAATCAAAAATTATAATTTTTAAATATAAAGATTTGGGCTTTTTTAACTATTGTGAAATAATTGCCCATTGTTATAGTTTATATTTATGAATTTAACTTGTTACAGATTGACCTCTTTTCAGAAATATTTTCTTTAAAAGTTCTGATTGACATGACAAAGAAACGTGCTTCGTCTTAAAATTTTCAAGGACACCTTCGATGCATTACGGGATGATTGTTTGAAAGTACCAGATTTCTATTTTTAATAATTTTTTACACAAAAACTATGCATTGTACAGAAATATGATCTATTACTAGGAAATCAAGTTGAATTATTCTCTACAACATGCAACAATTTTCATTACAATCGCTCAAGTCGTTTAGGTTGTAGGGGTGAACAAAATTTTACCGATCTTCGTGATTAAAGAATCTATTGTGAGATAGTGAATGAACCTTTTTAGTATACAGACTAGCGAAAACTCGGCTTCGCCGAGTATTCACTAGGGCTCCGCCGATAGTGTTTTATAATAGTTTTACGTACGTCCAATCCGTCTAGGAACAATTTAAACGCAAAGTACTACCGCTAAGAGTCTTTCAAAATATTTTTTTCCCACCCACCCAAACAACCAACGCAACCTGCCCACTCAAACTGCTTACGCAACCTGCCCACGCAATATGCCCACCCAAATGACCTACGCAACCTGCTCACCCAAACTGCCCACCCAAAATTCCCACGCAACCTGCCCACCCAAAATGCCCACGCAACCTGCCCACTCAAACTGCCCACGCAACCTGCCCACTCAAACTGCTTACGGAACTTGCCCACCCAAAATCCAATCGAGCTGTCAATTTTGACATTTTTGCTTGGCAGCCCTCGACCATACCTCTCATTTGATACCAAACACGACATGGTTCTGACAACTTTAAACAAAAAACAAAAGCCGATCGAGCTGTCAATTTTTTGACATTTCAGCATAGCAGCCCTTGACGATACCTCATTTGATACCAAACACGACATGGTTCTGATAACTTTAAGCCGATCGAGCTGTCAAATTTTTGACATTTCAGAATGACAGCCCTTGACGATACCTCATTTGATACCAAACACGAGATGGTTCTGATAACTTTAAGCAAAAAACAAAAGCCGATCGAGCTGTCAAATTTTTGACATTTCTGCTTGGCATCCCTCGACGATACCTCTCATTTGATACTAAACACGACATGGTTCTGACAACTTTAAGCAAAAAAACTTTTTTACTTAGTTACTTATGGAAAGTTTGGCAACACTTTGAAAATGCACATGAATCACGGACATGAACCTTCGAAAATTATAATTTTTAAATATAATGTTTTAGGCCTTTTAAACTTCTATGGAATTACCGCCCATTGCCATAATGTATGTTATGAATTTAACTTTTTTCAAAATGTCCTTATTTTATAAATAATTCCATTTAAATGTTCTGATTGACATGTCAAAGAAACGTTCTTCGTCTTAAATTTTTCAAAGAAGACTAAATTTTTGATTTCAAATTGTTTCGAAAAGCCAAAATACGACCTTTAAAAATTTTTTACACAAAAACTATGCACCGTACAGAAAAATGACCTATTACCAGGAAATCAAGTTGAATTATTCTCTACAACCTGCAACTATTTCCATTAAAATCACACGCACCGTTCAGGCTGTATATGTGAGCAAAATTTCCGCGATCGTCATGATGAAACTAATGTGAATTTACCTGTTTAGTATAACGGACTAGCGAAAACTCGCTACGCCGAGTATTCCCTAGGGCTTCGCCGATAGTGTTTTTTAATAGTTTTACGTACGTCCAATCCGTTTAGGAACAATTTAAACGCAAATTGCTAACGCTGAGTCTTTCAAAATTTATTTTTTTCCTGCCCACCCAAACGCCCACGCAACCTGCCCACCCAAACTGCTCACACAATATGCCCACCCAAACGGCCCACGCAACCTGCCCACCCGAAATGCCCACGCAACCTGCTCACCCAAACTGCCCACGTAACCTGTTCATCCAAAATGCCTACGTAACCTGCCCACTCAGTCTGCCCACCCAAACTGCCCACGCAACCTGCCCACCTAAAATGCCCACGCAACCTGATTGCCCCTGACATTACCTTTCATTTGATACCAAACATGACATGTGTCTGACAACTTTAAGCGAAAAACAAAAGCCGGTCGAGCTGTAAAATTTTTGACATTTCTGCATGGCAGCCCTCGACGATACCTCTTTTTTGATACAAAACACGACATGGTTCTTATAACTTTAAGCCAAAAACAAAAGCCGATCGTGTTGTCAGATTTTTGACATTTCTGCATGGCAGCCCTTCACGTTACCTTTCATTTGATACCAAACATGACATAGTTCTGACAACTTTAAGAAAAAAACAAAAGTCGATCGATCTGTCAAATTTTTGACATTTCTGCATGGCATCCCTCGACGATACCTCTCATTTGATACCAAACAGGACATGGTTCTCACAACTTGAAGCAAAAAACAAAAGCCGATCGAGCTGTCAAATTTTAGACATTTCTGCATGGCAGTCCTCGACGATACCTCTCATTTGATACCAAACACGACATGGTTCGGAAAACTTTATGCAAAAAACAAAAGCCAATCGATCTGACAAAATTTTTATATTTCTGCATGGCAGCCCTCGACGATACCTCTCATTTGATACCAAACACGACATGGTTCTGACAACTTTCAGCAAAAAACAAAATCCTATCGAGCTGTCAAATTTTTGACATTTTTGCATGGCAGCCGTCGACGATACCTCTCATTTGATACCAAACACATGCTTCTGACAACTTTATGCAAAAAACAAAAGCAATCGATCTCACAAAAATTTTACATTTCTGCATGGTGGCCCTTGACGATACCTCATTGGTACAAACACGACATGTTTCTGACAACTTTATGTAAAAAAATAAAAACCGATCAAACTGTCAAAATCTTGACATTGGAGTATTTGTGTTTTACTTTGTTACTTATGGCAACACTTTCTCTTATAGTTATGTTTAAAATTTATTATATTTTTTATTAGTAGCTTGGAAATTAATAGACTAACTTCACTGTAATACAGTTAGGAATATGTATTTGTTTTTCACTTATGGCATATTTGGTAACACTTGTGTACCGACTTCACATTGATCTAGTTAGCAATATTTGTTTTATACTTACCTAGTTACTTATGGAATGTTTGGCAACACTTTCGAAGTGGACATAAACCACGGACATGAACCATCAAAAATTATAAATTTTAAATATGTTTTACTCCATTTTTACTATTGTGAACTAATTGCCCATTCTCATAATTTATGTTTATGAATTTAACTTCTTTCAAATTGTCCTCGTTAAAAAATATTTCCATTTAAAGGTTCTGATTGACATGTTAAACAATATTTCTCCTAGGGCTCCGCCGATAGTGTATTATAATAGTTTTACGTACTTCCATTTCCTCTAGGCACCATTTTTATCAATTTCATATCCAAATTAGGTTCCATTTAAATACATGCCTTTTTCGTCGTTCAGCAACTATTTTGTCAATGGAAACATGCGTACATATGTTAATGTACGTTCATTCACTGAATTATCACCTTTTCAACTTCTCTGTCATAAAAAGCAAACAGTGTTATTTATGGATGAACATATGTTAAAATTTAACTTCAAGGTTATATAAGAATTGTTAATTACCATGTAAAAGGAGAAAATAATTATAAAATACCTTTCATTATACAGTCATATGCATAATAATCGTTCCATAAGAAAATATATCCACTCTTAATTGATATTTACATATTTCTTATATTGGTTTGTCACCAACATTTGACATGTCAAATGTGACAGATGACATTGTTTTTTTTTTATTAATTTTGTATATGTAGACTTCGATCGATTGTTTCAAACTATTATTTCCCGCCCACCCAAACAGCCCACGCAACCTGTCCACCCAAAATGCTCACGCAACCTGCCCACGCAATATGCCCACCTAAACGGTCCTCGCAACCTGCTCACCCAAACTGCCCACGCAACCTACCCGCCCAAAATACCCACACAATATGCCCACCCAAAATGCCCACGCAACCTGCCAACCCAACCTGCCCACTCAAACTGCCCACTCAAAATGCCCACGCAACTTGCCCACCCAAAATGCCTACGCAACCTGCCCATCCAAACTGACTACGCAACTTGCCCACCCAAACTGCCCACGAAACGTGCACACCCAAAATGCCCACGCAACCTGCCCACCCAAAATGCTCACGTAACCTGCCCACCCAATCTGCATGACAACCTTTGACGATATCACTCATTTGATACCAAGCACGACATGGTTCTGACAACTTTAAGCAAAACACAAAAGTCGATCGAGCTGTCAAATTTTTGACATATCTACATGACAGTCCTTGACGATACATCTCATTTGATACCAAACACGACATAGTGCTGACAATTTTAAGCAGAAAACAAAAGCTGATAGAGCTGCCACATTTTTGACATTTCTGCATGACAACCTTTGAAGGACCCTCTCATTTGATATCAAGCATGACATGGTTCTAACAACTTTAAGCACAAAAAAAAGGCGATCGAGCTGTCAAATTTTTCACATATCTGCATGACAGCCCTTGACGATGCATCTCATTTGATACCAAACACGACATAGTTCTGACAACTTTAAGCAGAAAACAAAAGCTGATCGAGCTGTCAAATTTTTGACATTTCTGCATGACAGCTTTTGACGATACCTCTCATTCGATACCAAACACGACATGGTTCTGACAACTTTAAGCAAAAAACAAACGCCAATCCAGCTGTCAAATTTTTGACATTTCTGCATGACAGCCCTTGACGATACCTCTCATTTGATACCAAACACGACATGGTTCTCACAACTTTAAGCAAAAAACAAACGCCAATCCAGCTGTCAAATTTTTGACATTTCTGCATGACAGCCCTTGACGATACCTCTTATTTGATACCAAACACGACATGATTCTGACAACTTTATGCAAAAAAACAAAAGCCAATCGATCTCACAAAATTTCTACATTTCGGCATGGTAGTCCTTGACGATACCTCTCATTTGATACCAAACACAAAATGGTTCTGACAACTTTATGCAAAAAAACAAAAACCGATCGAGCTGTCAAAATCTTGACATTGGAGTATTTGTGTTTTACTTAGTTACTTATGGCAACACTTTCTCGTATAGTTATATTTAAAATTTATTATATTTTTTATTAGTAGCTTGGAAATTAATGGACTAACTTCACAGCAATGCAGTTAGGAATATTTGTTTTTCACTTATGACATATTTGGTAACACTTGTGTACCGATTCACATTGATCTATTTAGCAATATTTGTTTAATACTTACCTAGTTACTTACGGAATGTTTGGCAACACTTTCGAAGTGGACATGAACCACGGACATCTTTCAAATTGCCCTCATTTCAAAAATATTTCCATTTAAAGGTTCTGATTGACATGTCAAATAATCTTTCTCCTACGGCTCCGCTGATAGTGTATTATAATAGTTTTACGTACGTCCATTCCGTCTGGGCACCATTTTTATCAATTTCATATCCAAATTAGGTTCCATTTAAATACATGCCTGTTTCGTCGTTCAGCAACTATTTTGTCAATGGAAACGCATACATATGTTACTTTACGTTCATATTAGTTACATATCACTGAATTATCACCTTTTCAACTTCTCCGTGATAAAAAGCAAACAGTGTTACCTATGGATGAACATGTTTTCAAATTTAACTTCAAGGTTATATATGAATTGTTAATAACCTTGTAAATGGAGAAAATAATTATAAAATACCTTTTCCGATGACCACTACGAAAAGTACATAAATTCACACGCTAAACTATTACTGAAAGTTGGTCATTGCACATCACTAGCAAAGCTGTGTGAAATGAAATCTCGTTAGCCAATCAGGTGCGTCCGCAACTGTGTGAAATGATTTTATCACACGCTGCGATAACTGAGCAAACTAACCTAAAAATTTGTATTTAAAAATTTGACAGTTGCAAATAATTTGCTGAATTTACACGGATTAAGAAGGTTGGACCCTGATTTATTAGATTTTAACAAAATTTTTGGTGAATTCTGACAGTAATGATGTTAACATAATCTGTTTTAATATTTTTATGTAAATTTTATATTGTTTTTTTTTGTGGTCGTCGGAAAAATATAGTGTACAACACGTGCTGAAAGGGTATTTCACTCTCACGTGATGAAACCACTCGCCTTCGGCTCGTGGGTCAAACTTCACGCTCGTGTGAAATATCCAACTTTCAGCACTAGTTATCTTTTATACTAAATAATTTAATTCACTATCTATATTTCTATATATATATATATATATATTTGAATTCATCACGACGATCGCGAAAGTTTTATTCACCTGTACAGACAAAATGGTATAAGCGATTTTAATGAAATTTGTTGCAGGTTGTAGAGAATAACTCAACTTGATTTTCTGGTAATAGGTCATTTTTCTGTACGGTGGATAGTTTTTGTGTAAAATATTTTTAAAAGTACAATTTCGGATTTTTGAAACAATCGATCGAAATCTACGTGTACAAAATTAATAAGAAAAACGATGTCATCTGTCACATTTGACATGTCAATGTTAGTGATAAACCATTATAAGAAATGTATAAAGATTAGTTAAAAGTGGATATATATTTTTTATGGAACGATTATTATGCATATAATAGTATAATTAAAGGTATTTTATAATTATTTTCTCTATTTAAATGGTAATTAATAATTCATATATAACCTTGAAGTTAAATTTTAACATATGTTCATCCATAGGTAAAACTGTTTGCTTTTTTTTTGACAGAAAAGTTCAAGTAGGTGATAATTCATTGATATACAATTAATGAACGTATAATAACAGTATAATAAAGTTTTTATGAGGTACACCACTAAATTTGACAGCACAAAATCTTAATTCATAGATACAATTCGTAGATGGCCTTGATCGGACTTCTTTCAAAAATTTTACTGTACGTATATTTCCATAGACAAAGAAAGATGCATACATTTAAATGGAATCTAATGTGGATATGAAATTGATAAAAATGGTGCCTAGACGGAATGGACGTACATAAAACTATTATAATACACTATCGGCGGAACCCTAGGAGAAAGATTGTTTGACATGTCAATCAGAACCTTTATATGGAAATATTTTTGAAATGAGAGCAATTGAAAGAAGTTAAATTCATAAACATTAATTATGATAATGGGAAATTATTTCACAATAGTAAAAATGGCCTAAAACATATTTAAAATTTATCAGCCCGATTCACAAAAAAGTTTAAGCTAATCTATCTACCTTTTTAGATAATATTATGAAGATTAAATTTTAAATACCGAAATAGAATAGAATTCACTAATCCAAAAATGAGGATTAGCTTAAACTTTTTTGTGTATCGGGTTGTATAATTTTTGATAGTTCATGTCCGTGGTTCATGTCCACTTCGAAAGTGTTGCCAAACATTCCATAAGTAACTAGGTAAGTATACAAATATTGCTAACTAGATCAATGTGAAGTCGGTACACAAGTGTTACCAAATATGCCATAAGTGAAAAACAAATACATATTCCTAACTGTATTAATGTGAAGTTAGTCTATTAATTTCCAAGCTACTAATAAAAAATATAATAAATATTAAACATAACTATAAGAGAAAGTGTTGCCATAAGTAACAAAGTAAAACACAAATACTCCAATGTCAAGATTTTGACAGTTTGATCGGTTTTTGTTTTTTACATAAAGTTATCAGAAACATGTCGTGTTTGTATCAAATGAGGTATCGTCAAGGGCCACCATGCAGAAATGTAAAATTTTTGTGAGATCGATTGTTTTTGTTTTTTGCATAAAGTTGTCAGAAGCATGTAGAAATGTCAAAATTTTGACAGCTCGATCGGCTTTTGTTTTTTGTTTAAAGTTGTCAGAACTATGTCGTGTTTGATATCAAATGAGAGGTATCGTCGAGGGCTGCCATGCAGAAATGTCAAGATTTTGACAGCTCGATCGGCTTTTCTTTTTTGTTTAAAGTTGTTAGAACCATGACGTGTTTGGTATTAAATGAGAGGTATCGTCGACGGCTGCCATGCAGAAATGTTAAAACTTTGACAGCTCGATCGGCTTTTGTTTTGCGTCGTCATTTTGTGTGGGCAGGTTGTGTCGGCAGGTTGCGTGGGCATTTTGGGTGGGCAGGTTGCGTGGGCAGTTTGGGTGGCGGACTGAGAGGGCAGGTTGCGTGGGCATTTTGGATGAACAGGTTACGTGGGCAGTTTGGGTGAGCAGGTTGCGTGGGCATTTCGGGTGGACAGGTTGCGTGGGCAATTTGGATGGGCATATTGTGTGAGCCGTTTGGGTGAGCTGTTTGGGTGGGCAGGAAAAAAATAAATTTTGAAAGAGGCAGCGTTAGCACTTTGCGTTTAAATTGTTCCTAGACGGATTGGACGTACGTAAAACTATTAAAAACACTACCGGCGGAGCCCTAGGGAATACTCGAGTTTTCGCTAGTACAATATACTATTCATTATACAGTCATATGTATAATAATCGTTCCATAAGAAAATATATCCACTTTTAACTGATATTTACACATTTCTTATAATGGTTTGTCACCAACGTTGACGTGTCAAATGTGACAGATGACATCGTTTTTCTTATTAATTTTGTACATGTAGACTTCGATCGATTGTTTCAAAAAGCCAAAATTCCACCTTTAAAAATGTTTTGCCCAAAAACTATGCACCGTACAGAAAAATGACCTATTACCAGGAAATCAAGTTGAAAAGAAAAATTTTCATTAAAATCGCTTGTACCGTTTAGTCTGTACAGGTGAATAAAACTTTCGCGATCGTCGTGATAAGTTCAAATATATATATATATTTATAGAAATGTAGAAATATATACATAGTTTTTATGAGGTCACAAGATATTATGTACCCTCATAAAAACTAAGTAAAAGACACTACTAAATTTGACAGCACAAAATCTTAATTCATAGATACAATTCGTAGATGGCCTTAATCGGACTTCTTTCAAAAATTTTACTATATATATATAGAAATATAGATAGTGAATCTAGTTGTTTAGTATAAAAGATATATATAGATAGTGAATGTTTAGTATAAAAGATTCCCCTTATCACGGTTTCATTAATTTTAATGTAATTACTTCCTAGCTGTGACATTTGTTTAAATATGTCAAAGCGCATAGGCAAGACGATATATGAAAATAAATTATATTATATATGCATAATTAAAGTTATTTAGAGTTATTTACTAAATATTATTATCGTAGAATTGAAGATTGTACCATTATATTAAATGTTAATTAGTAAAAGTTGCTAAAAAATTATATTCAATGCATTTTTTACAAGAAAAACTGTTAAAAGCTTGTATAAATGATACATCCGGTTACCCGATATGCACTAAAAACTAATGAGCTCTTCCCACATTAGTGTAGAATGGGTATACAAAATTTCAAAATTTTCTCATTGATAGTATTTGAGTAATCGTGTCCACAAGATCCACACACACACACACACACACACACACACACACAAACACACACACACACACAAACACACACACACACATACATTCCTACAGACATCATTGTAAAAATGTTAAAATCGGATTCTGGGGACATCAAAACGTGCTTATTCACTAAAATCTCTATATCCGATTTTTAGCATGATCCCTATACCTCTTTTACCTAGGGTAGCGGGAGGTAAAAATTAAAGATTATTGAATTTTCTATAGTTATACGTTATTACTTTTTACCTCTCGCTAAAAGAGGTATTGGAATCATGCTAAAATTCGCATATCCGGATTATAGTGGATAACTACGTTTTAAGGTCCCTATAATCCGATTATAACATTTTTACATTTAGGAACTTCCTCATCCAATGAAAAATAGATATAATTAGAATTGTATGTATGTAGAAGACCTGTTAAAGACAATAAAAACAATATTTGGGAAAAGTTCTGTAATGTTTTTGTTATATAACGACGGTTCGATAGCGAAGTGCAATACAATACATATATAACATAAAACGGAAATGGCGAGAGGTGTTGTGCTGGCCACAACAGATTTTTCTATATATTTACAGATAAACTTAAAAAATAATCTTTTTTATAAAACTCAGAGAGTATGGTTTAAAGATTCCTTTGTTACACAGTTCATATTTCAAATGTATGTAACCAACATATAAATGTCACTGTCAAAAAAACGAATCACTTAAAAATGATAATGGTGACATTTTAAAGAGAAAATAGTAAATAAAGCAAAAGTTATATACAAAAAAACTTAATATAGTTTGTAGCATTAGAAAATAAGTAGATACGTATATAAAAAATTAATAAAATGTTTTCTTCTTGGCAGGTACCTTGGGTAAGTAATGTTTGACCATGAACTTATTTTTCGCCTTCTCAAGGTGTATTTAATTAAAATTCTTTAATTACAGGTGTATTGAACGTTTCGAGAGACTATCGCCTCTCACCATCAGCGGGTTAAACATTTAATTTTTTTTTCTAATTTAATTATTTGTTGTCGTTTACATTGATTGTGATTGTTTGCATACAAAATCCTGGATAGTAATAAATACTTCACCTCCAACTATTAAATTCCCTTGAGATATTGAGAACTGTGTATAAAGTATAATAACTTTTTCTTCAGCCTCCATACTTAATTTTGTGAGGGAGTACGGCTTAAATTGAATATATTTTGTTAATTATAAGTTAAGACACACATGTTTTCGAACTCGAAATCGGAGAGTAGTGACTTTTACTTAGCCTCAAAATTATCGGCGACCTGTTTCCATTACATCTCCGATTTCGAGTTCGAAAACATGTGTGTCTTTTAATTTATAATTAACAAAATATCTACAATTCAAGCCTTACTCCCTCACAAAATTAAGGTAACTTTTAAATGCGTACAATTACTGTAACAATTTACTTTCAAATAATTGGAAAATAAAAATTATCTTTCGAAATTCAAAACAGGCATATTTCTTCTAGTATGGAGGCTGAAAAAAAATTATTATACCCAGTTCTCAACAACATCTTGAGGGAATTTAATAGTTGGTTTCACACAAATCGGAAATGTGATCAAGTCTTAATCCCTCACAAAAATGGGTATTATTTAATTTTGAAATACAAATTTAAAATTTAAATCTACTACCGGCATTTTGCTCTCCAGTTTGGAGATGAAGTATTTATTATGATTCAGGATTTTGTATGCAAATATGCTCCACATATAACTCATGGTCAATGTAAACAACAACATATAATTGAATTAGATTTTTTTTTTAAATGATTTAAGTCGCTGACGATGAGAGCCTTGGGTCTCTAGAAACGTTCAGTACACCTATAATTAAAGAATTTTAATTAAATATACCTTGTGAAGGCGAAAAATAAGTTCCTCATCAAACATAAATGATTAAAAATTAAATAGCGGGAGGTAACGTGTTGGCCACATCAGATTTTTTATTATTATTTTCAGATTTTCATATACAAAAGAATTAAATATTCTGTAACACAGTAGTTTAATTTTTATATATCGATAATTTTTTCTACAATAAAAATACTTGATATTGAAAACAATTTACAAATTTTAGTTGTCAAAATTATTAACTATATATAAAAATTAAACATTATTAAACTTGAATCTAGAATCCCATATTCCCGCTTCTTAGTTCATCCCTGTATCACTAGAGGTGCTGCAAATTGCGTATTTTATGTTAGTGTTCAGTTGACAAGTATGATAGTGTATACCTCGTCCAGATTTCATTTGAACAAATGACTTTTAAATCCTCCGTGTTAATCCTAATCTTTGCTACTGTGAATATTTTTACGTTTCACGCAAATATAGTTTCTTCTCAAAGTACATTATATGACTATGAAAGTTGAAAATTGCTTGTAACTATTTAAAAAGGGAAAAGTTTTATTGGGGTATTGGGGTATAACTCAATACAATCCTGTACCTCGTGCATATTTACATTTTGGCACTACCAGTTGCTCAATTCAGTAATAAGCGTTCATTGTTAAAGCAAGCATAACATCTTGGATAAGAATTTTACAGATCAACTATGGTTCTCTGGATGCATGAAACGTAAAAATATTCACAGTAGCAAAGATTAGGATTAACACAGAGGATTTAAAAGTCATTTGTTCAAATGAAATCTGGACGAGGTATACTTAGTGTAGATGGTTTGTGATGTACAGTGTAGATATTTTGTGTGTGCGACAGAGAGGAAAGGATGTTGTGTTGTGAGGAAGAAGTAGATGGCATTTTTTGTTTGTGGTCGGGCGTTCTTGGATGAGATTCAAGGTACGTTATATACGAATCTTATTGTGTCCACTTACGATCTAACAGAATATGAGAATGACCTTGAAATAGATCAGTTTTGGAATATGGTAAATCATGTAATTGATTTGTATGATCCGGGTGATAGAGTGATAGTGTCTGGTGATTTGTATGGATGGGTGAGTGTTGAAGGAAGTATTAGAGAATGTTTTGGGACGTTTTGGATTGTTGAGTGAATGACAAAATTGACAATGGTGAGAGAATTGTTACATTTTGTTTGGTAAGAAATCTCTTCATTTCGAATTAAATTTTTAAACATATGTTAGGTCACCTATACACCTGGGAGAACGTGGTTCGGAATAAGCTTAGTGTGGTTGACTTCGTAATCTATGATGAGCATTTGATGAGTATGATTGCAGACACGCGTGTGAAAAGAGGCGCAAAATTGGGTACGAATGATCATTATTTGGTTGTGTCGAGAATGCGATTAAATAAATTTTGGCGAATGAATGTAAAAGGTTCCGGATAAATATTTCACGTAAAATCTTGTGCTCTTTTAAATGAAGGTGTTAGGATGCAATTTGTAGAAACGTTGAATGTAAGCCTAATTTTGATAGTAATATAAATGAAGTTTGGATGAAATTTAAGGATTCCCTCCTTAAACGTATGAAGAATGTATTGATAGTAAGAGCACGGATTGACTCAGCTGACTTCTTATGTATGAATACGTCGATGAATGTGGACGAGGCGAAAGAATAATGTTAAAGAATGAAGTGAGACAGCTGAGCTCTTATTTTTATCCTTATTCTTGACATTGTTATTATTGTTTTTTGCTAATCCACTAGGTGGGACATACGTAATTTTATGTATGTATGTATGTAGGTATTTATATCTCTTGATGAGGAAAATTTTAATTACAACAAAAATATTTGATTACTTAAATAGAAATAACTAATCACAAAAAAAATAATATTATAATTGTTAGTATCTTGCAAAAATAAAAATTATTAGGATTGGCTGAAATTTCCTTCGGTAAAGAATCTTTCTACTAAAGATAAAACTCATAAATAGAAACAGTACAGAAGACTGACATGGGTTATAGAATATATTTTACGCATAATGGATAAATTTCGGACACGTAATCTATGTTCTATGGTAAATTCTTTACTATACTTGAATTACTTTTATTTTACAATACTCGTATACAGGAAACTCAGCCATTTTGCTCATTTTATAAAGATCAACTTCAAAAGAAATAAAGCAAGGCGGAGAGGTGTTACCTATTCAATTATTGCGCATAGAACTGATAAATTACCTAGTCAGTGTCAGTTGAAATAAATTTTATTATATACAATAGTGACCTTTTTGTATGAAGCAATACAATCGATATTTCTTTACTAGTTATAATTATTGTAATGGTAACTCAAATTATTATATTTTCTTTGTCTGTTTTTTCTTTCGTGTTACTGTAATCTTCATCCGTGACGTGTATTTATACGTATTGTTCAGAATTAGGTACATTGAATATGTCCCAAATTTAAGTGGACTTACTACACCTATTAGTCATAAAATGTACAGAAAAGAGATTTTACCACATTTATTTTTATTCATGTTCTTGTCAGTTGATGTTAATTTTTAGTGTGTTACATTTGTATTTGAACCCGTGAAACATGAACTCGTAAATATTGTTCTTTTATTGCGATCTCTTACAATGATGTGAAACTGAACAAATTTTCTTGATTATAATATTTTTTAATTATTATTCTAGGTTCCAGTTCAATATGACAGTAAGCAAATCATTCTAAACTATCACTGAACACAAACTCAAACTCCAAAGAACTACCAAGTAATAATAAAAAAAAAAGAAAAAAAAAGGAAGTTGGAAGATTATATCTGAACTTTTACCGCCGAGTTAAATTTAAATGAGTATTGAATTTCCTACAATAAATATGTACATTATTGAAATTTGTAGTAAATTCAACAACTTTCCGTTTTTGAAGATCCAAACACTTGAGTACTTAATTGTTGTTTGGTTTAGGGACAAGATTCGTTACCCGTAAAGATATATGACACCTGTTTTGAAACCCTTCAGTCAAGCTTCTCTATTATAAATCTGCACCAATTCACACGCGCCTGTTTTTGTTCTGGAGTCAACAGATGTGGTTTCCACCGACTTGTCAGCTTCTTAATATCAAGATGTTGATACAAAATATTATCTACTATGGAGAATCCAATGTGCAGTCCCTGCTAAATCATTATCTATCTATGTGTAATATTTCAGTTTCCCTTTCTTAACTTTTCCTCAGCCTTAACATTTTCTCTAAGCAAACAGCTTCTGCAAATCACCCTGTTGTGAGATCATCTTCTAATAAGAATAGTCAACTTTTAAATTCACGATAACAATAACTAACGGTTGATAATGACGGGGTAGTATCACCAAAAGCCGCCACCAAAATTTGATGACTTTGCTTAAACGTTGTTTCTTCTGAAGTCATATAAAATCATGGCACGAAAGGCTATTCGTGGAACTTCCATTCTCATTCTCGTTTACTGTTGTTCTATTAAAAATATATACTTATTATTTTTTGTGTTAGTTAGATCTTGGCGAAACTATTTTAATAAATCTCAAAAGAACATTTGAAAAAATAGCATTTTTTTTTTCGACTGACACTGCCATTCAAAGTCTGCTACTTAAAACTTTCAGAACAACTCTCGTAGGATAAGTATTACAATGTTGCGCTCTAATGGCTTGTGGCTCGTGATGCAACTTCGTCTTCTTGAGTTACAGCCAATATTAACGCTTATTGAATAATATATGAATATGTACTATATTTATACAGTACCAACATATAACTTTCAGCACAAAAGGGCGATAGATGTATTTATTATAACTCATAGGGGCGTATTCTGTATCCTAGTATGTTATTTTTAATAGCCTGATAAAATATGTAACCAAAAGAAATATATTTACTTGTCTATCTTTTAAATTCTTTGCTCAGTGTCTGCTCCTGTTATTGATGAAAAGTTTAAACAGGATGTTAAAGTTAACATGACAAGATAGAGAATATTCTCCTAAATTCATCTTTCATTTGCTTTACTGCACATCATTTTACTGGAAATTCATCGTTTATTTATGAATTAAGACGACAATATCACTACTACGAAACTCAATTAGAACACAATCGTCTCCCACAGAAGTTCAGATTAGATTACATTGGGCATATGGGGCACAGTATATCTCATTATATGTACATATAATCAGTGGCGGATTCAGGGGGGTGGCCCAGGGGGCCCGGGCCCCCCCTAAATGGTTTATAAGTAAGTTCAAAATTAAATTATTATCAAAATCATTAAATATTATGACAAAAAATTCGAATTTTCTACATTTATTTTGATGCGAATATCTTTCTCCAGTCCTAAGATGACGGTATATGCTAGGGCTAGAGAAAATATTACCGTTCGATTTGCACAAAATTTCAGTTACTCTCAGCTCCTAACGTAATTTAAAACTTATTATTATATATTATATTACAATTTATATTCTCAGTGTAACAAACTAAAATTATATTTTATTTTATATGTATAGGGTGTAAATCGAAAAACGAAACAAAGGATTTAGCATGGGAAATCAGTTTTTCTTTGCGCAAATGTTATCTAATTATTTTATGCAAAAATACTTCAAATAAAAATTATAGAGATTAAAATTCTGCATCTAAATCATGTGATACAATTATTCAAGCTCTTCATATAAACGTAAAAATAATTTTTATGAGCTATTAGTCTACGCAACCATGGATTTATGACAAAAAATAAATAAATGCGGTCTTTCTATCTGTCAATTATAAAATCAAAACAAAAAAGGTAAAGTGTTTTAGTTCTAATTGACAGTTAAAAACAATGCGTTTGTTTATTTTTTGTCATAAATCAATGGCTGCCTAGACTAAAAGATCATAAAAATTGTAACTTTATAATCAATTTTTACGTTTGTATGTAGAGCTAGAATAATTGTATCACTGATTTCCTATATTAAACGCGTATGTCTCACTTTTCGATTTACAGGTATAATGTTTAAATATATGTATTAAAATTTATATTTCAAATTTTTGTTGGGCCCCCCCTAAATTTTATTTCTAGATCCGCCACTGCATATAATATTATTAATAGGTATAGTTCCTATACCTTTACCTGTTAAATAATAGAAAAATAAAGTTTGTCTTCAAAATATAGCGAGCATCATATCGATTTGATACAAAAAATATGTTAATAATATGAAATAAATGCAATTTTCGTTGATCGAATAGAGATATTATTAAATTATAATGAAATATAAAATTTCATATTTTTAAGTAGAATATGAGACCCACATGTTCGTAGAACGAAAAACGCAGCCATCAACGAAAAACTAGAATTATTGTTATGGAGACTTCAAAATTGCGTTTGTTCAAAAGTCTGAAGATCTAAAATTTACAGTGAAGAATATGCTTAATAATAACAAAAAAATGCAATTAATTTGTTTTTGTCTGTACATATTCTGCGTAGTCGTTCAATGTCACCATATCAGGCATTAATCGCACTCGCATGCGACGATCTGACCAGGCGTCCATGTTAAATCAGTGGCTGTCGCACGATTTAAGTAAAATAATTGCTCTAGTACTATCGGTCTCGAAACGAGTACCTACGGGACTACGGTGCTTGAGGACTTGGCTCTACAAGGGCTGTTGTGCCACGGATTGTCCCATTTAAATGCACCATCACGAATAACTTAAGCAATATGCATCTGATCAAAAAATGACCCGAATCAAAAGTTCGATGGTTCGGAGGGGGAGATCCAATTTTATCAAAACCCTCCCTCTCCCGACCCCCAGGGGGCGGGGAAGCAAGCAAGTTTGTAATCTTAAATGGGAACTTCCATTTCTTTAACCTTCCTCTACCCTTGGTAAGGGAGATATAGGGATCGTGCTAAAAAACGCATATTGAGATTTTATGACGTGTTAGGGTCCCTAGAATCCAATTTTAACATTTTCACGATGATGTCTGCATGTGTGTATGTATGTATGTATGTATGTATGTATGTATGTATGTATGTATGTATGTATGTATGTATGTATGTATGTATGTATGTATGTATGTATGTATGTATGTATGTATGTATGTATGTATGTATGTATGTATGTATGTATGTATGTATGTATGTGTGTGTATGCATTTTGTCAACGCTTTAACTCAAATAATGTTACTTAGAAAATTCTGAAACTTACTTCAAGCTCATAATGGTCTTTCTTCAAAAAATACCATTAAATGCTATTTTTTCGCATTTTATGTCATTATAAAAATTAAAGATTATTAAACTTTCTATAAGTATACATTAATATTTTTTCTGTATATTTTACAGGTAAATTAAAAAATAATCTTTTTACCTCTCGCTGAGAGGTATTGAATTCATGCTAAAAATTACGTATCCAGATTTTAGTGAATAAGCACGATTTAAGGTCCCTATAATCCGATTTTAACATTTTTGCGACGATGTGTGTGTGTGTGTGTGTGTGTGTGTGTGTGTGTTGTGTGTGTGCGTGTTGTGTGCTGTGTGTGTGTGGATGTGTATGTGTGTGTGTGTGTGTGTACGTGTGGATGTTGAAAGGACGATTCCTCAAAAATTATAAGACTTAAGATCAATTTAACTACGGATACCTTAATCTGACATTCTTGGGAAGAGCTGAAAAGGTTTTGGTAACAATTGGACAATCGGAAGTAGCAGTTTCTAAAATAAATCTTCTAAATTTTAAATTATTAAAATATCTTTCAGAACTCATATTAATAATTGGAATAATACTACCTTTTTAGTTTAAGTTCTGTATTTATTTATTATTAAAACCCAACATTTCGGCACCATAAACTGGTGCCTTCTTCAGGGGAAATTGACATAAAAATGTGAAAAAACAAAAACACATTTTTATGTCAATTTCCCCTGAAGAAGGCACCAGTTTATGGTGCCGAAACGTTGGATTTTAATAATAAATAAGTACAGAACTCAAACTTCTAAATTTTATTTTTTGTAGATATGTATGTACTCAAGGCAAATTGGCACACTCTGCAATGGGGGAATATACCTTTAAATTTACGAAGTAGAAACGAAATATGATTTTAGGAAAAAGTGAAACATAAAAAACACATACAAAAAAAGTTTTACAAGTAATACTCTCTGAGTAACATTTTTGTTCATTTTTGATTTTGAAGTATTTTTTACTAAACGTTTAAATTTAACCTAAAATAAACAATTGACTCTCTGAGTAATTCTTTTAACCTCTCGTCATACCGTAGGTAAGGGAGGTTGCTATTTTTGCACCACGGTGTGTGTGTATGTATGTGTTTGTGTGTGTGTGTGTATGTGCGTGTGTGTATGTATGTGCGTGTGTGTGTATGTATGTGTGTGTGTGTGTGTGTGTGTGTGTGTGTGTGTGTGTGTGTGTCACGATTCTTTTCGTCCACGATAACATATCAAACTTCTATTTCTATTTTCCGTATTTAAACTTTCTGCACTTATATAAATAGTTGATTATATTTTGGGTAAAATTGGATAACCGGAAATGGTACTTTATTTAAAGCCATAGCAGTTATTAATGAAAAACTATATTAAACTATAAACCAAAACTTTTGAATTACAGTATATAAGACTTCTAAATCTAGATGGACAACATATTAA
This sequence comes from Ophonus ardosiacus, assembly GCA_943142095.1. Lineage (NCBI taxonomy): Eukaryota > Metazoa > Arthropoda > Insecta > Coleoptera > Carabidae > Ophonus > Ophonus ardosiacus. The sequence continues at coordinate 44,197,905 of OW964823.1, forward strand.
ATTTTGGTTACAATTGATAAACCGGAAGTGATACTTTATTTGCTCTGAACAGATGTTCGTGAAAAAAATATTATTATATAACTCAAAACTTTTCAAATTTAGTATTTAAGACTTATGTATTAATGAGAACGACATATTAGATTTTTTCTAAAATTGATAGACCGGAAGTGATACTTTACTTGAAGCTCTGAACAGATTTTCTTGAAAAAATGTATTAAAATATGATCCGAAACTTTTCAAATTTAGTATTTAAAACTCATATATAATTTGAAACATCATATTAGATTTCGACTATATATGATAAACCGGAAGTGGCACTTAATTTGAAGCTTTTAACAGATTTTTGTGGAAAAACATAATAAAATATAGTCCAAAATTTTATATTACAGACTTTTCTATTTCTTGGGACAACAAACTAGATTTTGTTTACAAAAGATCAACCGGAAGTGATACTTTACTTAAAGCTCATTGCTGTTTTAAATATGGAATTGGCGGGAGGTCATGTGCTGCCACATCAGATTTTTACTTCCCGCTAAAAATCGCATATAGAGATTTTAGTGAATAAGCACATTTTGATGTCCCCAGACTCCGATTTTAACATTTTTACAATGATGTCTGTAGGTATGTATGTGTGTATGTGTGTATGTGTGTGTGTGTGTGTGTGTGTGTGCGTGTGTCTGGATCGTGTGGACATGATTACTCAAATACTTAGAATTAGAAAATTTTGAAATTTGAATACCCATTCTATAGTAATATGGGAAGAGCTCATTAGTTTTTAGTGTATATCGGATAACCGGAAGTGTCATTTATATAAGCTTTCAACAGTTTTTCTTGTAAAAAAGTCATTGAATATAATTTTTTAGCAACTTTTACTAATAATAATTGAATATAATGGTACAATCTTCATTTCTACGATAATACCATTTAGTAAATAACTTTAAATATTAAATTTTAAAATAATTTATTTTTGTACATCATCTTGCCTATGCGTCAAACAAAAACATATTTTAATAACAATTTTGACATATTTAAACAAATGTCACTGTCGGAAGCAATTACCTACATTAAAATTAATAATGAAACCGTGTTAAGAAGATTAAATTGAGTCTAATGAAATTAAGGTTAGTAAAAACAATATATTTTCTATCATACATAAATATTAGATGTACAGGATGATCTTACAACTACGCATTAACGAAATGGATCATGTAAAGCAATAGATTATGCAAAGGAAATTAATATAGTTTGCAAGATTAGTAAATATGTAGGTATTTATTTAAATTAATAAAAATTAAAAAGCGGGAGGCATTGTTTTGACACACCAGATTTTCAAATTTTAAATTCTAAACAACTAAATTTGTTTGTATGTATTTGTGTAGTGTATGTATTTCTAAACTGAAAAGTTCTTGAAGCTTAAAAAAGAAATATTGACGTAATGGCCATGATCATAGAAATTATAATAAATAATAACATAAAAATATAAATGCATTTCTAGTAGACTGAAGATATACAAAATAGCTATTTGTGTATTAAGAGCGTAAAATGCGACATTGTCGATTGAGAGGTTGTTGCCGCGCGACGAAGGAGCGCGGCATTCTCTCGAAATCGACAATGTCCATTTGCGCTCGAAACACACACAAGATTTTTTCTACAGTCGCCACAATGGGGTCCTCAACCATAAAAAAATAATAAAATATACACTTTATACTTACAGTACTGCTCAATAAATAACGATTGACTAATACAAAAGATACGGTTTAAACTTAAAAAGGCTTTTAAATGATTATATCGTTACATTAGCCATCTATTCCATAAAAAAAAACAAAATTAGAGCGTGGAAGCAAGGATTTGTGATGATTTGATGAGTTTTTGTAGCAAAATGTGTGGTTAATTGTCACGCCTGTCACACTGAAAAAATTAACAAATATTTCAAGGAATTTGTGATTATATAGACATGTATGTGCATTGACTGACTTCTCGCAATTATTTAAGTAACGAAATAACTAATAACTTTATTGTAATCAAAATAAATAGTTAACTAGAGATCAGATGTCAGTACGACTCGCAACTATTCTACCGCCATCTGTGTACAATCATTCCTATTACTAAACATAACTGTTCACACAATTAATTTTATATTTAATTTTATTTTATCGTTATTTTCCATTCTTCTTGAGTTTTTATTCAATCTAATCTAAGCATTTTATACTTTCGTTTTTGTAAATGAATGCCCTATTTAATTTTCACAGCAGTGTGGCATTTTGTTAGGTTATGTTAAATACCGACAGAACATATGTCAAATTGACTTGTGAACGTGATAAATGTGTAATTACAGTGCCATTAGTTCCTAACTAAACATTTTCATTAAGAATGTAGACAAGTGACATTTCTCAACATTGTATACTTAGAAATTTGGACAGCGAGCGTTTTTACTACTTTGTCGCGCATGAGCGGCAAAGTGACATTTTGCGTTGACAAAAGAGAGGGCAAATGGCTACTTTCTATAGTGACTGTAGAAAAATATAATTATAAAGAGTAGTTTTTTTATCAGATTAATAATTTTTTCACGGAAAACGTGAGTGTTATGTTTAAATAGGTCTAATACCTACATGAATCTAGATTAAATTTTTTTCGCCCTTTTTATTTTTATCTCGATTTTTTTTTATTAGATTACGCTATAAAAATAAAAAAAGTATGTTCTATATTTTCCCAGTGATGTTTCATTTTTCCCCAAAAGCACGATATTTCTCTATTACTTTTTAAATTATTTTATAACAAGATTGAGGAAAACGCTGAAATATCATTCTTATATATCGCACTTAATTTTTGATGGTATTTTAAACATTTTATAAACAAAGTTATATTTTTGTTGAATTTTTACCCTGAGTAATCCTAAATACAATATTTTTTGAATTCTCTCTCCTCGAGTATCGAGAGTCGCTACTAGTTAATACTTTGTATTTGCGTAGGATTTAAATACAATGTTGAATCTGCAGTTTATTATTCCATTCGCCAACCGTGTATATTTGATGCTGCAGTGCTGCACTCGAGTTTATGTTTTATTTGTTTTATGTAATGTCATCTCCATAGTTGCCGTCAAATAAGTATGGACTGGAGATTTTTACACCTTTATGTTTTATTTGTTTTATGTAATGTCATCTCCATAGTTGCCGTCAAATAAGTATGGACTGGAGATTTTTACACCGTTGCCATTTCACGGTCCATGTTGAAAATGCTAAGATATGAAGAAGCGGCAACACCGCAGGGCAAGGGACAGGAGGAAGGGAAAAGTTGACTATCGGCCCATGCTTATTTGACGGTGAGTATAGCATATTATGATTCATCGTTTATTTATTCGTTGACTATTCTCTATTCGTATAGTAAGCGAGTACGAGTTAAAACAATGGAAAATAAAATAACATTTTGTATGCTTAATAAATGATATCTAATCGTATCAGATTTCATTCGCAGAACAGATTGATAAATAATTGTTCTATTTTAATGTTGTAGAATTTTTAAATGATTTTAAGTTATACACTGTTTCTAAATAATGTTTAATATGACATTTATTCGTTAATGGAGTTCAGTGGTTATTAAAAAATACTATTTATGACAAATTATTAATATTTGATAAAAATATTAGGTACACTTTCCGTTCATATTTTTTACTGAAAACTATAACAGTGTGTCAGTGTGACGACTTCGAAATTATGTAAGGAAGGTATGTTCGTAGACATAGTTTAACCACAGATTCCTGGGATCCTTGGAACATAAGTCGATTTAACAAAATTTATCGTATCCGGAAACCGGAAGTACACCGTTTAGTCTGTATTCTGTTTTAGAGTTCTTGTAAAACAATTAATTTTGCGTATAATTTGTTCGACTCGGATGAAATTTATATCATTTATTATCATTATATTATTTATTTATATGGGTATGTCATCTTTCAAGATAGTTGTTATTATTAGCGAATCACAAGTATATGAAACTTGGCGGTGAGAACTATGATTACTTTCTACTAGCAACGCCGATAATATAGCGACTCACATATTTTTGAGAAAAAGGTTTTTTTTCTGAAACTGGAGCGAAAGTACTATTTTCGCGCCTAAAATGCGGAACGAAATTTGTATTTCCCTGACTAGTCACAAAAAAATTAAAACGCACCTAAAATGCAGAACTGACAGTAAATTCGTTTTTGTTTATTTACTAAAATTTTTCTGTCACCTTACTAACGAGAGAAGAACTACTACATATTTATAGAAAATTAATTATTAAATTAAAAATTAATTTTTATTATAATCAAAGCTTTCAGAAAAAAAATAATACATAACTCGTCAGCAAAATGTCTGTACTTGGCTCGGAGCCGTAAAATATGGCTCCTTGACAGTATTATACCTTTTGACATGTTTATTTGCTGTTAAATAAAATATGTGAACTAGTTTTAATAACTGTTTAAATTAAACTCAATATAACATACAACTGGAGCAAAACTTTGACATTACATTCATATATTATTTACATGTGTTACATTTTTTTTTTTATTCATAGACAACTTGAAAATACCATAAGTACCATTTTATATCAACACTATTCTTAAAATTGTACTTTTACATAAATTTTACATCATACAATAAATATGTTACAACAAATTCGAAACCATTAATTAAACAAACCACCAATCATAAGAATCCAAGTGGTTTTGTAAACATATCTGCCAATTGGTTATGCGTGTCGATGTTTTCCAACATTATGGATTTATTCATCACCAATTCACGAATATAATGATACCGTACTGAAATATGTTTGGTACGTTTATGTTGTTCAGGATTATTAGCTAATCTTATAGCAGCTTGATTGTCTACTAAGAGGCGAGCTTTAATTTTAGGGTCAATTTCTTGCATAAAGTTATATAGCCAGACTAATTCCTTAGCGGCTGACAATACTGCTATGTATTCCGCCTGTGTAGTGGATAAAGCTATGCAACTTTGACGTTGACTGTTCCAAGTGATTGCACCATTTCCAAGTTACGAAACATATATGTTTAACCAGTAGTTGACCGCCTTGTCATTAAATCTCCTGCATAGTCAGCATCACTAAAAACATCCACATAGTCAGTAGATAATCCCTTGTAAACAATTCCCAGTGTAACAGTTCCACTCAGATATCTCAGGATGTTTTACAAATTTCCGCTTTTCCGACTGCAAATGCTAAATCGGGTCTTACAGTAACAACAAGATATGTACATAAGTCTTCCAATTGCTGACGCTGATGGATGTTCAGTGTCTGGTTTTATTTTATTATTCACTATATCCAATATTGCTTTGTCTACAGCAACTTTTGTTGGTTGACAGTTACTCATACCAAATATTTTAAGTGTTTTCAAAACATAGGATGTTTGATGAATCTTAATTGTTCCATTTTGATAACTTTCTATTTGAAATCCTAAAAATTGGTTTATTTCATCACAACCCGTAATCTCAAATTCTTCCTTCATTTGAATGAGTAGTTCTGCAATGTCTTGTTTTTTCTTTGCCAAAATCAATCCATTGTCTACGTTAACTGCAAGTATGATAAACACACTATTAGTTTGCCTTATAAATACACATGGATCATAAGTGCTGGATGCGAAAAATATTGAATTCAGATATTTTGTTGGTCTCTGATTCCAGCACCGCGGTGCTTGTTTAAGCCCATACAAATTTCGAATTAGTTTGCAAATTTGTTCTGAATCATCATTGTAACCTTCTGGTGGAACCATGTAGATAATTCTTCTAAATATCCGTTTAAAAACGCTGTTTTGCAGTCAAATTGTCCAATTTCTAATTTATTAGCAATCGCAAACCACAGTAACAGTCGAACTGTGTCATGTCGAACAACGGGAATAAACGTCTCATTGTAATCTACACCAAACTTTCGTTCGTATCCTTTGGCGACTAAGCAAGCTATAAACCGATCAATTTCTCCATTGCTTTTCATTTTCACGCGATAAACCCACTTTACTCATAGTGCCCACATATTTTTCTCAGGTTCAACGAGTTCCCATGTTCCAATTTTTCGATGAGATTCCATTTCAGCATTCATTGCTTTTTCCGGTGAATTTATTGTCTCTTTATATATATTTGGCTCATCAATTGAGGATCGACATAAAAAGGTAAATCGACAAGGTGACTTAAGTTTGCTTCTATCTCTAACTTCATATCTTCCATTCTTCTTTAAATTCTGTAGAGTTTGATTCGAATATTCATTCTGCATATTTTGTACTTCATTTTCTGCATTATTTTCTTTATCTCGTTCATGTAATTCTTCTTAAACCTCTCCCTGATTCAAATCCCCTAAGGTTTCTGGAACAGATATTTCATTAAATTGAACATCTCTACTTATTTCAATCCGAGATTCTTCTGGCATCCAAACTCTATAGTGTCCAGTAATCGCTTCATACCCAACAAATATACTTCGTTTACTCGTTGCATCAAATTTAATATCTTTTCACCTTTGTTTTGGTATTCGGACTATGCATTCACTGTCAAATATTCTTAAATGGTTTAGAGAATATTCTTGACCATACCAAACTTCCTAAGGAGCTTTTCCTTTTTCACGACTTTTCTCTGTCCTGTTTAGAATATAAGCTACACAGTTTACTACTTCAGCCCAAAACTATTTTGACAACCCGTGAGTTAATAACATCGTTCTTGACATTTCAATTAGAGTACGATTCTTTCGTTGTGCTCGCCCATTCTGTTGAGGTGTATAAATTGTAGATCGGCCTAATTCTATACCATGTTCCTTTGCAATCTTAACGAATTCTTGATTAGTATATTCTGTGCCATTGTCTGACATTATTGCTCTGACAGAATTTCCATTTTGATTTCTTACATAAACAAGATAATTTTCAAAATATTTTAGTATTTCGTCCTTGTGACGAATGACGTAAACCTTACGAAATTGCGAATAATTATCTTTAAACATTACAAAAAATCTGCAGCCACTGAATGAAGCTATTGTCATTGGTCCACAGATGTCTGTTGCAACCAATTCACCTGGTTTACTCGTTTTTGACATTTCTCGGAAATTTGTATGCTGAAATTTCCCATATGAGCAGCCATCACAAAAATCTGTTTCACTCACTTCTAAAATTTCAATTCCTTTTAATTTCAATAAATCTTGTACATTAGATTTATTCTGGTGCCCCATTCTTTCATGCCATTCTTGTAACAAATTTCTTTTAAGATTTCGAGTTACAAAACAAAATTCTTTAACATTTATTACATCAATATTCAAAATATACATATCTTTTTGTCTGTAGCTTTCTACAACAGCAGTGTTGTTTTTCATAAAGGTCAACTTGTTTCCCCTTTTTTTGTTACTGGTCGGACTGAGAATAAATTAACTTTTATATCAGGATCAGGAACAACATTGGTAAAACGATGTTCTCTCCCATTTAAATGCGAATTTATTATTATTTCACCTATACCTTCTGCAGAATTTTTTCGACCATGACCTAATTCAAAAGTAACTTTTTCTTCCAACACTTTGAACGTTGTGAAATATTCCATTTGCCAATAAACATGTTCCGTACAATCAGAGTCAATAATCCATTTCGTAGAATCTAATGAATTTGTTGTCGTTACCATAGCAAAACTTTGGACTTTTTCTTTCTTTGAACTGTCTGCAGAATTTCTTTTAATTCCGACGAAGATGACGTCCTCCACAACTCTAACATTTTACATACAATTTCCTTTTAAATTGACCTGTTTTTCCTTTTTCAAACTGTGACTCTGAGACAACTTTCGAATTGAAACATTTATTCTTTCGTATTCTTGCCACCAGTGTTAATTCTTCGTTCATAGTCATGTCACTCATTCGAAGTCTAGTCTCTTCTATCATCAAACGTGATATTAACTTATCTAAAGATTTCTTAGCAGCAGTTGTTGAATCCCAAGCACTATGAAAGTGTCTGCAATCAGATGGCAATGTATTTAAAATAGTTGTCATCAGCATTGAGTCAGATATGGGTTCCTTTAATACTTTAAAACGTCTGGCCCTCTGGCCAATGTCTACAAATTGCTTAAATGAGTTGCAATATCATCTCCTTGTGTATATTTACACTCACGAAATTGTAACTGGAGTAAATATATTGCATCTGCAAGACTTTTGTTCATAAACATTTAAAAGCTTCAACCACATCGCACGCGCTGTATCACAGTTCATTATTAATGATAACGGTTTCTTATCCAACGTCGTAGCTAATATTTCTTTCGCTATTTTATTTGCCTTCTTCTAACATTTCATTTGTTCTAAATCTTTTTCGTCAGGTTTGACAAAAATTCCGTCAATCAAATCCAGTGTATCCCGAGCATCCAAAATTACTCGCACTTGAAAATTCCACCAACCAGTTCCTTGAATCTACTAGTTTTTCAATTTTCACTTTATCTCCATCCATTGTATGTATATTGACAAAGAATAGAGAAAGTTCAGAAAAATATCAAAAAGACTAATTGATTCTCTTACAAAATTAATTCACATACGTTGGGTGTCTGGGCCCCATAACCTGTTGATAATGTTTATTTGCTGTTAAATAAAATATGTGAACTAGTTTTAATAACTGTTTATATTCAACTCAATATAACATACAACTGGAGCAAAACTTTGACATTACATTCATATCACCCCGGTGCAACTTGTATTGGGAAACTGGCAGCAAACAGTAGGCAGTGAGAGTAGTGTGCCCCCTGCGACCCAGATGTCACTAACAGGTTCATGTCGCTGCTAACGTTTGAAATAAATTAAGTAATCTATGAAATAAAACAGAAAAATTTATAAAATAATTTGTCAGAAATAAACAATAGCAAAAAATATTATTGAAAATGTCATTGAAGCATTTTGTCAAAAGATTGTTGATCTAAAAAAATACATTATGGCTTATGATAAGTAAGTAATTTAATTTTATTTCACTTTCTTTTTTCTAACAATAACATTTTCAGTTTGAATCTTCGTTACAAATATAAATGTCGGCATCCCACCTGCGAGAATAAACGTATGAAAGTAAGGAACCACAAAATAACACTTTTTTAGATTTCCTGTAGAAAATACGGCGCGATGTGATATTTGAAAGAAATTTTGCAACATTAACTCTGATGAAAAGTTGTCATATTCCTTTATTTGTGCAGATCATTTTGACACAAATTTTATTAATAACAAGAAAAATCGTTTATTATGTAATGCAATTCGAATAATTCATCCTGGCGATATTAAAATTATCATTCAGTCGCTTTAACTTCTATTATGATAACTAGTACTTTAAGTCTTTCCGACAGAATTGAATTCTAAAAATGAATTCGTGGGGACAATTTAACTCATAATTTTAATATCAAAATTCCAAAATATTCAAATAGAAATAGCACATTAAAAAAACGTTTAAATGTTGAAAATTTAGAGATAGATGAAAGAATGTTCCTGTGAAGAAAAGTGGAACTTTAGCTTCAGGTCTGATGTGATTATGTTAGCCACTTTGGTCCTCGCCCAAATAACGACAAAAGAACGTAGAATGGGATTTCAACGTCGAATCTTGAAAATGAGATACATTGAGTGATGTAAACTGCTAGTCACTCACAAAATTTGCAGATCGCCGCTTGTACAGGGACATCTTTTTGCTAAACTGTATGCTACAAAACTCCAATGGTACGGTTACGTACAACGTCTCGGCGGAAGACCAAAGTATTACCGAAAAAACAAAATGAGGGGAGATATAAAATTCCCGCGGAATAATGTTCATAAAGGGACCAAGAAGATTGTATAAAATTGTAATCGATATAAACAAGAACTCATCTGGCTCTTCCAATTAATCAAGAATGAGAAGAAAATACTCTTTTATTATAAATTATTTTGTTTAAATAATGTAAGATGAACATGTAATAAAAATCATGAAAATCAATTATTTTTTATTTGAATATACCTACTGAAATTATAAAAATTAAGTAATCACTGTAAAGTAAACAAATGAACGTTTACAGGTTCATATGATATATATTTGATATTTACTTGACATGTATTTGACATATGTCAAAAGTAGTGTGCCCCCTGCGACCCAGGGGGTAATAATTCCGTGCTGCCAACTTGATGCATTGACTTGCACTTCTCGTTTACCTTATTGTTACAAGATATTATGTACCCTCATAAAAACTAAGTAAAAGACACTACTAAATTTGACAGCACAAAATCTTAATTCATAGATACAATTCGAAGATGGCCTTGATCGGACTTCTTTCAAAAATTTTACTGTACATATTTTTTTTTATTCATAGACAACTCGAAAATACCACAAGTACAATTTTATATTAACAATACCATTTTCCTAACTCTTGTGTTAATAACTATTATATTGTACTTTTTTGTAATATTATAAATCGTTATATCTGTTACGATTTACAAGAAAAAGTAAAGTCTAACAGTCTATTAAAATGACAAACAACAATTTTTTTTATTCAGAGTAACAATTAATAATTAAAAAAATAAATACATTTCGAATAATTTAAATAGGATTTTATAAAAATTAGTATGACACACATGTGTTAATAAGTACATAAGTAGTCACTTAAGACACATACCCTACTCAGCAGTAGTGGATCGTGTCTTTTTAAGCGGAGGGGACAATAATAAAAAAATGAAGATGATTTATGCTTTCTTATTTTAGCAGGAAGGTGGTGCAAATCTTTTAAACTTGTACCTTGCCTGGCCCAATTTGGATCCGTTCCTGTTTGTGCAGAGTTGTAAAATAATATGCACGGAAAACAATACAAGTTTGTTACTTCACGTCCAGTTACCAATTGTTTCAATTATAAATGTCCCTTGAAAAATAGCGAGTAAATATTTTGTTCTGGACTTTTTTCTCAATAATTTGTGATAATTTTAAATCAGGTATGGCCAACCTAATTCTTTAATTTATCTTCTAAATGAAGTTTATTAATGTTTATTTTTAACAAAATATAACAAATATAGTTATAAAAAATATTGTCTTAGTAATGCGGGTTGCATGCCGTTGAGTGGTTAAAGCTTCAGCGCAGTGGTACATCTCGCGTCTATTTTAAATGTTTTATACATATTTAACTATTATCTACTTATCTTACAGTAGAACCGCTTTATGTTTTACTATGGTTAAATTATTATGCCAAATAAGAACTTATTTTTACAGTTTTCAAGTAGAGTGGCGCGCGGCCCTGCATCCTCATTAACGAGCCGCTTCTGCTACTCTAATGACAACAACAAAAAGGAATTTGGAAACCGTTAACGTCCCTTTGTTCAGAGGAATTTACTCTTAGTAGCATGCACGCTAAATTAATATTAGGCCTGTTATATTTTCAATCAACAACAACGGGCTTTAATTATTTGTATTTATACACATACTAGTATAAGCTGTGTAAATATGATTATTATAAGATACTCTATCTAGTTCTAGACGTAGGCTGTAGCCCTCGAACTTCATTTGCTTTTTGTCTTAACATATTATATCCATAAAATTTGTTGTTGCTGCTATAAATTATACGATTTAGATTCCTTGTTAAACTGAAAAGGAAGGTATGATAAGATTTGTTGTTTATAATTGTAATTCAGGGCTTTTTCTCCACACTAAACTCAATATAAGCTTTATAACCTTTTATTTCACAAGAAAATAAAAGATATATTTTTTTGTCTTGACAGTTGAAAAACTTGTATTACAGAGAGTAAACAGTTACTACTATCGAGAAAATAATTATGGTCAGTTGAGACTATACATTTATACATAATTATACCAATAAAAAAAGTTTGTTTCATAATTTTTGAATTTTTTTAAACAAGTTATTAAGTTTCAAACTCAACAGACTATAATTATTTCCTCGATAGTAGAATACAATATGGACCCATATTGCCATCTGTCGGCCCTCAGGAACAACACCCCCTCTCAACGCGGGTGATTCGTTTGGTAATGGTAACGTATGTCTATGTACTTCGTCGTAGAGTGATATGTTGGATTACGTATCAACTTTTGTGTCTTTTGTTGCCCAATGAACTCTTGTTGGTGCCTCTTTATCACTTAGAAAACCAAGTTCCTCCAAAAGATTACGTAGGTAAATTGTTTCTTTTGCGGCATATATTCGGCTTCGGTGCTTGATAATGTAACTGACTTTTGTTTTCTGGATTTCCATGTTATTGCTGGGTTGGCATGTTTAAAAATGAATCCTATATATAAGAAACGATCGTCAATATTTCTACCCCAGTCTGAATCCACAAATCCTATTAGCGGGCTGTTGGATTGTCTATAGACTAGTCCGTTGTTTTCTGAAGCTCGTAAATACCTATTACACGTTTGTTTATAGGGCGTTTTACTAGCTCCCATATTTCATTCTCTTGAAGTGCTTCAAATTCAGATTTCATTGCGGCCTTCCAATGTTCTTTTTCTGGATTGGTATTGAACTGGCTCAGCACACTGACCGCATGAGCTATATCTGGTCTTGTCGACACGGCTAAAATACATTAGAGAACTAATAAGGGATGAATATAGATTATTTTTTATTTCTTCTCTTTCTTCTTCTGTCTTTGGTTGCATTTGCTTGCTTAGTTTGACATACCATCCAAAGGTGTTGAAATTGCTTTGGCGTCTTCCATACCGTAGTTTCGTAAAATATATTTGACATATTTTCATTGCCTCATTCTTACTGTCTTTCTGGATAAATCTTGCTTCCCAGAAAATAATGTAAGTTACCAAGATCATTCATTTTGAACTTTTTAGCTAAGTTCTGTTTTAGCGTCAAATAAGCATTTTTGTTGTTGGTTCCGATGATGATGTCATCCACGTACATGATTACAAGCAAATAAGTTTCTTCATTTTCCATTATATATATATATACATTTTTTGGTATTTAATGGCTCTAGTCCAAGCTGAAACAGTTCTTGCTCTAACTTCATGAACCATTTTCTTCCTGACTGTTTAAGACTGTATAATGTTTTTTTGAGCAAATATACGAGATCTTCTACTTTGGCTTCAATGAATTCTTCAGCTTGCTCCATATTTATCTCCTCGTCGTCAAGGATTCAATTGATGTATGCCATCACGATATCTAATTGGAACAGTTCAGTGAACTTTCCTCCTTTCGATGCTTCCGGCAACATTATAATTCGTTCTTAGTACCCATCTGCAGCCTATTTCACGTTGTTTAAAGGGCGTTTTACTAGCTCGCATGCTTAATTCTCTTGAAGTGCTTCGAATTCAGATTTCATTCCTGCCTTCCATGCTTTGGCGTACGGTCCTGCCATGGCTTCTTAAACAGTTGGATCAAGTATTTCATATGTTAAATTTGCTTCATGTACTTGATCAGCTTCCAGGTTTGGTCCTGACTTCTAGAATTTTATATAACTTGCGTGGCCTGCTTCTTTTTCCAATTTTTACTATCGTAGGTCCTCCAGGCCCCTCTTCATCGGAATTTGTTGGGTTTGCCCATTTGTGTTGAGATGTAGTCTTGTAGATTTATCATAATTGTCTGATGACTGGGTTTCTTTATCTTTAGACTCTGGTTCATTTATTTCTGGATCTTCAGTTTCGGTAATTACTTTCTTGCTTTTTATTTTGAAGTATTTCTTCTTTACCTTGGTCATATTTCTTTTCCATTTGTTCAAGTGCAGGTTTAAAATTACTAGATGAAACTTCAAATTCCATGAACTCTATTGGATAAGTGTCCAACTCTGCATCAGCTTCAAAATTTCTTGATATCTCTATGAATCTTACATCTCCGCATACAACTATTTTTCTTGTAGCCGAATTCGATAGACGGTAAGATTTTGATGTAGTTGAACCAGTAAAAATATACTCTCTTACTCTTGGTTCGAGCTTGCCTCTATTGGGATTCTCGCCCAAGACGAATGCCTTACAACCAAACATTCTGAAATTAGAATCATCTGGTTTATACCCAAATCTTGCTTCAAAAGGTGTCATGTTATTTAAACTTCTCGTAGGAGATCGAATTCTTATATACGCAGCAGTTGCAATAGTTTCACCCCTAGAAATTTGGTGGAAGATTTGCCTGTAGCATCAAATATCTGGCCATCTCCGCCAACGTACGGTTCATCCTTTCTGCTATTCCGTTCTGCTGAGGATTGTACGCTACTGTGTATTCTCTCCTGATCCCTGCTTGCTGCAATTACTCTATGAATTCAGGTCCGCAATATTCCAACACGTTGTCTGTGTGTAAAACTTCTTTATTTTACACTCAGTTTGATTTTCCGCTAAGGTCTTATAGTTCATGAATGTCTCCTTGACATCATTCTTTGCCTTTAAAGTTAAAATTCTATGTGTGTGATTCTTGAGGAAAAGGTGTTGCACTTTCCTTTCTCGAATACAGAATTCACATACTGGCATTAGTCTTATAGATTTAATTTGAATACCTTTTTCATTTCTTCGGAAATGAGTCTTTTCAGGTCCTTCTCATTTAATTGACCATAACGTTTGTACCACTCTTTCAGTTTACTTGTTTCGACACTTGCTACAGCTGTGGATTCATCAATTAATTTTATAAAATAAAAATCTCCTTTTCTTTTTGCAGAGACTACAGTTTGTCCCTTTTCATTTGTCACTTTTGCTTCAGTTTCTTTAAACTGTACATACTGACTTCGAGATCGACAGTAGGTTAGATTTTAGCTCTGGCACACAAAGGACGTTATCTAAAATTATTTCCTTTTTCTACTTCCATATCAGAAAATTATCTTTTACACATTATGTCAAGCAAGTAAATGCATTCTTACGCAGAGTGTTATGTAATGAAAGTCACTAGTGTTAAGTAATATATATTACTAACAGTTATGGGGGAATTTCCGTTTATCCCTAGAATCATGTTGGCAACACTACCTACAAAACAATTAATTTGACGTATCACAGACAATCAACTGTCATAATGGTGACATAATCTCTTCCTGCAGAAAAAAAATCAAATACCAATTCATAAATTTCAATAACATTATGGTCGTAGAAAAAGTATAGTACATTGCTCGAGTTGTAATGCAATTACGTGCGAAAGGATTATACACTTGCCTAACGGTTCGTAAATAACTCTTCCATTCATACGTAATATGCTTCTTACAACACTTGCAATGTAATATACTATTAAGTTGTTTCAGTTTTGTACAGTTAAGTACACAGTACCTTTACCAATGACTTGTGCCGTTCGAGCTACTTCTAGTCGTACATTTTGATTTGTTAATGGAACTAAATTCAAGAACTTACTTTTATCTTCACACATGTGCAACACATCAATTATTTACTGAGTTTGAACTTGCTCTCACTGCGACCGTTAGAGATGTGTTTTCTTTATGTTCAGGCTTTAATTTATGTAATAGCTACAAATGCATCTTCTTCAGCATTAGAAGTGCTTTGTTTTGCTGCTTTGGGTTTAATTTTACTCCAAAAGTCTGATGTTTTGTGTCTAAGTTTTTGACAATAATTACATTTGTACGATTTCTTCTTGTTTTGGTTTCCTGGAAATCCACTTGAACTTCCTGTACGTGCATCACTTTGTCTCTGAAAATATTTATACTGAGTTTGAAAAAACTTTGCGTAGAAAAAATCTTGATTTTGTTGCTTTACTTGTGTTGTTTTCTCTTTTCGAGCATTAAACTCTTCTAAAAAAATTATTTTCAGAGCTTCCGGTGTTGGTAAATAGTTACTTGGACTACTGTACAGTAGCAATATTGCTAAAAGATCTTCAACTAGCTCAATATCCATTTTGAGCAATTTATTGATCGTACCGAAGAAAGTATTGAGATGCTCCATCATGTTTTCACCTTCTTTCATTTTTGCAAACGGTAACTGCTTTAACAACGTGGCTTTATGTGCAGGTTCTTTTAAGTGGTAAACTTCATCAAGTCCATACATGGTTTGATGTCACACAGTGTTTGATATGACATAACTCCTGATGGTGACAGGTGACAGCTAAAATTATGTCTGCTTTTATTTTTTGATCCGCTACTATCCAAGGGTCTCAAGCATCAAGGTTTGTTTGATTTGTTGTTGCACTGTCAACTATGACTGGTTCTGGTCTAGATTTTGTACCAAGTTTCCTTTGTTTAACTTTTCAATATGTACAGAATATTCCGCCGTTTTTAGCGTTCACTTACAGCGTTTGAAAGCTTGTAATGTTAACCTCTTTAATATATTTACAGATATTTCATTCTTAGTAATAATAATAATAATAATAATAATAATAATAATAATAATAATAATAATAATAATAATAATAATAATAGTTTATTAGCCCAACAGAATAATCCATTTATAGGGTTACAATACATACATTAAATATAAACGAAATAAAGAAAATAGTACGTAAACGTATAAGACTTAATTGAACATACAAATAAAAATTTAGTTAAATATGTCGTCATAATATTTTTCAGCATAACGACACATAATGCTGACAGGTGAACGGTGCGTGAAAGTGGATTTAGATGGAGGCTGGTAGAAAGTCTGTGGATGTCTTGATGCCAATCTTGGAACATAGAATTGTATGCGGGATAGCAAGTCTGGAGCATCAACCTTGTTATGCAGCAATAACTTGAAGAACCTAGCACTAGATTCTTCTCTCCTAGAAACTAAAGAAGGCATATCATGCAATTGTAGAAGAGTATCCTGATCAGTTCCTCTGCAAGGATAAACGCCGTCTAATTTAAAAGACAAGAATTTCAGGAATCTTCTGTGTATTCTGTCCAAGGCTAAACATTGGTATGCATAAGTTGGATACCAAACTAAACCGCAGTATTCTATTTTACTTAGTACAAAAGAGAAATATAAAGTTTTTATTAAAGAAATATCATGAAATATTTTAGATATTCGTATTAGAAATCCAAGAGTTTTACTTGCACAGTTACAAATATAATTAATGTGATCTGTGTAAACAAAGTTGTTAGTATAACTAAAGAAAAACCCCTTAACCTTAACAATAAATTTAAAAACTAAATACGTATTTCGAGAACTAAGTTCTCATCATCAGTAGAAACTACAACGTAAAAACAAAGCTGTTTTGACCTCTGGTATGGTTTACATACTGAGTAATCTTAACTTCTCTGTTTTTACGTTGTAGTTTCTACTGATGATGAGAACTTAGTTCTCGAAATACGTATTTAGTTTTTAAATTTATTGTTAAGGTTAAGGGGTTTTTCTTTAGTTATAACTTTACCTTAAGACTCCATTTTAGTTTTATAATAAAGTTGTTAGTAAAAATTATTCCTAAGTCCTTGACAGAAACTTTCCGATTAAGAGCGAAGTTGCGGATAGTATAAAGATATTCGATACTAGCTAAACCTCGAGCGTGTGTGACAACACAACATTTGTCAATATTAACTTGCATCTTATTATTATCACACCATAAAATTAACATATCAATGTTGGATTGTAAAAACAAAGCATCATTTATCGATCTAATATCGCAGAAAAGTTTAATATCATCTGCATATGCGAGAGCTTGACAAGAGAAGGATTGAAGCAGTTCATCAATAAACAAAATGAATAGTAATGGTCCAAGATTCGATCCTTGGGGAACGCCTGAGGAAGCTATATAACTATTTCCTAACTAAAATCCATTGTAAAATACATAGCATGTACGATTACATAGGTATGATTGATAAGTTGTGTTAATCCAGGGGCTGCCTCAAAAGCACTTATCTTAGAAAGCAGTAGATAATGATCTATAGAATCGAAAGCTCGGGAGAAATATGTATAGATTACATCAACTTGACCATGAGAATCTAATTTTTCAGAAACGAACTGTGAAAAAGTTGTTAAATTAGTCGTTGTTGAACGCCTTTTCATGAAACCGTGTTGAGTTATGGAGATTAGTGACTGTGTATTTTTGTAGATTGTTTTATAAAGCAATGATTCAAAGACTTTTGCAAAATTATTTATTATGGAAATAGGACGATAGTTGTGAATATGAAAATTATAATCTTTCTTAAATATAGGTGTGACACGTGTTCTTTTCCATAGTTCCGGAAATGTTTGAGTTTTGATTGCTAAATTTATTATAATAGACAGTGGTTTAGCAAATACGAATCTACAGTCCTTGATAATGAAGCTAGGTATAAGATCATCACCAGCTGTTATTTTGTTGGAGAAAGAAGCCATTATAACAATTAGATCATCTTCTTGGAAAGGTTCCGTTGAAAACGATAATTTTTTTGAGTGAACATCAGGAATATCATAAGAAGAATAATTGGAATAAAAACTAGTTTGCGAAAGCATTTACAATATCACGAGGAGTATGATATTCAGCGTGATCATCATGCAGAATTCCAGGAATACGAGTTTGACCTTTTTTCATGTTTACATATTTCCATAGATCTAAAGTATTTTTCTTGATGTTGTTTTCTAGATTGCGGGTATAATTGTCATAAGCGCTTTTTATTTCTATCTTAATCAGAGCTCTTAACCTTTTATATTCATCCAAAAAACATTGATTTCTGAATTTAACCCACTTTTGTCTATAATACTCTTTTGTTCTTATGTTATATTTGATTTCTGGGGAGAACCATCGCGGATATTTAGGACTAGAGTATTTGTATTTGGGAACAGATATATCAAAAGTAGAATATAAAGCCTGATAAAATTTACTTAGAGCATCATCAACACTATGACAGTGTTTTAGAAAATTCCAGTCCATATTCATAATATTATCATAGAGTTCAGTGAAATTACTTTTGTAAAAGTTATATCTCATATTACAAGCAGATGGAAAATTAGAAGGTTTAAGAGAATTTAATAGATCAAACGTTATTTCTAATGACGGATGATACTCATCTTATTTAAGAAAAGGAAATTCAGATTTAGCGACAGTTAGAGGACTGGATAGGTTTGAAAAAATTAAATCAAGAATGTTATTATAAGTGTTCTGTATGGTATTGAACTGTGAGAGATTCAGAGTATTGCAAATTTTACTAATTGAAAGATATTTTGTTGATTCGTTCTCATTTATACTAAAATTTGGAAGATTGAAATCTCCAACAATAATAACTTTTTCATTACTAAGAAGAATTTCTAAGGCATCTGTGAACATAACAATGTCATTACTACTCACATTTGGAGGAATATAAATTGCACAGATGAGAAATGTGTTATTTTCAAAACAGAACTTACAAACCAGAACATCAATTAATGGTGCAATGAATCTCAGATGTATCAAGAATTTTAAAGTTTATAAAATTTACTATTGTAATGAGGACACCACCACCTTTAGTACGACTGGTATCTGCGAAATTTCTATCGCAACGTACATTATAGTGAATGGAAACAATTCTGAATTAAGTATGGAATCAGTAAGCCAAGTTTCGGATATAATTATAATATCATAACATTCTGAAGAACAATTAACATAAAATTTAATAGTTTTTGTATTGAGACCCCTAGTATTTTGATAGTAAACCCTAAAAGAAGTTGAATTATTGTTGGGCAATATTAGTTTTCCGAATTTAAATTAATGATTTTTGGAACACTGTTTATATATATTATGGTAATATTATTTTCACCACTAGCTTTTCGTTCATTGAACTCTTTTTTAATGGTCTTGTAATGGTCAATTTGTAATTGTGTTCGATCCCTTGATATTGTCAAATTGTTCCATTTATTACTATCTTTATTTTTTTTGATATTCAGGAAAATTTTATTCACAAGGTCTTTTGAAGATAACTGAATTTTTATTGGCCGATTTTGAGATTTAGTGGCATCCAGTCGACCTAATCTTGTTATTTTAGTTGTAGAATCCTGAATTCCCACCTCATTTAAGATATCATTAATTAATATTCTATCATTTTTTATTTGATCTTGTTTAGATGAAGAATTGTTTTCACTGGCGTTAAAGATCATAAAGTTATAGGAACGTTTTTCGCGTTCAGAAATTTCTTGAATTATTTATTCAGTTACAGATGTAGTAAGCTGAGAGTGCGAGCTAGAAGCATTTAATTTTTCTTTTAACTCCAAAATGTCCTTTTGAAGACCAACGATAAGACCCTTCAGGCTAGCAATATCTTTGCCGATAACAGCACAACTATGGCAATTCCAATGCACGCCAGATTTCGAATTTATGCTTCTAGCAACGGTGGCAGATACTAGTACATCGGCACAATCAATGTTGTAATAATTCTTACACATTGAGCATGTTATGATACGATGACTTTCATATTCCTTTTTGCAGCAATGACAAACTAGATTACTCATTTTGTATAATGGATGTACTCGTATATAAGTTTATTTAAGAGAGAAATTGATAAATTTATTAATGAAGAAATAAATACACCCAGTATGTTGAAAATGAAAGAAGCGCCCAGTATAAATTTGACTACTAATTAAACGTGCGTGCACAATCAACGTAGTATTTATAAAAATATAATAAAAATTAAGAAACTCACCCCTAGCAGCACGTGTGAAAACAACAAATATCACCAATGCAAAAAAATTTTATAACGAAGATGACAATGTCAAATTCAATTCATAATAAACTAAATAACTATTTAGTTTGACAGAAACCTGCCGAGCAAAAGAAACAAGCGTATTCAATGTATATTTATTTGCATACTTAGGTGCCCTGGGCCCATAATCTGTAGTTTATAAATGTAATCCAGGGCTTTTTCTCCAATGTAAACTCAAGATAAACTTTAAAACCTTTTTATTTCACGAGAAATTATGAAATATATTTTTTCCTACAGTCTATGTACAAAGTAGGCATTTGCGCTCGCTGTTGTCAACACAAAATGTCACTTTGCCGCTCATGCGTGACAAAGTGGAAAAAACACTCGCTGTCCGAATTTATAACTATAACGTTGAGAAATGTCACTTGTCTACATTTTTAATGGGAACGTTTAGTCAGGAAGTAATAGCGCTGTAAGTACTTACACATTTACCACCTTCACAAGTCAATCTGACATATGAGTGCTCGGTCGGTATATTACATAACCAAACAAAATACCGTACTGCAGTGTAAAGAAATACAGAAATAAAATAGGGTATTCATTTACAAAAATGAAAGTAAAAAATGCTTAGATTAGATTGAAGCAATAGCTTAAGAAGAATGGAAAATAACGATAAATTAAAATTTAAAAGTATAATCGTTATTTATTGAGTAGTACTGTAAGTAAACTGTGTACATTTTATTATTATTTTTTTATGGTGGAGGACCTCATTGTGGCGACAATATCCCATTTGCGCTCTTAATACACAAATACCGATTGTGGCTTGACAGTTGAAAAACTTGCATTACAGTGAGTAAACAGTGTACTCCAAAATAAAAGTTACTAGAATTTAATACAAACCCATGTTGCTACCTGTCGGCCCTCACGAACAACAAGATTAAATTTTTAAGAATTCAAATAAAAATGTAGATACAAAAGTACTACCTAATACAATAATTGTGATTATACGAGTAATTTTCTCAATCAGAAAATGTATGTATCTAAGTGGCATTTTTAATAAAGAAAAACATGTGTAGGTAACATTTAATAAATGATCTTATTAAGGTCATCCACAAAACAAATATCAAGGACAAAGTAAAGTAAAGTCAAGCACGCGATGTTCATTTAACAATCTGAATATTACCTAATATGACATTAATAATTCTACTACAATCTCTTTCGATATATGTATATACAGGGTGTTCATTTTAATTGGGCCACCATTGCTATCTCGAGAGCTACAAAGACGGTTAAATAGACAGACAATTTCTATTTCACAAGACAAATTTGAAGAAAGATAAAAATTTTTTTTCGACCAGTGGTTCTCAAAATATGGGATCCAACTTTTTTATTTTAAATGAGAACATATATTTTTTATTTTTTCATTCGTTAGAGAATCTAATTCTGAATTCAGTGATATACCCTTACATAACGAATTTTTTGAGAAAAATACGTGTAATCTTTTATTCTAAACGGGTACATTCACTATCTATATATATTTCTATATTGAATTCATCAAGACGATCGGGGAAATTTTATTCGCCTGTACAGACTAAACGGTAAGAGCGATTTTAATGAAAATTTTTCCAAGATGTAGAGAATAACTCAACTTGATTTCCTGGTAATAGGTCATTTTTCTGTACGGTGCATAGTTTTTGTGTAAAAAATTTTTAAAGGTCGTATTTTAGCTTTTTGAAACAATTTGAAATCAAAAATTTAGTCTTCTTTGAAAAATTTAAGACGAAGAACGTTTCTTTGACATGTCAATCAGAACATTTAAATGGCATTATTTATAAAATAAGGACATTTTGAAAAAAATTAAATTAATAAATACACATTATGGCAATGGGCGGTTATTCCATAGTAGTTTAAAAGACCTAAAACATTATATTTAAAAATTAAATTTTTTGAAGGTTCATTTCCGTGATTCATGTACATTTCCAAAGTGTTGCCAAACATCCCATAAATAACTAAGTAAAAAACAAATATTCCAATGTCAGGAATTTCAAAGCCCCATCGTCTTTTGTTTTTTGTTTAAAGTTGTCAGAACCATGTCGTGTTTGGTATCAAATGAAAGGTAACATCAAGGGCTGTCATGCAGATATTTCAAAAACTTGACAGCTCGATCGGCTTTTGTTTTTTGCTTAAAGTTGTCAGAATCATGTCGTGTTTAGTATCAAATGAAAGGTAACGTCAAGGGCTGTCATGCAGAAATGTCAAAAATTTGACAGCTCGATCGGCTTTTGCTTTTTGTTTAAAGTTAATAGAACCATGTCGTGTTTGGTATCAAATGATAGGTAACGTCAAGGGCTACCATGCAGTAATGTTAAAAATTTGACAGCTCGCTGGGCTTTTGTTTTTTGCATAAAGTTGTTAGAACCATGTCGTGTTTGATATTAAATGAGAGGGTTCGTCAAGGTCTGTCATGCAGAAATGTCAAAAATTTGACAGCTCGATCGGCTTTTGCTTTTTGTTTAAAGTTAATAGAACCATGTCGTGTTTGGTATCAAATGATAGGTAACGTCAAGGGCTACCATGCAGTAATGTTAAAAATTTGACAGCTCGCTAGGCTTTTGTTTTTTGCATAAAGTTGTTAGAACCATGTCGTGTTTGATATCAAATGAGAGGGTTCGTCAAGGACTGTCTTGCAGAAATGTCAAAAATTTGACAGCTCGATCGGCTTTTGTTTTTTGCTTAAAGTTGTCAAAACCATGTCGTGTTTGGTAACAAATGAAAGGTAACGTCAAGGGCTGTCATGCAGAAATGTCAAAAATTTGACAGCTCGATCGGCTTTTGTTTTTTGCTTAAAGTTGTCAGAACCATGTTGTGACTGGTATCAAATGAAAGGTAACGTCAAGGGCTGTTATGCAGAAATGTCAAAAATTTGACAGCTCGATCGGCTTTTGTTTTTTGCATAAAGTTAATAGAACCATGTCGTGTTTGGTATCAAATGAGAGGGTTCGTCAAGGGCTGCTATGCAAAATGTCAAAAATTTGACAGCTCGATCGGCTTTTGTTTTTTGCTAAAAATTGTCAGAACCATGTCGTGTTTGGTATCAAATGAAAGGTAACGTCAAGGGCTATCATGCAGAAATGTCAAAAATTTGAGAGCTTGATCGACTTTCCTTTTTTGCTTAAAGTTGTCAGAACCATGCCGTGTTTGGTAACAAATGAAAGGTAAAGTCAAGGGCTGCCATGCAGAAATGTCAAAAATTTGAGAGCTTGATCGACTTTTGTTTTTTGCTTAAAGTTGTCAGAACCATGTCGTGTTTGGTATCAAATGAAAGGCAACGTCAAGGGCTGTCATGCAGAAATGTCAAAAATTTGACAGCTCGATCGGCTTTTGTTTTTTGCTTAAAGTTGTCAGAACCACGTCGTGTTTGGTATCAAATGAAAGGTAACGTCAAGGGCTGTCATGCAGAAATGTCAAAACAGGTTGCGTGGGTAGTTTTAGTGGGCATTTTGGGTGGACAGGTTTCGTGGGCTGTTTGGCTGGGCGTGAAAAAATATTTTGAAAGACTCATAGCGTTAGCACTTTACGTTTAAATTGTTCCTAGACGGATTGGACGTACATAATACTATCAAAAAACACTATCGGCGGAGCCCTAGGGAATACTCGGCGTAGCCGAGTTTTCGCTAGTTTTTCATACTAATTTGATTAAAATATGGCTATATTAAGAGTGCTATGAATGGGAAAAATGAATACATGTCAGTTTTTTTTAGAATTAGAGTATTCTGACTGTCTTGACAGGAATACTTTGTTCTTTTAATTGACAATAAATTTTTAATGCAAACGAAATATTCATGTATTTCTTTCATGGCATACGTCCCGGTTTTAAACTCGTGTCCCGGTGTCTCGGCCGGTATACAATATGTCCCTGTTTTTCAATTTCTTTTTCTAATTTAAGAAATTTAATTGTTAATATCAATATAAAAACAGCACTAAAATTGCATTTATGAAGTTTGTATGTCTTATATTTAATGTTCGGAAGTAAATTCCGCAGATGTTGAAGGAAATACATGGTTATTCAACGCAGTAAACCAGACTGAAATTGATAAAACGGTCGATATTATAAAATTAAAATTATAAAGATGCTGTAATTGATAGTGTCTTTTCATTGAGGTAGTTTTTGCCAAAAACAATTTAGACCGACACTAACAAAACAATGACGAGTAAAAATATCTCTATCGAGCAAAATTGGTTTGATATAATATTTTTTCAGAAAAGGATTCTTCAATAAGTAGGTAATTTAAAAAAAGTTGTAGAATTTATATTTTAAAATAATCAAACTATTCTTGTGTCAAGTGTTAGCAACAAAAAAAAAAAAAAAATGTTCAGATAAAGTTTTTAGTATTTTTAATGGGCTACCTAAATCTGAATAAATCTGATTGAAAAAAATGTAATTTTCTTAGATATTATTATTTTTATACTTTTTACCTTCCGTCACCTTTAGGTAAGGAAGGTATTGTCTTTGGTCAAAAAATTCGAAGGCCAGTTTTTAATGAATAAGCACGTTTTAGGGTCCCCAGAATACGATTTTACTAGTTTTACGATGATGTATGTATGTATGTGTGTGTGTGTGTGTGTGTCCGTGTTCGTGTGTGTGTGTGTGTGTGTGTGTGTGTGTGTGTGACAAATTTTTGTCCGACGATAACTCCAAAACTACAATTCTAAAAATTATTATTCTTTCGCATTCCTCTTCTTTACAACCTTATGAAAAGCTGATTAGATTTTGGTTATAATTGGTCAACCAGAAGTATCCTTATTTGAAGTTCTTAACAGTTTTTCTTGAACAAGCGCAATTAAATATCATTTTTCGACATTTTATGATTATCAGTATGAAAGAAAATCTTATTCTCTATACGGTTGATTATACATTTTCCTTCATATTCAATAGATATAGAGTTATAGAGAGATTAAGAGTGATAACTTTCAAAAATTAGTCAGCTTTGCTAAAATTATGGAAACAGCAGATATATTCAAATTTTCTAATTGACAGATGTCAGTGTCAAGTTCAAAACCAAAGTGGAAAGTATAGGATTAGAAAGTAAGTGACAGAGTTTTCCTCGCAAGTGACTTGCAGTTTCAATGCTGGGAGTACGAGGAAGGCCAAAGAGAAGATGGATGTGTAGCAGAAGATTTGAGAGAGGAAGAACTGTGTGAAGAAGATGCGTTGGATAGGAATGAGGAAGTGTCAAGTGCAATTTACATAATGTATGTTCGTGTTATAATTTTATTGGATTTACAGTATTTTTTAAAGGAGCTTGCAATATGGAATTTGTAAAAAATAGTGTGTTCGTGTTACAATTTCACAGAAACCGTTTTTTAGACGCCAAAAGTTTCTATATTAATTTATTGAAAAAATAATCAGTGCATACTACAAAGAAAAAAATTACGAATTTTTTGATACCAAACACATTAGATTTTTGTTTCATATAAAGCCAGAAAATAAATTTAAAAATCTGCACATTTAAGAAAAAATATTGTTAGCCTTGAAACTGACAGAAACAAAACAAAACTATTTTTGACTTAAGACTGTCATTGATAATCTTTTTTTGACATTATTTATTAAATTATTATTATTTTCGTTTTATTAACAAGAAATCATGGATAATTTGTCCCAAGAAGAAAAATTACAAAATATTTTTCCCTTGTAGTTTCCGGTTTTTCTCGTTTCTTATAACTTATTTCTTATTACATGTAGATCATCTTTAATTTGTAAATACCTATTACAATAAATATTGTTTCTTAAATAAATATCCTAGTGTTTTCTTTATTTTATGTTATTTTATATTAGTTCATAAATTAATAACTTTAATCTTTAATTGTCCCCTATCATTTTATTAAAAGATGACAATGTTTTGTTACTGTCAATTTCATGGCTATTGATATTTTTTCTTAATTGTACAAATTTTTAAATTTATTATCTGACTTTATATGAAACAGAAATGTAATGTGTTTGGTATTAAAAAAATCGTAATTTTTTTCTTTATAATACGCACCAATTCTTTTTTCAATAAATTAATATAAAAACTTTTGGCGTCTGAAAAACTGTTTTCCTATGTTATAGCCCTATGACCCGTTTTAAAATTTACACCCTGTATATATATATATATATATATATATATATATATATATATATATATATATAATATCAAATGATAAACAAAATAAGTTGTTGGGCGAGGTCGCCGTTGAAATTGGCGCTCATGCAGAAGAGGTTGGCGATGTGTACATTTGAAGAGGTAGATATGTTAAAATGTTATTTTTCGTCAAATAGTAATTCAAGAGAGGCTCTCCAATTATACCGGCAATAATATCTGAATCACTTTCATCCATGTCAGTTATATATTTTCTAACTGGAAAGAAAATTGCGTAGAACTGGTACTCTATCATCTATGAGAAAATACGAACCTAGGGAAATTAATGAAAATTTAAAGTTGATATTCTTGTATATTTCAATATTTATCTGAAAGATATTTAAACTTTGTGTAAATAATGGAAAATGGGTTCATGAAAGATGTATTTTGTTCAAATTAGTCACATTTGGATTATTATTATTATTATTATTATTATTATTATTATTATTATTATTATTATTGTTACTATTAGTACGACTTGTATTGGTGTCATTATTATTGACATATACTGACTCAAAATAATCAGCGAACAAATGAGTAACTTCCTGTCTCGTATTAGCTTCACAATCATTATAACGAATGATATTTGGAATTCTAGTTTTAGTATTTCTAATAATTTTAATATGACTCCAAAAATATTTGGGATTATTTTTTACATTCTTTTCTGTATTACAATAAACCTAAGTAATCGAAAATTTTGCTTTAATTTAAATCTTGTCTTGCTTGCAAGACTCTTGCATATTTCTTGTCTTGCACATTTGCGCGTGCGCGTTATGTTACATTATTTAGACTTGTTTGGGGTTCCCCTATTAGCTCCCAAATCGTTGGTTTTATTAAGATAACTCTTATAACAAACTTCCAAAAATTTCTATTTTGCGTATTTTAGCTTTCTGCATTAATATAAATAGTTGATTAGATTTTGAGTAAAATTGGATAACCGGAAGTGTTAGGTACTTTATTTCAAGCCCACAACAGTTTTTAATGAAAAACACTTTTCAATTTTAGTACTTAAGACTTCTATGTCAGTGGGAACAACATATTAGATTTTGGATAAAATTTACTTAAAGCTCAATACTATTTTAAACATGGAATTGGCGGGAGGTCATGTGCCGACCACATCAGATTTTTTTTATAATGATGTGTGTGTGACGATTTTTTTCTTTCGTAATAACTGTTATATCAAACTTCCAAAAATAAAATTCCGTATTTAAGTTTTCTGCATCAATATAAAGAGCGAGATAAAGAGTTTATTAGATTTTGGGTAAAATTGGACAATCAGAAGTGGTACTTGAAACCCATAACAGTGTTTAATGAAAAACTATATATTAAAATATAACCCAAAACTTTACAGTTTTAGTATTTAAGAATTTCATATCAATAGGAACAACATATTTAAATCGGAAGTGATATTTTACTGTGAAGAGATTTTCGTGAAAAAATGTATTATGCTATAATTGAAAACTTTTCAAATCTTGTATTTAACACTTTTATATTAATGAGACCGACATATTAGATTCTTGTTAATATTAGTAAATCTTAAGTGGCACTTTACTTGAAGATCTGAACTGATTTCCTTGAAAAAATATATTAAAATATGATAAAAAAAAACTTCTCAAATTTGGTTTTAAAACTCGTATATGACTGAAAACAACATTAGATTTTGAGTATATATGATAAATCTGATGTGGTTCTTAAATAAGAGCTCTTAACAGATTTAAAAAAAAAAATTGATAAAATATAATACAAAATTTCTTATTAAAGACTTTTCTATTTATTAGAACAACAAATTAGATTTTGTTTGCAAACAATAAAGTGATATATAACTCCAAGCTCATTGCAATTTTAAACATCGAATTAGCGGGAGGTCATGTGCTGGCCATATCAGATTTTTTATCTCTAAATCTATAGAAGATATAATAAGAAAATTTAAATCAGATTGAGTACTTAATGCTCTTTATTATTTTTTGTACTATAAATTTTCAAAATAAAATATTTAGAAGATTTTTTAAGTAACTACTACTTCCGGTTGTCAATTATTACCAAAACCTTTTTAGCTTTTCCGATTAATGTCAGCTTAGCTAGAGGTAAAACCTATAATAAAATGTTGATATATTGAATTATAGTATAATATTGCAAGAGTGCAAGAATGAAAGAAAATACTAAAAAAAATCTTGCTATTCTTGCACTTTTCTTGCAGGACAGATTCTTGTCTTGTCTTGCAACGAACTATATTACTCTTGTCTTCTTCTTGTCTTGCATTTTATGCAAGAACAAGACAAGAACAAGAAAAATGCAAGACTCTTGTGAAACACTAACCGCCACCTTGAATTACAGTTTTATTACAACTGTCTCTTCGATACACGTAATATTTATTACCAGTGCTTTTTTTGTAGAAAAAAAGGTACCGGAACGTATATTTTATCAGTGGCCAAAATTTTGGTGGGGCGGAATATCATGAAAAAAAAGGCGCCGCAGGCGAATTTTTTTTTTATTCAAGATCAAATGCCTTTTAATTCAAAAAGGGACGTGAAGCAGCATATTTTTACACTTTCATGTACAAAAATAAATAAAAAAATAATTTTGAATGTTTTTTATTGAAAAATAAATAAATATATGCTAACATTAATTTATGACACTAATAAAAATTCATAATAATTTCCACCTGCACAGCTTGTGTGTAAACATTTAACACAGCGTATATTTTTGTCATTTATTATTATGCGCATATGTATAAACCAGGTGTCGAAGCTTAGGCGATGTGCTGTCGAATTACTAGATTAAAAACTCCGCTGAAAAGTGCAAAACTGTTTATATTTATACTGTGCTTCAGATGTGTGAATATTTCATTGGCGTAATTTTTATATCCACAACTTAATAAAATTATCAAAATAAATAAAATAGTAAATAATTTTCAAAAAAAAAAAAACGAAAACCCGTCAAAAAAAGGTGCCGGAACGCCGTTCCGGTGCGTTACATTACAAAAAAAGCCCTGTTTATTACAGTCACAAATTTCCGAGTTGTGTATACTATCGTTTAGCGTTTAGCCATGTTTCAGTAAAAGTATTAAATCAAAATCGTTACTTGAAATGTCGTTATAAATATTGTGAATTTTTGTTTTAATACCTTTTACATTTTGATACTATATTCTTAAGCTCATTATCTGCTATATACACCAATTAAGAACTTGTTGTATAGTAGTAATAAAAAATTACTCTATTTTATTTGTCATGTTCAGTGTTTATTTTTAAAATTGGTGATGTTTCATTTTTGCGTACAAATATTTTAGCTGATTTCACCCACGTAAATTTAGAATTATTATCTTTAGCTTTTGTCTTTGTTTGTTTTAAAAGTTTTTTATTATTGAGGCTTAAGTGATCATTAATATTATATTATATTTATATATTTCATTAT
The DNA here is from genome assembly GCA_943142095.1 of Ophonus ardosiacus. Taxonomy (NCBI): domain Eukaryota; kingdom Metazoa; phylum Arthropoda; class Insecta; order Coleoptera; family Carabidae; genus Ophonus; species Ophonus ardosiacus. Next base: position 44,227,910 of record OW964823.1, read on the forward strand.
TTTCTATGAAATTTAATTGTGTTGTATTTATATTTTTAATTTTGCGTGCCGAAGAAACAAAATTGTCTTTTTTAATCATAGATATGAATCTTACTATAATATTTCTTGGTTTATTTTTACCATATTTAAACGATGCTACGCGGTGTAAGGCATCTATATCAAATTAATAGTGTTGCTTAGATTGGAAACAATCTGAGTGAGATCCTCTGATTGTTTTTCAGGAATGCCGGAGATTTAAATGTTATTAATTCGCGAACGTTGTTCTAAATCATTTACTTTAGATTTTAAGATATCATACTTAGTCTTTATTGTCGACTATTGCATTTAATTTTTCTTCAAAGTCGTCTATTTTATTGCAGCAAAATTTGCCTGAAGTTTTTAGGTCTTTTATGCTGTTTATAAGTTCAGTTATAAACAGTTGTAGAGTTGTTAGATGTCTCAATGGTGAAGCATCAGATTTGCAATCTGCACAAGTCCAAGAAAGATTCATCGATTGTAGAGAATTTTTTTCGGCTGATGTGATTAAGGTACATGAATAGTGATAGTATTGTTGACAGCGCCTACAAGCCAATTCGGGGTTATTTCGGTTCACGTTGAGTTTACACTCCATACATGAATTGACCATCTTGAATAAGGCTGTTGACTTTGCGAATAGATTTTAAATATTTATTTGGTTTATTGTAGGTGAATGACCAATTCTGTATGTGTAAAAAGAGGTTTTTGCTTGTTTGCGAATTTGCACTGTCTTAAAAAAAGTGTAGAAATGCACTCATTATCACTGATTTTTATCAAATTCTTCCAAATGGAGAACACTAATGAATTTTGACACTTATATTTGAATGGAACACACAATACACCACAACTTGATGACAAACACTATACTAAAATAATTCATATAAAGATTAATCTATTTTTTAAATAATTAAAAAATACGTTTCATAATACAAACAATAAAATAACCTTGTCGTTTATTTTCTATTTATTTTTCGCTAAATCCAATGTTTCGGCAGCATACCGGATGTCTACAGAAAGCGGGGCATCCCTATAACTTCTTTATTTAAAAGATATCGAATTGAAAATTTATGAGCATAAACTTGATATATGTGGCATCATTTTTATGTACAAATAATAATTATATCACTTTCGTTAAATTCTGAATACAATGATGTGACAGAAGTCAAATTTTGCAACAAAAAATAATACAAAAAGAAAACACAAATTAGAACAACATAGTTGGGTGGCTTTTATCTAAATCAATAGGGGTTTCGCAGTTTTTTTATAAATTTTTCTGTATGTTAATCTGTAAATAGACCCGTATTTTGCATTTTCGTCGAAAAGTTTCTAATACGCCAGAAAAATTATTGTTTCAATAAATGAGGCCTGAGAAAATCGATAGCGCGTGTGAGATCTACACCAAGAACATACATTTCTAGAGCTGAGTGAGACATATCCCCGGCCTGCTCGTTCGAAAAGTCATTAGCCAATAGCATTGGCCAGTGTCTAGCACATCACAAATATGGTTGATTCTGAATTTTGAGCGACTGATTTAAATGCATTAAAGTTTCATTTTGATATTAGGGTAATAAAAATCATGAAATTAACGACTGTATTAAATATACATGATGAACATTGATATCCAATTAAGTATTTTTTGAAAAGTCGTAGACTTGGAAACCCCTATTGAACGACACAACTTGAAAACTGACAGCTCCTGTGTTTGTTGAAATTGTTTATTTATGCAACAATTTTGATAATTTAATAAAAATGTGTCATGCAATTTAATATTTTTTTTTTTATTGGGTTAGTGTTTTCATAATTACTTTGCATAAAAATTAAAAAATATTGTATCTAAGTTTTTTTTTGTATATCGTTGTATTCAGAATTTAACGTAGAATGTAAAAATATGCAGGGTGTTCTATATAAAATTTAATTGTTATGCATATTTTTATTTGAAAGTTTATATTTGTTTACTAAACTTTATAAATGGTATGTGATGCACTCTTCATAAAAATATGGACAATCTAGCTAGACGTTCAATAATTTTGCACAACATTTGGTAATGAACAATAGAATGGGCTACTTGCGTACCTTTTTTACCTCTCGCTAAGAGAGGTATTGGATTCATGCTAAAATTCGCATATCCAGATTTTATTGAATAAGCACGATTTAAGGTCCCTACAATCCGATTATAACATTTTTAAAATGATGTCTGTGTGTGTGTGTGTGTGGATGTATGTGTGTGTGTGTGTATGTATGTATGTCTGGATGTTGTAGTCACGATTCCTCAAAAACTATAAGACTTAAAAAATATTTAACTGCAGTTTCCTCAATCTGACATTCCTGGGAAGAGCTGAAAAGGTTTTGGTAACAATTGAAGAACCGGAAGTAGTAGTTTCTTAGAAAAATTCTTCTAAATATAATTTTTTGGGATTTTTTTTTATTAAATATTGAAGAACATAAAATTCTCCATCTAATACACTTAAAATTTTTATTATATCTTGTATAGATTTAGAGATAAAGACACTATAATTTATAGAGTAAACTTATCGCAGAGGCTACGACACTAAGGAAACCAGTTGACAAATTCCAATGTTTATAACATAATTTGTAAATGACACATGTCAGTGTCAAATATCAACAGTTTTAGTGACATTCTGATAGCTTTTACTGGGAAGTATATTTAATTTTTCTTATTGTTTTAGTAATTAAATATTTCAAATTATAGGTAAAATGCATATGCAGTTGATAAATTCAAATGTTTGTAAAAGAAAAAAAATAATGTCATTGTCAAAAATATAGAGTAGTTTATATCTGTTGGGCGGTAGTGCGAGCTCGAATCGAAAATTTTACTTAATTATGTTTCAACAAAAACCATAACGGCAACTTGTCATCCTGCAAACATCGTTTTATGAAGATTTAACCAAGTCTTAAATAATATATGATAAACTTGTAATAAAACGTCAAATTTCGCTTGGACAGATAGTGGCTTTGACGTTTAACGAAAAAGCTAAGATTTTCCACAAACCAAGTATAATAAACCTGCTGAAAATAAAAGATACTCCAGAGAATTAAATATGTAAGTAAAATAATAAAAAGATTAAAGAATGTGACGAAAACATAGAAAAATATAAAAGAACACCTTGGTAAACCACGAAAAAAAATCGAAGGTGAAGAAAGAGCACTTAAAGAAACGAAAGACAAAAAGAAATTGAAGATGAAGAAAGAGCATTTAAAGAACCGAAAGACAAAAATAGATGTGACGTGAAAAAAATGTTCATTCAGGAAATAAACAGAAATTTCAGAATTGCAAGAAACGAAAAGCGAATGTATTTTACATAAATAAAGTTTTTAATTTGTGTCAAACTATTATTTAATTAGCTTAAAATATGGGCTATCCAGCGAAACAAGCGGTTTACGTCATCATTTAGGGATTTTTGAAATTTTCTTTATTTTTTTAAATATATTTTATTAAAGGTATTTAATTGTTTTATTATTATTATTATTATTATTATTATTATTATGTATTTGATACCTTCAATAGAAATAATTATGTTTGGATATATTATTATTAAGTATTTTTTTAAAATTTTTGTAAAATGACGTTTGATTATATTTTTACCTCTCGCTAAGAGAGGTATTGGAATCATGCTAAAAATCACATATCCAGATTTTAATGAATAAACACGTTTCAAGGTCACTAGAATCCGATTTTAACATTTTTACAATGATGTCTGTGTGTGTGTGTGTGTGTGGATGTGTGTATGTGTGTGTGTGTGTGTGTGTATGGCTGGATGTTGGACGGACGATTCCTCAAAAACTATAAGACCTGTTTAACTATGAATTCCTCAATCTGACATTCCTGGGAAGAGCTGAAAAGGTTTTGGTAACAATTGAACAACCGTAAGTAGTAGTTTTTAAAAGAAATTCTTCCAAATATTAATTTTTGAAAATTTTTGATATTACTAATTTTGAAGAACTAAATTCTACACCTGCTACATTTAAATTTTTTATTATATCTTCTATAAATTTAGAGATAAAGACGCTATAATATATAGAATATCGGGATATAACAAGTCGAGTAGGCGAAACTACACTAAGGAAACCAGTTGACAAATTCAAATGTTTATAACATAATTTGTAAATGACAGATTTCAGTGTCAAAAATAAACAGTTTTGGTGACATTTTGATAGCTTTTTCTGGGAAGTATATTTAATCTTTCTTATTGTTTTATTAATTAAATATTTGAAATTATAGGTAATATGCATGTATCCATCAGAAATACCGCCAATCTGGTTAATGAATTGGAAAAATCTGTGACATTTAGAAATTTCCTCATACAATGAAAAATAGATATAATTAGAATTATATGTGTGCAGAAGACATGTTAAATACAATAAAAGACAATATTTGGGTAAAGTTCTGTAATATTTTGTTATAAAACAACGGTTCGATAGCAAAGTGCAATACAATACTTATATAGCCTAATATGGAAATGGCGAGAGGTCTTGTGCTGGCCACAACAGATTTTTTATTTAATATTTTTGAAGAGCAGGTACAAACTTGCTACCCATATTGTTTCTTTTGGCAAAATATTTATTAATTAGCCAGAAAAAAATAATGAAATTTGATTATTTGAATTCCCGACATGTATGACGTAGAATTACTCCGCACCAACGAATGGTCGTCAAGCCATAGCGTTTGTTTATACGGATAATGTAGATCTCCTGTTTGACGTTTCAACAATAGTTTGGAGGTTAGTATTTTAGTTTGTCTTTTTGGTATCGATATTTTAAATTACATGTAACTACCTATGTGTTTATTTGTGAAGTAATTAATATATTTGAGAGCCCAGAGAGAAAAAAATGAACTAATGTCAAATTCAAATTAAAATTTTCTCGCACGCATGCCATCTGTACGTTACATTTTTAAACATATGGTTTCCTTTTCCATTTTAATATAATGACGTCACAGAAAATTTTCTTTCTTAATTTACTAAAAAACAAATAATTTTTTAAAAATAAAATTTATATTTTTACATATGTTTTCAACATAACATTACGTATATAGTGATAGAAATCGGATTTTCAGTACCACACAAGTAGCCCATTGATTATCTGGAGTTCGAACACAGTGTGAATATGTACAGTAGTTGCACTGCCTATATATTTTGTTACAGAAATATGGGTATATGTTCAACACCATACCTTTCTTCATCAATATGCTCAAACACCGAAACAAGAATGCATCAAACCGACGTTTCGATCATAACAATGACCATCTTCATCTTCATCTTGAAGATGATCATGTAATGATCGAAACGTCGGTTTGAAATCAATAAACACTTCTAGACTGCAAGTTCCGAATATTTTCATTTTTCCTGTACGATTATAATTAAAATGAAAACATATATACAATCTGGGTGTTATTATTACCCCGTGTCGTATCTGTATTGGAATCAAATTCTGTACCTATATAAAGAATATGTTAGTACAGGATTTCTCTGAAATAGAGGGACATAGCTTAACCGCAGATTCCTGGGCCCAAAATAGGACGATTTAACTAAACTCACCTCTAATCGACTTCAATGAAATTTTGTATGACAATCCATGTGAATATAATTCTTTTAAGGTGATATTTGTTATTGGTGCTAGTCAAAATTTATTTTAAAAATTACACGGTGCAGTGATTTACATTTTATTTTTTTCTGTCTAAATCGTTACAGATATCACATTTTTATGCAGAGAGAAAAGTTTACTATCGAGTGTATCTTTCTGAAAAACTATAATTTTACGTTATTGATTTTGTCATTAAAAAGTTATGGACTTTCATGGTCGTGACACCCAAGTTTCATACACTAGTGGTTCAATAATAATAATAATAATAATAATAATAATAATAATAATAATAATAATAATAATAATAATAATAATAATAATAATAATAATAATAATAATAATAATAATAATAAAAAATAATAATAATAATAAAAATCTGTTGTGGCCAGCACAATACCTCTCGCCAATTTCATATTAGGCTATAAAAATTGTATTTAGGTAACATTTCTGGTACACAAAATATTCTAATTACATCTATTCTTTATTTTTTAATTCATTCTATGAACAAGTTTCCTCCTACTCTTCTAAATGTTGGAGAGGTATATGATGAAATGTAATAGCAAGCGCGTGTTTAGTTGACCTGTTACTGTGCATACTTTGGCTTACAAATGAATCCCGTTTCTGTTTATACCAATTTTAGATGTTGACGGAGTCTTTTCCTTGTTATAAAAATAGCATATTATATTTACTATTATTACATCTCGACTTATCCAAGTACGAATTTTAGGTTTTCCGCATTCAAGAACAGGTCAATTTAACGTGCAGGAGCTATATCTATAATTTTAAATATTTAATTAATGATAAAATAAGAAATATTAAATGTACTTCCCAGAAAAAGCCTTCAGTAATGTCTCTGGATTTTTGACACTGACATTTATGTCATTTACAAACATTTAAATTTTTCAACTGGTTTCCATATTTGATGGATACAATGAATTATTTTATATATTTATAACTCTCTATCTCTAAATCTGTAGAAGATATAATAAAAATGTTGAATATACTAGATAGAGAATTTTATATTCTTTAAGTTTTTTTTTTAAGAAACTACTACTTTCGGTTGTCCAATTGTTACCAAAACCTTTTCAGTTCTTCCCATGAATGTCAGATTGAGTAATTCATAGTTAAACTGGTCTTATGTCTTATAGTTTTTGAGTAATCCTCCTTGCAACATCCAAACATACACACACACACACACACACACACACACACACACACACACATACATACATACACACATACATACATACATACATACATACACACATACACACAGCATTGTAAAAATGTTGAAATCAGTTTATAGGGACCTTAAATCGTGCTTATTCACTAAAATCTGGATATGTAATTTTTAGCATGAATCCAATATCTCTCTTAGTGAGAGGTAGAAAAATAACTTAAAAGATATGGATTGTAGGATTGTCATGCCAAATTTCATTTAAGTTGAACAAAGCGTTCCGCTAAAGCAAGATTATTTCTTTTTATAAGAACTTTGAAGCTGAATACTGGCTAAATGGTGCACTTTCGGAAAGGGTAAATTTAGTTAAATCGTCTTATTTTGGGCCCAGGAATTTGTGGTTAAGCCATATTCTCTTATTTTAGAGACACATGTATATTAAATTTATATAATATTATCAAACAATATTATTTACATAGATATTCGAACTATTCCAGTAAGATTTGCTCTGCAGAATGGACATTGATGTCCCAGTTGCAATAATTTGTTCAGCACAAATTGCGCATAGTAGTGATGCCCTAAGGAATACAGGCATGCGTTAACGGTGATGTTAAACACGCGCAACATCTGGGCTGTAAACAAAAACATATACCTACATAACATAATGTACCTACATTACAAAATATTGACCCCTTAAATGAATGATTGAGAACTTGTTGTTGTAGCTGCGGTGGTTTCTATGGCGTCAATGGTTCTGCAACAGCTACAAGTCATCCACTCGTGTAATGTCATCTGCCAATCCAATATATATAGAAATGACCTAATACAACTGGCAAAAAAATATTGAGCCAGTTTTAATAATTCATCGTCTAATACTACACATTTTTCTCAACAAACTGTGGACATATTTCCGCCTTTGATAATTTAGTTTTGTTTTTGTAATGCATCCATTTGAAAACACTGAATTCTTAAATCGAAAAAATGAAAATTTACTCGATAAATTCAAAGAATCCAATTGAAATATTCTAATTTACCATGAGAGATGAGAGAAACACATCACTTTGTCTATCCACGAAGCCATCTACTGGCACGTAGATTAACCAAAATTTTGCTGCTACCCTGCTGCCTTCTAGAGACAGTTCTACGAAACATGGTCGCCATGATGTAGTTTGACAATGTACATTTTGATGCATTATATTTGCGGTGTATAAGCATTTTTGCTGAAAAAGACTTTGGAGTTGAGTGCGTTCTCGTTTGGAGCAGCGATTTTCAATTTTAATAACATGCTAATCTTTATTAGAAAAATATTTCCCGTTTTTTAAAATTTTTCTTCAAATTGTTAATACCAGACAAAAAATTAATGCAGTTGTTGAAAAGTGCTGGAGGCGTCATAGCCCCAAATGAGAATAGAGTTAATACAGCGGCAAGAACAAAGCGTGTAAACAACGATAATGCAGTGGACACGGGTTCACGAACCAAAGAGGTTCATACGTATTCATGTTTTTTAAGACGTTGGAAAGAAATTAATTAGAGCCTATTAAAAGTTGTATTTTTTGTTTGCTCGCTGGCCCATTTATATTTGCTACGCAACTGAAATTAGCAGAATGGGCTAATAAACCATTTATTGCTTTTTATGAAAATTCCTTATATTGCAAGATGTAATTTTTAAAATTTTTGCTTTGAGTTCGTGACGTAACCAGTGTTTATCTAGTGGCACAGGAATAGTGTTCTTTCGTGAGAGCAAATATTATATACTTTTTAATATAAAAACTATATTTTACATATTGTAAATCTTAATTAATTAAACTTAGTACACCCAAATAAAATCATATTTTCAATTTTATGATATTTAATTGATATTCGAGTAAGTTCGATGCAAAATTTTGATATAACGGTGGCGCTAGTGATGTAACCACAACTGCCAATGAGTGGGCGAGATCTTCAGCTTTCATATTTGTGGCCAACAGAATCAAATCGATACCCGTCACGTTATAACATGTTAATTCGTTGTAATTTTATAAAGAAGAATGTTTTTTTTTTTAAATATTTTACTACACATTATCAGTAAGAATTTTACGATTTTTATATAAATTTATTGTAAATCTTCTTCTTCTTCTTCTTCTTCTTCTTTTCTTCTTCTTAGCCTTCTCCCGTACAACACTAAAGTCACTAGATATATAAAGTACCGCAATTGGCCGCCATATTGTGTCGATCTTCGGCGCCAAATTTAAAATGGATTATCTTGAAATGAGTGCATGTTTACAAAGAAAAATAATCGGCAGTGAAATAAATCTATGAAGAGTAATTAATTAATATTGATTTTATGTTCATAATTTTTATAATATGCATACATATATATACAAAATATAACTGATCAAAATTATAAAAAATAAGTACAATTAAGGTTAATTTTCTTCAGGTCGTTTGACATGATGACAGAATTGACGCTAAAGTCCCCAGATATAGTGACTTTTATAGGCACAGCCAACTACAATTAGACCCTGATTGGCCTGATTCCGCCATATTGTGTCTAAAAAACGTTCTTCTCTCTCTAACACATTTGTACAATGAATTGCGGTACTTTATATATCTAGTGACTTTATACAACACAGGGTCGGCATTCCCTCTGTTATATTCCTCCTTCATTCCTCCCGGTCCATAGCGTCCCCCGGGCTCCACCCTTCTTTCCGCACGTCCTCGGCCACTTTATAATTCATCATTATTTTAGTTTAATAGACCTTTTCAATTTAACATCTATGTCTTTTTATCTCTACACATACAGGTAAAATGGCGTCTGTGACTGCTAGTTGGGTTGTCAAACGAAACGTCAAAAATATTGCAGTCACTAAAATACCTGTATTCTTGGTGAAAATTTATATCGTGTGACATTTTTACTTCAATAAAAGCTTTTGTAACTTCTTTCGAGGAGTTTCTTAAAGTTGTCAAAGACTTTTCTTGCTTACTTGTGCAGATCCCATTGCAAATTTCAAATTATTTAGCAACGCTATAATATTATAATTTCAATATTGCTAATTTCATATGTTTGAGTCAGTGTGCAGCTTTGTTGTTGATTTAATTTGTGGCGAATATTCTTGTCTGATGTACAAAGTGATAGAGAAATATGGAAAATCTACAAATTTTGTTTAGAATTTGTTGAGGACATTAGTTAGTAAACAAAGTTAAAGTAATGAAAATAATTTTCCCTTGACGCCACATTCGTTTTACTCACTTTGTTATTCATAGCTCTGTTTTATAGAGGGACAAGTAATATATCTCTCTTTTATGACGTCACAAGCATTTCCCAAAAACTTTATTATTTTTTCTATTGTATTATAAATTTTTCCGGGAAATAGAAGACACATACAAGGAGTCTCTAAAATATTTTTCAGGAATAATATATACAAATACAAAAAAAGTTGTGGATATCCTCTTACTTGTTTCATTAATAATAAAAATTGCGTTTCTTCGGTCTGTGATTTGCAATTTTGGTTAAGACAGTAAACTTGATTAACAAGAATCATACTTCTTTTTTTATCTTTTCGCTATCCCCACCCCAGACTTTCATTTTGTAACCACGAAATATTCTCCTTCTGAATTAACGATATTGTTTACAGGGTGGTGGCAGTTAAGGGTGAACATAGGGATTTAACATGGGATTTTAGTATTACGCAATTATCTGCTCTCCTGTTCATTTTATGGCAAAAACTGTAGAGTACAAAGTTGTAGAGAATTAAAAGTTGCATATAACCCCGTTTTTATATGTTTTATTATATGTTTGGTTTCTTCGCAATTATAAAAAGAAATTTCAAAATGTCGGTTTATTAGTAGCAATGGCCCAGGAATTTGTTTTCTTTTTTTCTGGTTTTCATAAATGATTTATATTGATATATGCAAAAGATATAAATTAATGAGTGAATGTTTATTCGAAAAAGAAAGGTGTGTATTGTGAAGGAATATTGTTATGGAAATAGTTACAAAAGAATACGGAATTTATTTTCCATAAGTCAAATTAACTTTTGACGTTTGTAAATAATTTATGAAAGCTAGAAAAAAAAATCTGTTGTGGCCAGCACAAGACCTCTCGCCATTTCCATATTAGGCTATATATGTATTGTATTGCACTTCGCTTTCGAACCGTCGTTTTATAACAAAATATTACAGAACTTTTCCCAAATATTGTTTTTTATTGTATTTAACATGTCTTCTGCACACATATAATTCTAATTATATCTATTTTATATCATTTTCATGTCAGAGATTGTTCCAATTTATTAACCAGATTGGCGGTATTTCTGATGGATATATGCATTTTACGGCTACTATTTTACCCATAATTTCAAATATTTAATTAATAAAACAATAAGAAAAATTAAATACACTTCCCAGAAAAAGCTTTCACAATGTCACTAAAAATGTTGATATTTGACAATGACATGTGTCATGTTATAAACATTGGAATTTGTCAACTGGTTTCCTTAGTGCCTTGGCCTCTGCGATTAGTTCACTCTATAAATTATAGTGTCTTTATCTCTAAATCTATACAAGATATAATAAAAATTTTAAGTGTATTAGATAGAGAATTTTATGTTCTTCAATATTTAATAAAAAAACCTCCCAAAAAATTATATTTAGAAGAATTTTTCTAAGAAACTACTACTTCCGGTTGATCAATTGTTACCAAAACCTTTTCAGCTCTTCCCAGGAATGTCAGATTGAGGAAACTGCAGTTAAATATTTTTTAAGTCTTATAGTTTTTGAGGAATCGTGACTACAAAATCCAGACATACATACATACATACATACACACACACGCACACACACATACACACATCCACACACACACACACATACACAGATATCATTTTAAAAATGTTATAATCGGATTCTAGGGACCTTAAATCGTGCTTATTCAATAAAATATGGATGTGCGAATTTTAGCATGAATCCAATACCTTTCTTAGCGAGAGGTAAAAAAGAAAACAAGTTCCAAGACGATTGCTACTAATAAACAGAAATTTTGAAATTTCTTTTTAAAATTGCAAAGAAACCAAAAATATAATAAAAAAATCTGATGTGGCCAGCACATAACCTCCCGCTGGGTATTTAACCAGCAAGCAGCAAATGTACAAATATTTTTATATTCACACATAACAATATTTATTTTACATTTAACAAATATATCATATACAAAATAAATTTCACAAATATTGACAAAACTAATAGAAAAACTTAAAAAAATTAAAATAGTACTCGCATATTTACCCAAAGTCTTTTCAGAGCCGAAGATAATGAAGCAATTCAATAGTATTTCTAATATTTATGTATGATTGAAAATATATTATTTTTACAAACCTTAATTTTATGATATTCAAATACACACTCGTATATTATTACTACATTCTCTTAAACACTGTTTCATTATGAAAATTGTAATTAAAATATTATATTTTTGTTTGACGCATAGGCAAGGTGATGTATGAAAATAAAATATATTATAAATTTATATTTAAAATTATTTAGAAGTGATACTCCCGGTTACACGATATACACTAAAAACTAATGAGCTCTTCCCACATTAGTATAGAATAGGTATACAAAATTTCAACTGATTATTTTATATATTTATGATTATCTCTAAATCTATAAAAGATAATGAAAATGTTCAATATATCGGATAAAGAATTTTATATTCTTTAGTATTTGTAATAACATAAATTTTCAGTTTTCAGCTGTTCCCAATAATGTCAGATTAAGGATTACGAAGTTAAATTGATCTTTAGTCTTACAGAATTTGAAAAACCGTCCCTCCAACATCCACACATACATACACACACATATACAAACATCCACACACGCACGCACGCACGCACGCACACACACACACACACACGCACACACACACACACACACACACACACACACACACACACACACTGACATCTTTGTAAAAATGTTAAAATTTGATTCTAGTGACCTTAAAATGTGCGTATTCACTAAAATCTAAATATACGATTTTTAGAATTAATCCAATACTTACTACCTCTCTTAGCGAGAGGTAAAGATAATTTTATATGTAACTTTTAATTTTGAACAACTTTGCACTCTACAGTTTTTGCCGTCAAATGAACAGGAGAGCAGGAAATTTCACAAAACTAAAATCCCATGTTAAATCACTATGTTCACCCTTAACCGCCACCATCCTGTATAATAGTTAATTTCATCATTAAAGATGGTGTTAGTAGCTAACACCATCTCTAATTATAGACGCAGTCAGTCTCATGGTTACCCATTCATCTTTCTGATGCCCCTAAACGAGCATGAATTTCTTTCTTATAAGTTAGAAACGTATGCAGCAATTACATTATAGGTATCGTAAAGATTACAGACATTAGTAAAAAAGTAAAAGATACATAAAAATAGATGGTGTATCGTATAAATACAGCGCAACCCACGAACCCACCTCGTTGTTATTTTGACTGCGACCTCCAGGGATTAATATCATGTTTAAGCATTTCTCTACACGACTTCGGGTAAATGGAGCATCTGGTACGCATTTGCCAGGATACCAGGCTATCTTAGACATTCTCTTGTTTTGCTAAAAAAATCTTTCATTAGTTCTTAATTCATAATATTATTAAAAATTGAATTTATTAGCTGAATTAAACTATGTGAGGTTTATAAAATAATAACGAGAATTTTCATTTGTTTGAAAATATAGGTAATAATTTATTCATAAACATTAATATTGCACCTTCAAAGAAATCCTCATTATATATACATATATACAGGGCGTTAAAAAAGGATAACAAAAATTTAGCGTATACATGGTAGAACAAAATCGAGTTCCGTATAGGAAAAACTTTCTTATTATGCACGCTACAGAAAATTGATGTAGGTCTTTATAGGCCAAATTTTTGAGACAACTTTAATAGGCACCACAGGAATTTTCGATCGCCTTTAATTCTGAAGCTACAGGCTAAACTTTGATTGTCGCCTATTTTGAAACTACCTCATATTCCGCTTATTTAAAAGATATACAAAAAATGTTTACATAATTTTTACCTCCCGCTACCCTTGGTAAGGGAGGTATAGGGATCGTGCTAAAAATCACTTATCGAGATTTTAGTAAATGACCACGTTTTAAGGTCCCTAGAATCCAAATTTAACATTTTCACGATGATGTCTGTATGTGTGTATGTGTGTGTGTATGTGTGTGTGTATGTGTGTGTGTATGTGTGTGTGTATGTATGTGTGTGTGTATGTGTAGGGATTTTGTCTTCACTCTAACTCAAATACTATCATTCAGAAAATTCTGAAATCTTGTATTTCTATCCTATTCTAATAAGAAAAGAAGCCATTAGATTTTGGTGTAAATCGGATAACCGGAAATGGCACTTTACCAGAAGCTCATAATGGTTTTTCTTCAAAAAATTCCATTAAATGCCATTTTTTCGCATTTTGTTGTTATGAAAATTAAAGATTATTGAATTTTCTACAGGAATACATTAATACTTTTTCTATATATTTTACAGATAAATTTAAAAATAATTTTTTTTTACAAGTCCCGAAGCCTAAGAAAAACACAATTCCTTTGTTCCACAGTTCATATTTCAAATGAATGTAACTGACATTAAATGTCACTGTCAAAAAACTAATCACTTCAAATTAATAATAGTGACATTTTAAAAAGAAAATAGTAAATAAAGCAATAGTTTTATGCAATGGAACCGTTTGCAGTGTTAGTATATCCGTAAGTATGTATTTAAATTAATAAAAATTAAATAGCGGGAGGTTTTGTGTTGGCCACATCAGATTTTTATACGATTTTTTACGTAGAATAACATGGCGTAATTAGATTTTTTCAACCTAGTAATTCTCGAGAATAACACAAACATAATATTTTTTAAATGTTGAAAATAATCTCATCATTTTCCTTATTTTATAAGCTTTTCAACGATAACAAGTCTGCATATTTTTGTTTTACACATGAATTATTAATTTTTTGGGCTGAAAAATGAAATTTATTAATTAATTTATATTCCCATTTAAAAAATATTATATTTGTGTTATATGTCCAGAATTACTAGGTTTGGCAAAAATCTAATTACGCCATGTAATTCTACGTAAAAAATAGTATAAAAATTATGTTAACATTTTTTTTCTTTATCTTTTATAATAAGCGAGATATGAAGTATAGGCGAAAATCAGGTTTTAGCCTGTAGGTCAAAAACAAAAGACGATCGAAAATTCCTGTGGTACCTATTAAAGTTGGCTCAAAAAAATGGCCCATAAAGACCTACATTAATTTTCTGTAGCTTGCATAATAAGAAAGTTTTTCAGCCAAAAAGAATTTTTCCAAAATTCGGAAAATTATTTCTTATTTTTTAATTGCAGTGTACATTTTTAATGCGCCACTGCTGACATGAGATATTCATTAAAAATAATAAATTAACTAATCACGTAACTGGCGTTCCATAGTAAATAAATAAATTTGTAATTATTTTTAGTCTTTCAGAAGTGGCGCCCTTTTTGTGACAAGGGAGGTGGCACCGGGTATGAGAGATTTAATAGCAGGAGTTGATGAATTGAATCTTTTCTTTTATGTAATCGAACATTTTACATAAAAAATAAAACAAAATTACATAAAAAATAAAACAAATAAAAATTTATTTCTCAAAATATAAACTAACAAAAAAATTCTTAGTATGCTATAAAATATGTCGGGTTTGTCAGACAGGCCTTACCTCAAAAGGTTTAATAACAACTTGTCGGCTGTCGGCCAGTGAGATAAAAATTAAAACTTCAATAATAAAATAAAAAATAAGACAATTTTACGAATTTTTGAAAAATTCATTTTGATTGAAAATCAGCAGAGCGAAATGTATGTACTCTCAAAAATGTTTACCATTTTGTTTTAATACTTTGCATACTTCTGCACTTAGCCAATATTGTTTCCAATCTGCAAAACACTTGCGGAATGAATCTTAAATAAATAAATAAATATATCATCACGGCATATTACCCATTTCTGGGTGTGCCAGTATCTACAACACATGTAGACATCGGTAATGATGACGATATATTTTACCGTGTGGGCGCTTACCAGGCGTCATCTCACGGGCACTCATAGCTGGTGTGGAGAGTGCACCACAGGGATCACTTTTGTGCCAATTAAAATTGGAAATATTTGGCGTCTGTCGGGATCGAACCCGGTTCCCCCAGGTTCGCGACCAGACACTCAGGCACGCGGCCACGGGACCCCATGAATGAATCTTGCGGTATATTTTTCAATTCCTTCAGCTATTTTATCTATATCTCCGTGTCGCAAAAGGCGTTATTTCAATGTTGTTTTCATCTTCGGGAAGAAGAATAAGCCACACGGAGACAATCATTGTGAATACGAGGACTATATACTGCAAAACGACGTTGTGCGGTTTAGCGCAGCAATTTTGGACTGGCTTTTATACGTTTTCACTGTCCTCTATATCAAAAGCTTTCTTCTATATTTGTATGACTTCACTGTAATTTATACTATTTTTAACACAAAATTTACTACTGTATTTGGTATTTTATAATTTTTAAATAAAAAAATCCCGGGTATGTCTAAATGCTTTATCAATACGAGTATATATGTGTTAAAGATAAATTACACGTTCAATATAAATTAAAAATGACATACACTTCACAGGCCATGTGGTACTAAGATGATAAAAAATGAGCTCAGTTAAAAATGAATAACTGACGAAATTTAAAAATTTTCGTTACTTTTTGAACAAATCTCCTCATTTATATATTTACACTGTTGTATTTAGATAAAACAGTGAACTGTAAAGTCAGAGTAAGTACCTATTCCATGTATTTATTTATATAAGAGGGTGTATTTAACAAGAGGTAGAGATTTGTTTCGTGTCGGTATTCAGTCTCGGTGTTGTTTGTTTGTTGAGCATATAGAGAAGTGTTGTCAGAGTGTGCAGCTCTTGCCGAGCGTGAGGACATTTGATCGGCGGCCCGGAAGGATGAGCGCTTTGTGGTTGTTTCATGTCCTGCTATGAACACCTGTCCTTTACCTGCACAATACGCGCTTTATTTTCTAAGGTGCGTCATACTTGAATACTTCTATTTTAGTAAATATGAAGCACCCTTTCACATAAGATTATTTTTCATCAACATACGAGTAATATATAGTCCGTGCATGATTTATTAAGGGAGGAAACTGAATATATTCATAAGAAACATGATTGATGTTACAGTTAATGTTAGTAATATACATCTTACAATGCACATTGTCGAACTGTTTACAAAAAGTAAATGGTATAATATGTGAAGTTAACGCCAACAGTTATCTGTCATTATGCTCTCCGCCTTTTCTTGATATGCTGATTATATACTATTCGAGGAAACATTAATGTAGTAATTTCAGTATACTTCAAATAAAAATTGAAGGCGTGATAATACTTTATTTTCCGAAATAAGGAAAATAATGGGTACAATTAAGTTGTTTGCGTAATTAGTCATAATTTCTAAAAAAAACAAGTCGTTATTTTGTTTGAGTAATATAGTTTGGTGTACGAAAGATGACTATTCAAGGCCATTTATAAGCCGTCTGACAATATTACTTGCAGATAATTTCGCTGCAATTCGTATGCATATGCGTGCAACATGAAATATTTCTGGATACATTTTAACTGAAAAAAAAAATAGTGTAATTTATTTGAAAATTATGTTTCTTTTCAAATAATGCCTTTCTCAAAGATTTATGTTCAGAGGGCAATATAGTAATTAGATATCTGTAACTCCACGACATACATCTTTATTATTTATAATGTGTTAGAAAGTAATGTCACCATTTACGTATATCTGTCACACAACATAAATTACATAGGTATATGTCAAATAATCTTTCTCTTTCTAACATGAAATGTTGCTAAGTTACTGATGTATTAAGTGATGTGCATTCATTTTTCGAACAAGTGATCTTGAATAGTCACTTTTCGTGAATCCAACTATATTGTTTTTATTATCGGGAGGTGGTTCATCCTTGTACTGCAGCCTTTCTACTCTATTGTACACTCCGTGTTTTACTTCTATCCTAGAAGTCCTGTATGTTTTGTGAACTCCAGGATTTTCTTTAGACTGATGTCCTTTAGTATCTCAGTATGCAGTTTCTTTGCTCCTAAAAGACTATGTCTGCTTGCCATAAATGCTTCGCAGTGACATATTAAATGTTGTGTGGATGTTGGAGAGACGATTCCTCAAAAACTATTAGACTTAAGACCAGTTTAACTATGAATTCCTTAATTTGATATTCATGAAAGGAGCTGAAAAGGTTTTGCTAACAATTGGACAAACGTAAGTAGTGTCCTTAAAGAATCTTCTAAATACTATTTTTTGAATTTTTTTATTACTAATATTGAAGAACCAACATAAACAATCTACATCTGAAACATTTAAAAGTTTTATTATATCTTCTATAGCTTTAGAGAAAAATACACTGTAATATATATAATAATCGGATTTAATAAATCGCACAGGCTAAACTACCACCAAGGAAACCAGCTGACAAATTCAAATGTTTGTAACATAGTTTATAATGACAGATAATGTGTCAAAAATCAGCAGTTTTAGTGATATTCTGAAAACTTTTTCTGGGAATTACATTTAATCTTTCTTTTCTGTTATTAAATAATTTTAAATATTTAAAATTATAGGTAAAATGCATATATCCATAAAAAGTACCGCCAATCCTGATAATGAATTGGAAAAATCTTTGATCTTTAGAAACTTCCTCATACAATGAAAAAATAGATATAATTAGATTTTTTTGTGTGCACACGACATGTTAAATAAAATAAATTAAAAAAAAAACAATATCTGGGTAATGGCTTGTAATTTTTTTCAAATATGAAACGACGTTTCGACAGCGAAGTGCAATACATATAACATAAAATGGTAATGGCGAGAGTTATTATGCTGGCCACAACAAAATCTGTTTAGAGCTTCCAGTAAAGTACTATTTCCGGTTTAACAATTTTAGAAAAAAATGTAATATGTCATTCTCATTAATACAAAGATCTTAAATACCAAATTTCGAATGTTTTTGATTATATACAGGTGTATCTAAAATGGGGGACATGGCTTAACCATAGATTCCTGAGGTTAAAAAGGCGATTTAACTAAACTTGGTTCTACCGGAAAGTGTACCATTTAGCCAGTATTCTGCTTCAAAGTTCTTAAAAAAAAATAATTTTGTTTATAATAACAGAACGTTTTATTCGATTTGAATGGGATTTCCTATGACATTACATATGGTTGTAAGTCATCTTTTAAAATGATACTTGTTACTATTAGTGAACCACTAGTGTATGAAACTTAGGTGTCCCAACTTTGATTAGATTCAGAAGGATACATTTAATAGTACACTTTTCTCTCTGTGTAATTTGTGATATCTGTTACGGTTCACACAAAGAAAAATAAAACCTGAGTGACTGCACCGTGAAATTTTTAAAATAAATTTTATTTAGCAGTCTATCCGAATGTCAAACAACTAATTTTTAATGACAGTAACAATTTTTTATGAGTTGTCAAAAATTTCTTTCGTAATATTCTAAAATTAGTTGCTTCCGTTTGTTCGGCCTAATAGTATTGCATTATACCATTACTATAAATAAGACGACTAAATAATGATAGCTTACTTCTAAACAAGTTGAGAAGATTTACAACTCGTTACTTTCATTAAAAATTAGATGTTTGACATTTGGATAGACTGCTAGATTAAATTTATTTTAAAAATTTCATGGTGCAGACTCTCAGGTTGTATTATTATCTCTCGCTAAGAGAGGTATTGGATTCATGCTAAAATTCGCATATCCAGATTTTACTGAAGGTCCCTAGAATCCGATTATAACATTTTAAAATTATGTGTGGATGTTTGTGTGTGTGTGTGTCTGCGTGTGGTATATGTGTATATCCGGATGTAGGAGGGACGATTCCTCAAAAACTATACTGTTTAACTATGAATTCCTCAATCTGACATTCCTGGAAAGAGCTGAAAAGGTTTTGGTAACAATTGGAAAACCGGAAGCAGTATTATCTTAAAAAATTCTTCTAAATATTATTTTTGAAAATTTTTGTTACTACTAATATTGAAGAACATAAAATTCTCCATCTAATACACTTAAAATTTTTATTATATTTTGTATATATTTAGAGATAAAGACACTATAATATATAGAATAATCTAATCGCAGAGGATAAGGCACTAAGGAAACCACTTGACATATTCAAATGTCTATTAAATAGTTTGTAAATGACAGATATCAATGTCAGTGTCAAAAATCAATAGTTTTAGTGACATTCTGATAGCTTTTTCTGGGAAGTACATTTAATCTTTCTTATTGTTTTATTAATTAAATATTTGAAATTATAGGTAAAATGCATATATTCATCCGAAATGCCGCCAATCTGGTTAATGAATTGGAAGAATCTCTGGCATTTAGGAACTTCCTCATACAATGAAAAATATTATATGTGTGCAGAAGACATGTTAAATACAATAAAAAACAATATTTGGGTAAAGTTCTGAAGTGCAATACAATACTTATACAGCCTAATATGAGAATGGCGAAAGGTCTTGTGCTGGCCACAACAGATTTTTTTTCTTTGTAAATCGTAACAGATATCACAAATTACACAGAGAGAGAAAAGTTTACAATTGAATATATCTATCTCAAAAAAATAATTTCACGTTCTCGTCATGGCAATTAAAAAGTTATGGTCTAATCAATGTTGGGACACCTAAGTTTCATGCACTAGTGGTTCACTAATAATAGCAAGTATCATCTTAAAAGATGACTTATAACCATATAAACTGTCATTCCAGATTTCATCCAAATAGAATAAAGCGTTCTGTTATTATAAACAAAATTATTTTTTTTTCGAAAAACTTTGAAGCAGAATACTGGCTGAATGGTACACTTTCCGGTAGAAGTAAGTTTAGTTAAATCGTCTTATTTTTAGCCTTAAGAATCTTTGGTTAAGGCATGCCCCCTATTTTAGAGACATCCTATATAATACATTTTTCACGAAAAACTATTCAAAGCTTCAAGTAAAGTATCACTTCCGGTTTATCAATTTTAGCCAAAATCTAATGTTATTTAAATAAATGTCTTAAATATTAAAATTGTAAAGTTTTAGATTATATTTTGATATAGTACTACTTCCAGTTATCCAGTTTTACCAAAAATATGTATAATAAATAAATAAATAATAAAATAATAAAAATTAAAGTAATTAATTAATTAATTTAGTTTATAATAATATAATAATTTTTTTATATTAATGCAGAAAGCTTAAATATGGAAAATAGAATTTTTTGGAAGTTTGATATGTTATTGTGGAAGAAAAAATCGTCACAGACATCATTGTAAAAATAGTAAAAACCTGTTGTGAGAGCCTTAATCGTGCTTGTTCACTGAAAATCTGTAGTCAGTACAAAAAAGCTGAAAAATTTTTTGCAGATGGGACAAACAGATCTGTAGGCGCAGGGGGAGCAGTGATTACAGAAACAAAAATTATAAAATTCCATCTTCCATACGACACAAGCTCTTTCATAGCTGAAGCTTACAGCATATTCACTGCAGAGAAATAAAAAAATACAAAACAACACCAAGAAGAATACATCATTTTTACTGATGCCGTTCAAGTCATCCCAGAAATAAGAAGTATTCATAGTACACAACTCATAATCCTAAAAATCCAGGAACTAATACACCACTTAAGAGCACACCATCGCATATCGATTATGTGGGGATCCCATCTCACACACGTATCAGCAAAAACGAAGAGGTAGATCACTCAGAACAAGTAGCAAAAGAAGAAGTAACGTGCATGCATACTTTTACCAGTCCAATACCTTACAAGGAATAATAAAACTAAAAAAGGAAACCAATAAGACGAAATGTGGATAACAAATTAAGAAATATAATAATAAATACAGAAAAATGGACGAATGTAAATAATCGGATAGGGCAAATAAAAATTACCAGATTACGTATAGGACACTCAAATTTAACGTACAAATATTTAATACAGGAAACAGAACCTGAACTTTGTGATACATGTAACGCCCAAATCACAAGCGAGTATGTTCATACAGAGTCCCAAATATATACAAAAAAGACTATAGCATCACCATCAATGAGAGAAGCAATGGGAGCCGACACCAACAATCTAAGCAACGCCATACATTTCTGCAAAAACATTAACATTTTTACTGAAACATATAACCAAATATACTATAAATATACATAAACGTGCAACTTACAATTACTATTTGCATATCCATGTACAAACTGTATCGAGTATTCATAACCACAGTTGTTGAAGTACTTTTTCTATTCAATATATATATATACACGTTTTGGCAGCTAATCTGCCTTCCTGAGAGATATGTAAATTTGACCCTTCCTCTGATCTGTATGATAAAGATTTTAAGTTCAGACGATATACGAATGCAACACTTTTTATTATTAAATTCACTACATTAAATTTACATTTCCCTGAGGAAGGCAGATTGGCTTCCGAAACGTTAGATTGGTAATAAAAAACATTTCCATAAATTTACAATACTAATTTTTCCGTCTCTCCCAATCATTTACTAATCCAGTCGAAGAATTCTCAAATCACTTACATTAAAATTTATATTAGCTATCTGTTTTGAGTATTAACCGCTATTTAAAGTTTTTGTTGGTTGAAGAAAAATGCCATATTTTTAAGCTACAAATAAAGTACAGAATAAACCGTAAAAATCTAAAATCAGTTTTGCGATCCCCTTATTAGTCCAGCGAACGGAGGCTGAAAAAGGGGGGTATCCTACAAAAGGTCGGGTAGTTCTGCATTTTTGATATGTTGTATAGGATGGTTGGTTAGTGAAAAATCTAAATTTCAACAATCCCTCCTTCACCGCTTCCTCCGCCATCTTGTAAAAACCACCGAAAATGGGCACTTTTTTCAGTTTATTGCCTATAACTTCTTTCTAGTGCATTTTAGCACAAAAGAAGTTATTTGCCGACTTGTAGAGGACAAAATTTCCTGGAAAATAGTGAAGTTATTTTGTACGATTAATAGCAACGGAGCTATGATGTTGACAAAAAAGGTTAAAATTGCGTACTTTGCAAAATTTTGAGTTTCTTTCCACTTTACATCGCAATAGCTCCGTAACACATCATTTTAGCGTAAAAGTCCTCATAGTCAGTCTTGTAGAGAATTTAATTACCTACATAATCCAATTATTTTTTTACGATCGATGCAACGGAGTGGGGGTCAATTTACAAAAAACGATCAAAATATTTTTTTGTAGTTTAGTGCTGCAACTCTTTTTGGTTTATTATTTCTAATTATAAAAGTATTATTCAAACAAAATAATCTGCATAGATGCAAAATGAACGTAATTATGTATTGAGAAACGTCAATGAGTCTCATGGGACTGTTAGATTTTTTTTTTTTAAAAAAAACATGAGAGTTTATGGTATTGTTGTAATGAATAAATAGTTATTTACATTTACATTACAAGCTGCGTAAGCTAACTTTTTTTGGGCGAGGAGATAGTTTATCTGGCCGAGGCAAACGCCGGGGCCTGTAAAATCCCCGATGTCAAAGAAAAAGCTTACGCAGCGTGTACTGTATTAAATTTTTTCTACTACTTACTATAATTTATATAAAAGTCTCAATTTACAATATTCATGACCGATAAATCAAAAAGTATTCTAATCATAGAAGCTGATGCCGTACCTTAGCAACAAATGAACAAAACTTGCTTATTTCAATAAATAATTTCATCTGTCAATTTTCACAATATTACTTTCGAAAACGATAATAGTTTGTGTGAATATATGGTGAATATGAGTAAAATGGCAGGGGAAAGAAGTGTAGAAGAAGACGCGAATGTAGCATGCGCTGATATATTGCCTGATAAATAAAAAATACTGTACAACCAAACCTATGAAGCTTTCTTACAGGCCTATTCTACTAAAAAAGTATGTATCGTTATGACTCGTTACTAGGCGATAAGTCGCTATGATAACGATTTTTGCCAAAACCTTATTCTGTTAATTTATTTAACGTCCTACTGGTATGTTATATACCAAATCACAATGACAAGACATAAATCGATAAAAATCTTTATTAAAATAATATATCGGTAGGACGTTAAACGTTGAACGCACCACGGGTGTTAAACGGACAATAACCCCTTCGGTCAACGTACCCACCTCGGGCCAGAGGCCCTCGGAGAGTACACTGTTGACCTCAGGCGTTATTGTCCTTATAACACCCTTGATACGTTAATTACAATATCGTTACGAATCGTTACATATCGTTATTTCATATCAGAAATATGTTTAAAAATTTAGATTTAGATAATATTTAGTGGACGAAGGACTCCAGGCTGTTCTGCATGTTGATAAGGGTAGAAAAAAGAAAAATCCAGGTTTTTTCGTTGCAGAATGTAAATAATAAATAAATAATTTTCAAATACATTCTGCAACGAAAAAACTTTTTCTTTTTTCTACCCTTAGATAATATTATTTAATATATTGATATATAATATAATATAGAATATAGATGCACTATCTATGTATTTAAAAATTATATATTTGTATAGGGTTGTCAGATTATATAATCGTACCCGGTCCCACAGAATTTAAATGACTTGTAAGTCTTCTCCATATTTCTTCCAATTCTTCAGTGGACAATTTATTAATTCTTAATGAACTGTTATTTTCCAGTTCTTCAACATATATTTCATACTGTCTTTGAGTTGTCCTCGAAGCCCTTTTCTTTATATCCATTGTCAAATTCAATTAAATAAACAAACTATGAATCGATATGTCAAATTTAAAATAAAAAATCTGATGTGGCCAACACAAAACCTCCCGCTATTTAATTTTTATTAATTTAAATACATACCTACCTACTTATTGACTAACGCTGCAAACTGTTCCATTGCAGAAAACTATTGCTTTATTTACTATTTTCTTTTTAAAATGTCACTATTATTAATTTGAAGTGATAAGTTATCTGACAGTGACATTTACTGTCAGTTACATTTATTTAAAAAATGAACTGTGTAACAAAGAAATAGTTTTTATTTTAGGCTTCGCGACTAATAAAAAAAAATATTTTTAAATTTATCTGTAAAATATATAGAAAAAGTATTAATGTATTCCTGTAGAAAATTCAATAATCTTTAATTTTCATAAGACATAAAATTCGAAAAAATTACATTTAATGGTATTTTTTGAAGAAAAACCATTATGAGCTTCAAGTAAAGTACCATTTCCGTTTATACGATTTACACCAAAATCTAATGGCTTCTATTCCTATTAGAATAGGGTAAAAATACAAGGTTTCAGAATTTTCTGAATGATAGTATTTGAGTTAGAGTGCAAACAAAATTCTTACACATACACACATACACACATACACACACACACACACACACACATACACACATACAGACATCATCGTGAAAATGATAAAAATGGATTCTAAGGACCTTAAAACGTGGTCATTTACTAAAATCTCGATATGAGATTTTTAGCACGATCCCTATACCTCCCTTACCAAGGGTAGCGGGAGGTAAAAACATATAAAAATTTATTCTGTCAAAATATACATGAAGTTAGATATTATCGTAATAATCCTGATAACGATAATTTATAACGATATGATTAGTAGAATAGGTTTTTGGCATTTGTCGTTATTAAAGTCGTTTAACCAAATGCTTAGCGACAGTCGTTCAGTAACAATATCTTTATACATTTTTTTAGTAGAATAGGCCTGTTAAAGTGGTGTACCTCAGGAAACGTACAAGAAGTGAAAATGTAATTCTGGCCTATTTTGTGGAGAGATCTGAAGTTTTAAAATCTCCAGCGAGTCTTTGCTGTGAATACTCTATACTGCTGACACTTTCTGTGCAAAAAGATGTAGATATTTCAAAATCCAAGTAGTGATTAAAATTTTATATGAAAAATCAGGTAATTTTGTCTTACTCATTAATGATGAGGTATTCATAATCAGTTATTTGCAGATAATACTATTACCAGTACTATCACTGACATTGGCGAATACGCAACAATAAATAATGCTGAGAAAGTTATATCAGAGAATAAAAAACCATGTATTAGTTTTTCAAAATGCTCAAATTTTAATAACTATTAATATAAATAAATAAATAAATATGTCATAAATCTAGTTTTAACTTTTTTGTCCTGGCTGCCTAAGTTTTACTTACAGTCCAGTAATTAGGTAGATTTACCCTGCAAAAGGTCGGGTATTTTTTATTTTTAGATTCTGAAAATCGCCTTAGTTCCTATTTTCTTATTCATAATTTCGACACGATTAAAGATAATAGTTATTTATGTGTTAAGAACGTAACTTGATTTAATGGCCTTTGACGTGTTTTTATCCCTCGGCTTACGCCTCGGGCTCAAAATCTCACCGCCGACCATAAAAGCAAGTTACGTTCGTGGTACATACAAAACTTTATGCACGGACGAAAATTTTCAAATTATGAGTGTTAGAAAAATTGTATCGAAAAGAATTTGTGCTCGTACATCCAGTATCTAGTGTTGCTATGAAAGCGGAAAACAACAGTTTATTGTTTATTTTTTAGTTCTGTCATTTGAGTTTTATTTTGTGTATCTCCGTGCTTTCCATATAAATATCACAAATTAATTTTCTTTTTTCATTAAAGAATATAAATTTTTTCGATTTGTGATAAAAACTTTTCATGTTGCCTGTTTAAATTGTAGGTTATAATTTGGTTTGACGTTTCATTATAGCCTGGCGGGCTATAATAAGGCCCGCGGGCTATAAAGTAATGTTTATGTCAAAGAAATTCGTGTATAATTGTCAAATTATGATACGTCCGTGCATAAACAATATTAATGCCCAGTTTCATATCCGCTTGTTAAATCTTAACAATTTATTAAATAATTTAGCAACTGATTAAGTAGGAACTATTGGTTCATCAACAAATGCTAGATTTAAACTTTGATTAAATGGTTTGCTATTTTAACAACAGTCTTAGGTCTTGTTACATTTCTAACCAGTTGCTATTTATGACATCTGTCACATATGTGTAATCAGAACAAAATATTTATTTTTTCTTTTCCGTCATAAATTAATTTGCAACAAGAAAATTAGTAAGTATAAGTTGCATTAGCTGTGTAAGTTAAAATAAAAATATATTCATTACTTTAATCAAGAGTGAAGCTAGTCTAGTAGATTTTATTTATCATATATTTATTATTTTATAGTGATCTGTCCAAATGTTTTGTTTTCTTTGTTTACAAATTTTATTCGTGATGTGTTTTTTACCTATTTGATTTTATCTATTTATCATATATTTATTATTTTATAATGTACTGTTTATGTAAACTATTTATTAATATCTTATGTAATTTGTTCTCTATTTTTACATTGCCATATTGTTATTGTACCATATGTTGCTCATAATAATTTAGTGTGTTTTTATATAATGTGCTCACTTCAGGGGTTGTTTAAAAATCAGCTGTTGTAGCTGAAACAAATCCCATTGTACTTTTTATGTGCAATAAACATTATTAAAAAAAAAAATGTCAGGAAATATTATTCAACTATGTTGTCGGAATCTAATGAGTCTGAAGAAGAATTTTTTGAAATTGATATTCGATTTCTGCGAAGAGAAAGAGTATTCAGAGATCAAGGAAAACCTTTTGAATTTTTTGTTGATGTCCAATTTAAAATGAGATATCGGCTATTTAAGGACACCGTTCTGTTAATTTTGGATCATATATATGAAAATTTGACATCATACACCGAAAGAAATTATCCAATTGATCCAATCAATCAGTTATTATTAACATTAAGGTTCTATGGAACTGGTACTTTCCAGTCTGTCAATAATGACACTTATTATTAATAACTATGAAATTGTTTTTTATATTACTAAAAAATACAATTCCCTAAAAAAATTTAACATGCATGTTGACTAGCAACAGTTTAAAATTGATTTGCTAATTTCATGAAACATCATAAAATTTGAACAAGTTGTTAATTTTGAAAAGTTGTTAACTAACACAAGATTTAACAATCGTATATGAAACCGGGCATAAGTGTTTAATACGTTTCCAAGTGCTTGATGAGGAATTGAGAAATGAGCCGATTTTCAGATGTTTAAAATTTTAAAGGAATTTCATGTGAGTTTAATGTGTTAGTAACTCGCTAATTGCTCATCGGAAAAAATTATGTAATACTTTCTATGAAAGAGAATTTCATGCCAAATTAAATTTTCAAACCGAGTTATCGTATCTTTAACAAGATCAGAGTGGTGGATGAAAAAATTAAAAAATGCAGGAAAACGTTGACAGTTATTAAAAAAAAGTCATCAATAATTTACTTCTTTCGATGCCACGACGAATGTAAACTGTTATAAACAATAAAACCTATTAGACTAAGTATTAAATATTAAAATATCAATATCTTTCATAATTATTTTGAGCAAATGACCACAAACATAAATATGCCGCCATTTTTCTCAATTGGCGGGAGGTTCCGTGCTCTGATTTCCGTTTAAAAGCTTTTCTTGTAATTACTTTGAAGTAAAATCATACATTTCCTGGAATATAAAACGTCTTTAGACTGAAAATAAAACAATAAACAACAATTAATATAATGTATTGTAACGTATTTTTCGTATACGTGTAAGAATGTTGGCGTTTAGTTGCTCGGGCGCCAACGGTTCGGTAGCTGCTTTGGAGACAAGGTTCAAATAGTGAAAGAAAACAATTGCGTTGGTAGAAAGGCTGGTTTATTGTTCCAAATTCGAGTACAAGAGGTCCTATGGCTAGGCGTTCCAAGTGAATTTTTATTTAAGACGGAAACGGGGTATTCGGGAAAGACGACGCTTGGCGTCGCGTCGGCTGGATAGCGGAAAGTTGACCGGATACGGTGGGCTTTACGAAGCACTGAAGTCGCGACGGCGTCGTCGGTCGGTAATGGCCCTGGATGGTCACGCAACTTATTGGCGTCAACGCCTGATGGCGTCGAGGCGCTAAAGAGGTTAATCTCACAATAGGCCACTCTCTGGGATAAAATACGGAGATAACGTCGGCGTGGTGGCGTCGGGTCACTTGTAATGGCTCTGGTTATTCACGCACCTTGGCGACGGTAACGCCCGGGTTTACACGCCGGCGACGTCGAAGTGCTAAGGCGGTTGGTCTCGCAACGGGCCACTACAAGCGACGATGCTCGCGAAACAAACTATACTCTAGGGGTACGGACGGCGGCGGCTTCACCATGGTGACCCTGGTGTTGCTCAGGTGCGTTTTCCAAAGACGCTGGCGGTCTACACGCTACCAGTGTTACGATGTTCGACGCTCTGAGTCACACAACGAGCCACGACGATGGGCAAAAACAATAAAACAAACTCGCGGGGAGCTCACGGCGGGCGATCAAAAAACCACGGGTTCTCACCTGGAGATTTCTGCGGGTCCGGCTGATGGCTTTGGAGTCGAAATCTGCATCGGAAGAATACTCTCTTTCGCATCTCGGCGGCGCGGCTTTTATAGCCGGAGGCTGGCTATTCAGGCTTTAACTTGTTTTGCGAATGTTCGAGAATCAAAAGAGCACGTGGGATTTTAACCAAATTTTGGAAAAAAATGGAACGCGGACTTTAGTTGAGATATTACGCTCGTACTTAATGTAAACGGTGTATCCTGAAAAAAGAATAAAAAAGTATTATTTTATTTTTTAATGCGAGAAAATAAGAAATAAATAAACAACTGATCTCCATGGAAACATTTAGCTTTACCGGTCCCGGGATCGGTAAAGTACTTTCCGGTCTAAATAGTGATCAGAAAGATCTCATTTTCTGGGCGATAGCGAAAAAAGTTAATTATTGTATCATAATTTTATGTTTAAAATTTGTTGTATTATTTTTATCTCTCTTTAAAAACATATATTGTATGAACTAGTCATGTTAGTAACCTTGTAAATAGTCTTCATTAAAGTTAAGTAAACCGTAAATTTTGTAATTCTAGAATACTTGGAGATGTGAGTTTTTTTCTGAATAAAAAATAGAAAATCTGTTGCCATCTCTCTGCTGGCGTAGTAAACCAATACGAGAAGGAGAATTTGAAATTTTTACTTCTCCTTTGATTTATATTTATAGCATGAGGCAAATGCCATGTTCGCCTCGTTCTCAATCCAGCTCTGAATAATGCTTTGTTGCATGCATTGTTTTCACTAATGTACTACATTTAACGACTAATGACTGCATTCTAATTTCACAACTCGGAACTCAATTTTTACGATTCTATGAATGTGAAACTATTTTTTGGCAGTTTCAGTATTTCTCTATTAGTTTTGGAGAATAAAGAATTATCATATAGGTATATTAGTCCAGTGAACGGAGGCTGAAAAAGGGGGGTATTCTACAAAAGGTCGGGTAGTTCTGAATTTTTGATATGTTATATAGGATGGTTGGTTAGTGAAAAATTCAAATTTCCACAATTCCCCCTCCACCGCTTTTTCCGCCATCTTGTAAAAACCGCCGAAAACCGCCACTTTTTTCAGTTTCTGGCCTATAACTACTTTCTGGTAAATTTTAGCACAAAAAAAGTTATTTGCCGACTTGTAGAGGACAAAATTTCCTGCAAAATGGTTATGTGAAGTTATTTTGTACAAATAATAGCAACGGAGTTATGATACCAATAAAAAAGGTTAAAATTGCGTACTGAATGAAGCATTTTACCCTGCAAAAGGTCGGGTAGTTCTGAATTTTTGATATGTTGTATAGGATGATTGGTTAGTGAAAAATCCAAATTTCCACAATCCCTCCTCCACCGCTTTTTCCGCCATCTTGTAAAAACCGCCGAAAACCGCCACTTTTTTCAGTTTCTGGCCTATAACTACTTTCTGGTAAATTTTAGCACAAAAAAAGTTATTTGCCGACTTGTAGAGGACAAAATTTCCTGCAAAATGGTTATGTGAAGTTATTTTGTACAAATAATAGCAACGGAGTTATGATACCGATAAAAAAAGGTTAAAATTGCGTACTTAGCAAAATTTTGAGTTTCTTTCCACTTTACATGGCAATAGCTCCGTAACACATCATTTTAGCGTAAAAATCCTCATAGTAAATCTTGTAGAGAATTTAATTAAACAAAATCCAATTATTCTTTTTATGATCAATGCAACGGAGTGGGGCTCAAATTACAAATTAACGATAAAAATAGTTTTTTCTGGTTTTGTGCAGCAACTCTTTTTGGTTTATTATTTCTAATTATAAAAGTATTATTCAAACAAAATAATCTGCATAGATGCAAAATGAACGAAATTATGTGTTGGCAAACGTCAATGAAGTCTCATGGGACTATTAGAAAAAACTTTTTAAAAAACAGCACTTCCTTCTTTTATTTGTCTGCGACTTCTCTGTACTGCTCTTCAGCTCAGAATTATGTTCGTGGAATTCGTATTACGTTAATTCAATTAATCAAGTATAGTGACAAAAACTGGAGGGACAACGTTGCTGCACTAAACTTGAAAAAAATACTTTCGTATTTTTTTGTAAAGTTACCTCCACTACGTTACATTGGTCATAAAAAAAATTAATACATGGATTTTGCATGGAAGTAAATTCCCAAGATTTATCATAAGTACTTTTACGCTAAAATGAAGTGTTAATGGAGTTATTGCGAAATGTAAATTGGAAAGAAACTCAAAATTTAACTAAGTACACAGTTTTGTCCTTTTCTTTAGAGCTATACAGCTCCGTTGTCATTATTCCTAAAAAAAAACTTCGTTGACCAAATATACAGGAAACTTTATCCTCTACAAGTCGTCAAATAACTTTTTTGGGTTAAAATGCAACAGAAAGAAGTTATAAGCAAAAAACTGAAAAATTGCCTATTTTCGGTGGTTAAAATGTCATTAAAGCAATTTTTCAAAATGGATGTTTCGCGGTAATCTGTGTATTCTATATTTTATCTATTCCGTATCTGTAAGAGCTGGCTACAACATCTAAAAGAATATAATGACATTTGTTGATAATGATTTACTTATAGCTAGGAAAAGTTATAACAAACTCAAAATTTTTCTAAGATCGCTACTTTCACTTTGGGAGCGGCATAGCTCCGCCGATATTGGTTTCACAAAAGACATAATGCGCCAAAGTCTTAGAAAATTGCGTCTTAGAATATATACAATATTTAGCAAATAACTCATTCTGAGTTAAAGAGCAGTAGAAAGAAGTCACAGAGAAATAAAAGAAGGAAATGCTGTTTTTTATAAAGTTTTTTCTAATAGTCCCATGAGACTTCATTGACGTTTGTCAACACATAATTACATTCATTTTGCATCTGTACAGATTATTTTGTTTGAATAATACTTTTATAATTAGAAATAATAAACCAAAAAGAGTTGCTGCACTAAACCAGAAATACTATATTTATCGTTTTTTGTAATTTGACCCCCACTCCGTTGCATTGATCATAAAAAGAATGATTGGATTTTGTTTAATTAAATTCTCTACAAGATTGATTATGAGGGCTTTTACGCTAAAATGATGTGTTACGGAGCTATTACGATGTAAAGTGGAAAGAAACTCAAAATTTTGCTTAGTACGCAATTTTAAACTTTTTTGTCAGCATCATAGCTCTATTGCTATTAATTGTACAAAATAACTTCACATAACTATTTTGCAGGAAATTTTGTCTTCTACAAGTCGGCAAATAACATTTTTTTGTGCTAAAATGTACCAGAAAGAAATTATAGGCAATAAACTGAAAAAAGTGCCGATTTTCAGTGGTTTTTTCAAGATGGCGAAGGAAGCAGAAGAAGGGGGGATTGTGGAAATTTGGATTTTTTACTAACCTGCCATCCTATATAACATATTAAAAATTCAGAACTACCCGACCTTTTGTAGGGTAAAATGCTTCGTTCACTGGACTATATCTGATCAAAGAGCTTTAGTTCATTAGTACTAGTATGTGCATTGGTAGTAACTTTGATCTTTGTATTACAGTATAATATAATCTACTTTCTTAAACAATTTGGAATAACCATAAACAATACCTACAAAATATTCATCTTTGTATCTACAGATACAGAGAAGATTAAAACGTATTTAAAACAAAAAAAAAAAAAAAAAAAAAATCAATATTGAACAGCTGTATGTAAAATTGTGTTTATAACATTTCTGTGTATGTCAACACATGTCATAGTCTTGTCAAGTTTTATAAAGAGTCCTCCACAATATGATACACAAATGCTATTGATTAATTAAATCCATCTATCACACATCTACGAAAACAATGGAACAATAACAGTTTTGTTTTACAAATTACACAAAATTAAAACAAATACTGAAATTCGATGTTACGAACTTTGTACGTCAACTTTCGTACAAGTGGAAATTTATAAGCTAAGTGTAAAGCTGTGTACAAGTACATTAAATTTAACCAGTGATAGAATTCGGCAAGAGCAATATTCTTAGTAACTTGTTTTCGAAATCGCAATTTATTTTTTGGAAAAAATATTTCGAATTTCCACACATATACTGGTGAAACAGAAAAAAGTATACGACATTGAAATAACTCATCGAGAGCTATAATATTTCTTAGTAACATTTTTTTAAATTCTATTTCTTTTTGTATTTTTAGGCAGGAATGAATTATTTTACATAACTTTGAAGATTATTTCTAACACATTATTTAGGTTTACATAAAAAGTTACTAAAAATATTGTTGCTGTGGACGAGTTCTATCAATGATTAAATTTAATGTACTAACTTCTGTTACACCCTGTATAACGTAACCTAATGCCCAAAACTCAGACCGTAATAATCTGTTCTTTTTGTTGCTTGCAGCTTTTTTGAATTAACTTACGCATGTATAAGAAGACATATATTTCAAGCAAATTTTGACTCTGTTTTTCATAAAAGTCATGCTTTCGGTTTATTTGAAACCTTCCTCAGTACTATTAATTTGAGATTCGGCAGTAATATTTCAAAAATTAACTTAATAAACGAATTTTGATATCAACTTAAATTTAAACATTGCCAATATAATACAATAACAAAATTTTGTAAAAAGTTTTACATAACATTCTTGGCCATATTTAACATTAACATTTATTTTTCTCTTTAAAATGTAACGTTACGTAAAACAATTTTTTCTTTTCGTAAAAGTCCAATTAATTTTGGACAAAATTCACTATACTTGCCGTCAAATAATTACGGACTGGAGATTTCTACAATGTTTAGGGCAATGTTGAAAATGCTAAACTATGAAGAAACGGTAACACCGCTGGGCAAGGGACAGGGTGCGAAGAAGGGAAAAAGTTGAACATCAGTCCATAATCATTTGACGGCGAGTATAATCCAATTTAATTTTTGTCGTTTGGTAACATGTAAAATCGAAGTTGAAATTGTACAAATATTGCTCATTTGTAGCGATAGCCATAGAATTGGAACAAAATTGCAAAGAAATTCATATCACTTGAACTGTCAGAAATTTAATTTTGTAGGTTACAAAATGTCAAAAAAGTAATATTTATTTAAGTATTAGATTTTAAAAATTATACCTGTATAGTGATTTAGGTGCAGAATTGAATTATGTGTAACTTTTCTTTGAAAACGAATTCCCGACAGTTCAAATGATACCCATTTCTTTGTAATTTTACACATTTTCGCTTGCTACTTTTGTAAACATAATTTCATATAATGTAACGTAACGCACAATACTCGTTTTATAGTACGAGAATATTTTTATTCTTCATTTTATTGAAATTACTGTGATAGAGGTATTCGAGCCCCTTCCTGCTTCGTTTGCTCACTTTTTAAATATTTATTTATCATTACTTCACTAAGAGAATTTGTAATAATTAATTATTAAATAAACCTTTACTTTTTATTTGAAATGAAGATTTTCGCCATTATAACGTAATTTTAAATTTCAGTTTTTAGCTAAAAATTATAAAATTTAACGGTAACTGCAACACAAATCGACATGCTTTTTGATTTCATATTATTTATCAGTATTGGGTAACATCGCTTTTTATTGAAAATTATTACTGTAATTCTTTTAAACATTTTATTTAATCATAACAACTTTACGACTTAAATTCGTTTAATATTTTTCAGTTTTTTCTGAATTGTTGTAAAACTAAGTATGTATTATTTCATTTTGTATCTATATCATTAGAAATAGAACGACAAAATGTGTAACATTAATAAAAATTGGCGATAATTTACGTCTGTTACTATTTGTATTATATATTAATACAATGAAATTAAAGCAGGTGGGCCAGCAGATGTGGAACGGCGCTTGTACAATTGTACAAATGCATTGGTGTATAAATTTCCATCTGTGTTTTTTTTTTCTTATAAATGAAGACGTATATCCTTTTATTGTACAAATGTTGGCATATGAAACTCCGCATACGTTGAAATTTATGGAGCATAATATTGTTTGTAACTAGGATTCTAGGATTAGAAATAAGTGTTGATTAATTGATAGGTATATTTGTTATTGTTCGTGTACTGTAAATGTGAAATAGAAATATAATGAAATTTCAAGTACCAGTTTTATTTAATAACGGAACATTATTATTATTAAACTTCAATATTTCGAAGCTAAATCCTTATGAGAGTATTAAAAACTACTGACCATAATTTTAAGCGATCTATTTTATTGCTCTACTTAATTAAAAAATCTGAATTAATAAATATTGTTTTAACAGAAATATGTTAAATAATTAACAATTTGTACAATTTTGTAGGTAAAACTTCATTTATTAATTGAAAATGTTTAATAATCTGCTAAAAATATAACAAACTGATTAATGTGCAATACTACAGCATAATTTATGAAAATTTAACGGTCAACGTTTGGTTAGGTTGAATTGTGGTTTCGTTTAGCATCCGGCAGTACGGGAATGTAGCCGGGTTTTTGCAACAATAACATAGTCACTATCATAATCATAGTCTTAAGTTAGTTACAAGAGAGCAGTCTTATTAATACTATTAATATGTCACGTTCTAACCTCAATTACTTTTACTTATAAAAATATTATATATGCCGAATAAATAAATACAGATATGTTAATAAATAGTAGAGAAAAAATAGTTATAGCTAGTTTATTCAAATTATGCATCGCAATTAAAATATAGTTTATGTTAATTGGAATAATACTACCTTTTTTAGTTTAAGTTCTGAATTTATTTATTTATTATTAAAGCCCAACGTTTCGGCACCATAAACTGGTGCCTTCTTCAGGGGAAATTGACATAAAAATGTGAAAAAACAAAAACAAAAACAAGTAACCAAGGTAACAAGAAAAGTTCGTAAATGTTACCTTTTTTATGGTGCCGAAACTTTGGGCTTTAATAATAAATAAATACAGAACTTAAACTAAAAAATGTAGTATTATTCCAATTATTAATATGAGTTCTGAAAGATATTTTAGAAATAGTTTATGTTTTCTGAAATGGCGAGTTCACTGGCATGCGCAGATTCTAAAGCGTATGACAGTCATTTAATCTTAAAATTAAAGCCGGGTTTATGCAGCAATAACTTAGTCACAATCATAATCATAGTCTTAAGTTATAGTCATAAGAACAGTTTAAAGATAGGTGATCGTTTTTCGTTTATGCAGCATTTTTGTTGTGACTGTTAATATGTTACTTTCTAACCTCATTTACTTATAATAAATATTATATTTGCCGAATAAATAAATAAATAAATAAATAAATATGGATATGTTAACATATAGTAGAGAAAAAATAGTTGTTGGTAGTTTGTTCATAATAAACATCACAATTAAAATAGAAGTTATGTTTTCTGAGACTGACAGTTTAAGCCGGGTTTATGCAACAATATCATAGTCATTGTCGTAGTTGTAGTCTTAGTCGTAAGAATTAAAATGTTTTTACCTTCCGTCACCTTTAGGTAAGGAAGGTATTGTCTTTGGTCAAAAAATTCGGTGGTGAGTTTTTAATGAATAAGCACGTTTTAGGGTCCCTACAATAGGAATTTACTATTTTTAAGATGATGTCTGTATGTCTGTATGTATGTATGTATGTATGTATGTATGTATGTATGTATGTATGTGTGTGTGTGTGTGTGCGTGTGTGTGTATGTGTGTCCGTGTGTGACAAATTTTTCTCCGACGATAACTTCAATACTACAATTCTAAAAATTATAGTTCTTTCGTATTCCTCTTCTGTACATCCATATGAAGAGTTGATTAGATTTTGGGTATAATTGATCCACCGGAAGTACTCTTATTTGAAGTTTTCAACAGTTTTTTTTTAAAAAAAACGCAGTTAAATATTGTTTTTTGACATTTTGTTATTATATTAAAGAAAATACTCTTCTCTATACGGTTTGATTATACATTTTCCTTCATATTCAATAGATGTAGAGTTAAAGCATTATAAAGAAATTAATTTTCAAAAATTAGTCAGCTTTGCTATTTATCATGGAAACAGCTGATTCATTCAAAAAATTTCTAATTGACAGATGTCTGTTGCAAGTACAAAACCAAATATGGAAAGTATAGGATCAAACATTGGTATGTCATTGTGTTCTTCGCAAGTGACATGCAGTGAAAGGCCAAAGAGAAGATGGAAGGACTGTATCGCAGAAGACTTGAGAAAGGAAGGACTGTGTGAAGAAGATGCGTTGGACAGGAATGAGTGGAAGAGAAAAGGAAACAGCGACTCCTAATAAAATAGGGGAAAGCTGAAGCAAAAAGAATGAAGTGTCAAGTGCATTTTACTTAGTGTATGTTTATGTGATAATTTTATTGGATTTATAAAACCTTTTCAAATGAACTTTTGGTATGGAATTTGTAAAAAATAGTATGTGTTCGTGTTCGATTTTACATGATACTATATAGAAACTGTTCCAAGGTCCTTTGGTATGGGATTTGTACAAAATACATCGAATTGACGGAAGGTCTTGTGCTGGCCACAACAGATTTTTTTATAATAGAGCTGTTTATGCAACATCGTCATAGTCATAGTCAGTATCATGAACATAAGCATAATCACAGAAATGGGTTAATTTTATTTTTATGACTATTACTATGACAAATTACGCATGCTTGAGAACTGTCCGAATCAGGAAACATGACCTCTATTTTAATTGTGATGTTATTTATTATGAACAAACTAGCAACTACTATTTTTTTCTACTATTTGTTAATATATCTATATACTTATATACCAGCCCAAATTCATAATAGTTGGACTAGTAAAAATATTCTATATTTTTTTGCGTAACATCATTTCTTTGCTTCTATAAACATTTAAGAGTAAAAATATTAATATAGAAATAAACTAAAATATTTTATCAATAAATAAAAATATATTATATTATATTAAATTATTTAAGAAAAATAAAATTTCATAAATAGATGCAACTAGGTCGCATCATAATAGTTGGACTATTAGATATCCATTTAAAATTATTTTTTTCGTTTTAATCGAAGTCGTCTTATTTGCATGTTATGACAGTTAAACGTTAGGTAATTGTTTAACAAGTCAAACAATAATTGTTTCAATATTTTGTTGCAATTATGGCTCGTGGTAAGCCGTTATCTACAGATCTGAGAAAAGCAATAATTAATTTAGCAAATAATGGTAATTCTACATATAAAATAGCAGCAGAATTAAATTTATCACGTTCAACCATTCGAAATATTGTAACAAATTATAAAGAAAATGGTTCAACTAATTTAAAGAAAAAGACTGGTCGGCCATCAACATTTTCGTCCGCAGATTATCGCATTTTGGGTAAAATAATCAGACAAAATCGTCGTTCTACAGCGGCTGAAATCGCGATAAAATGGGGAAATTCGCTAGGAAAAGAAGTGTCAGCTAGTACAACATTAAGATCTTTTAAGAAAATCAGCTACGGATTTTACAAGGTAAGTTTCGTAGAATTTATGAAGGTAGAAATATGTTAAAATAATAAAATTATTAGGCAAAATCCAAACCATTATTGACAGATTTACAACGTAAAAATAGATTAAAATGGACGAAAAACGCAGAAATTGGTGTCAACGTGAATGGGACAATATTATATGGAGCGACGAATCTCGTTTTGAGGTTTGCGTGGGAGACGACAGAAGTAGAATACTCAGAAGAAAGAATGAGCCATTTGGAAAGGATTGTTTAAAACGAAAAGTTAAATTTCCTTCTTCTGTCATGGTATGGGGATGCATGTCAGCAAGAGGAGTAGGCTGTCTTCATTTTGTTGATGGCATTGTCAATACCGATAAATATATAGAAATACTCAAAGATAGTCTTTTGCCATCTATTCCTCGTCTGCAGTCTTGCTACGGAGAATACACATTCCAGCAGGATGGTGCAGCATGCCATATATCACAAAAAACTAAGAACTGGATTGAAGATAATAATATTCCTTTGTTGAAATGGCCATCATCAAGTCCAGATCTGTCTCCAATAGAGACACTCTGGGGAAAAATTAAGAAAGAATTAAGAAAAAATCCAGCACGCACTAAGCAAGAGTACAAGTACAAATTAAGAGCTATCTGGAACAATTTTACTTCAGAATTCTGTCAAAATCTTGTAAATTCGATGCAAAAGCGCAAATTAGAAGTAATTGCTTCAAAAGGAGATGTAACTAAGTATTAATATTAAAATATTGTCAAATTTTTTGCTAGTTTGTAAATAGTCCAACAATTATGACGTGTTCTAGTTTTGTGTAGACTCATATATTTTTGTTAATTTTAAGAAATGAAATTAAGTAATTATAATATCAAGTTAATAAGATGTTACTTCAAATTACATAAAAAAAAAATTTAAAAACTCTTGTGTGTTTGTCGTATTTACCACTTTATTTAGAAAATGTGAAAAAGTAATTACTAGTCCAACTATTATGAATTTGGGCTCGTATATATATATTTGGCAAATACAATATTTATTATAAGTAGAAGTAATTGATGTTCGAAAGTGACATATTAATAGTCACAACAAAGTTTCAGATAAAAATCGAAAAATTGGTCGTTTTAGTTGAAAATTATTCTTAGTCCCAAAAAATAAGTTTGCGTTGCCATGGTAATTGCCGTTATTTATTTATTTTCATTAACTGTCAGTTATAAAAATCACCTCTATTTGATATGTAAATATCGGGAAACCTTTGTTTAAATTCTTTGACAACTCGACTGATTAGGTAAATTCGTTCGTCTTTTGACAACATTTTCAACGATTATGGTTGATTTTTATAACTGACCTAATTCAATGCTAGGGCAAAGGTAATAAAGCGATCAGTCGAGTTGTCAAAGAATTTAAACATAGGTTTCCCGATATTTACATATCAAATAGAGGTGATTTTTAAAACTGACAGTTAATGAAAATAAATAAATAACGGCAATTACCATGGCAACGCAAACTTATTTTTCTCGATTTTTATCTGAAACTAAAAAAAAATTTGAAAATGTTAAAACTGAATTGGCCGTTTCGGGACATCCAAAAACTTTTATCAAGAATACATTTTTTTGTAAAATAAATAATAAAAAAGTTTTTCCTCTTTGGAACTCGATCCGTGGACATACGGTATATATATATATATATATATATATATATATATATATATATATATATATTTAACTGGAGACTTACATAAAATTTAAATATATAGCATTTATTACGCCTTTGTTTAATGACATTAATATTACTCCAGTAATCCGAATTTTTCATTAATTCAGATTGAGGAAGTTTAAATTAATCCGGATTAGCGGAGCTTTACTGTATTTAACTATAATAAATTGCACTTAATTCTTTTGAATTAAGTGGTATGACAACTTTATGTCCGCCAAAAAGCTATCAGCTATCAAAACTAGCAAGCAAGATATTAAGATCAGGGTGTGAGAGAAATATAGCAATAATGGGACGTCACAAGTCACAATGGCACTTACAGCTATGGCACTCACAACAAATTTCAAATATCTCGCGAAGAAATGATATTTTTCTTTTGTTTTATTCGTTATTTATTGAGTCATACTTTAACTGTAAAGTGTATACCCAGGCATTTAATTATTTTTTGTTATGGTGGAGAATCTCATTTCCTACAAATATATATATATATATATAGTGGTCAACCAATACAATACATATCATTAATTCCATTTTATTTAAATTAAGTATCGAATATTTTTTTGCGAACAAGTTTGTGCATAATTATTTTTTGATTATGTTACACTTTTTCCATAGTTTGATATAGGTAATTAATAATCTATATCTACCAAAAATTCTTCATTATTAAATGAGCAAAATAAAAATAAATTAATTTATACTGCTGATCACGTTCGTTTCGGCTTACCGATAAAATATTTAATTATAAATGTGGCTAGTAAATCAACAGATATCAATATAGGTAGGTACTAACGAAGTTGTATTAATCAAATTCAATGGGTGGTATTAAAGAAAATAAGTAATTGCTGATACTGACTGTTTTATAAGTACTTATATCCGTATTAATCAAGTTTCAGTACAAGTTGATGCTATAAGAAAATACTTACTTGGCAAAAGTATGTACATATAACCAAAAACTGTATTAATAAAATGGAGTAGATTTTTATAGAATTAAGTATTTACTTATATATTTCTTATGCTTATGGAGGACTGAACTAAAATTTCAAAAATTATATTAATTTAAAAAATATGTTTAACGCCGTTTGGTCTATAGACTATAAAATTCGTAGAGATTATCTCAGTAAACAAGATTTTGTCAAATTGTATCGCTTTACACCCGAAATTGTGAAATGACTATCAAAACACTTTTTTGGCGTTAGGAATGTACCTATCCAAAGGTGTGCTCCGTTGTTCATATACTAAATAAAAATATTTTTAAAATATGCTGCTGAACAGCCACTCACAGGCGCTGATTTTAGCGCCAAAGTTTTAGAACTGTGTCTATAGTTTAAAAGAAGACTATGATGAGTGAATATTAAAAAAAAAAAACGAAAAGTTGTATTACATAGCATCAGGTTCTGAGATTGGTGTTGGCGAAGGTAACACTTTTTTACCTTCCGTCACCTTTGGGTAAGGCAGGTATTGTCTTTGGTCATAAAATTCGTTGGTGAGTTTTTAATGAATAAGCACGTTTTAGGATCCCTAGAATACGAATTTACTATTTTTAAGATGATGTCTGTATGTGTGTGTGTGTGTGTGTGTGTGTGTGTGTGTGTGTGTGTGTGTGTGTGTGTGTGTGTCCGTGTGTGACAAATTTTTCTCCGACGATAACTCCAATACCACAATTCTAAAAATTATAATTCTTTCTTATTCCTCTTCTTTACATCCTTATGAAGAGCTGATTAGATTTTGGTTATAATTGATCCTCCGGAAGTACCCTTATTTAAACCCTTATTTGTACGAACTGAAAACCGGCTAAAAGCAATCATCATTTCTTGACTACTGATAGAAGTTAACCAAACTAAAAAATAATTTCTGACACAATTATCAATATCTTTATCCACATTTTACGTATACCTCGTGTTTACTTTTTTGTGGACCATAGGAAATAACAATGGTAAAATTTTCATATTTTTACCATTGTATTTCCTATGGTCCATGAAAAGAAGTAGACACCGGTATAGTAACTGAATTTGCTGATAGATAAATTAATAGTAAAGTTTACAGCAATGATCTTTTCTGTTTTTAGTATACTTAAATATAAATTTTGATGAAGTTAACACGCAGGAAGGTAAGTAGGTACATAGTACACAAAATTTTCAATAACGAAGTTGTGTGAGTACATAGTACACAAAATTTTCAATAATTTTACCTAAAATTAAATGAAATTAATGTAATATTTCGGGAATTAATACAGTATCGATTAAACTGAAGCTGTATGACCCTTTTCTCATTACTGGTCGAACAATATAACAAACAAATATGGTAGTGAGGTAATAAATTTCAAGCAAATTAATGGAATGTATAATGCCTATAGGTAATTGAATTTTGAACTTTTCGTAATATGTTTTTGGCGTTAGGAATGTACCTATCCAAAGGTGTGCTCCGTTGTTCATATATTAAATAAAAATATTTTTAAAATATGCTGCTGTACAGCCACTCACAGGCGTTGATTTTAGCGCCAAAGTTTTAGAACTGTGTCTATAGTTTAAAAGAAGAAGTGAATATTAAAAAAAAAAAAAAACCGAAAAGTTGTATTACATAGCATCAGGTTCTGAGATTGGTGTTGGCGAAGGTAATACATTTTACCTTCCGTCACCTTTGGGTAAGGAAGGTATTGTCTTTGGTCAAAAAATTCGTTGGTGAGTTTTTAATAAATAAGCACGTTTTAGGGTCCCTAGAATACAAATTTACTATTTTTAAGATGATGTCTGTATGTGTGTGTGTATGTGTGCGTGTGTGTGCCCGTGTGTGACAAATTTTTCTCCGACGATAACTCTAATACCACAATTCTAAAAATTATAATTCTTTCTTATTCCTCTTCTTTACATCCTTATGAAGAGCTGATTAGATTTTGGTTATAATTGATCCACCGGAAGTACCCTTATTTAAAGTTTTTAACAGTTTTTCTTGAAAAAACGCAGTTAAATATCATTTTTCCACAATTTGTGATTACCATTATGAAAGAATATCTTATTCTCTATACGGTTTGATTATACATTTTCCTTCATATTCAATGGTATAGTTATAGAGACATTAAGAGAGATTAACTTTCAAAAATCAGTCAGCTTTTGCTAAAATTATGGAAACAGCAGATATATTCAAAAAAAATTAATTGACACATGTCAGTGTTAAATGCAAAACCAAAGTTGAAAGTGTAGGGTCCCTCGCAAGTGAATTGCAGTTGCAGCCTTGCCTCAAGATTGGAATTTTCAATGCCGAAAGTACGAGAAAGGCCAAAGAGAAGATGA
Source organism: Ophonus ardosiacus (assembly GCA_943142095.1). NCBI lineage: Eukaryota > Metazoa > Arthropoda > Insecta > Coleoptera > Carabidae > Ophonus > Ophonus ardosiacus. The sequence goes on from OW964823.1 coordinate 44,271,657, forward strand.
AAGGACTGTGTAGAAGAAGATTTGAGAGAGGAAGAATTGTGTGAAGATGCGTTGGACAGGAATGTGTAAAAGAGAAGAGTAAGGAACAGCGACCACTAATAAAATAGGGAAAGGAACTTTCGGTATGGAATTTGTAAAAAATAGTGTGTTCATGTTACAATTTTACAGGATATACAGAATCTTTTTCGAGAAACTTTTGGTATGGGATATGTACAAAATACATCTAATTGACGGAAGGTTTTGTGCTGGCCACAACAGATTTTTTCATAATTATTTTCGTCCTTGTCACAACTTTCATAACTAAACATTTTTAAAATTTCAAAAATTTATGTAGAACTGAATTTCAGACTATTTTGTTTACTCTCAATAAGTAAATGAAAGAATGAACTGTTAACAAATGTCAAAATTTACATTTTTGACAAACAAACGGCTTACTACTGTATTTCATATGTAAGTACATACTGAAAAGTATATAAGCATTTATTATTTTTATTAATACCACCCAATATGCATACTTCGTTCAGTGAAAACTCGTTTTTGTTTTTGACATTATAAATTTGTTAGTGCAGTTTTATGAGTTTTGCATAAAATATTTATTTATATAAGTATTTAATTATTTTTACTGCTACTGATTCATATCATACTGATACATGTCGACGATTACAAATATCCAAGGAATTCCAGTCAATTTCCTCAAAAAATTAAAATAGTTCAAGATAAAGACATATGTCAATAATATTTGTTACCCAAGCCCGATCAAATTGGGGAGGGTTGACGTCAGGAAGGGCATCCGGTCGTAAAGAAAAAAACGCCAAAACCAAGTTGAGAACAGAAAAAAAAGGCTAGGGCGTCCTTCGTAAGCCAGGCGCAGAACTATCGCCCGAGTTCGATGTGTGAAGTGGACGTGGGCTACCGGATTAAAGACAACTTCGGCTATTGGAGCGCCTAGTAGTGGAGGCAAAGAGGAATAAAGGTCCAAGCTTAGGTAAAGGGCCAAGTTGGCGGAAGGCTTGCAGGAGAGAGGGCGGAGCACAGGGGATGCCATGGACCAGAAGGAATGGAAGAGGATGCTGAAGGAGGGTAATGCCGACCCTGTGTAACACGGGAAAAGGCAAAGAAAAAGAAGAAGTTCAGTGAAAACGTGCATCTGTTTCTAGCAAAACTCACACAAATATTTTCTACAGTCGCCACAATGAGGTCTTCTATCATAACAAAAAATAATAAAATGTGTACTTTGTACTTACAATAAATAACGATTATATATTTTTAAGTTTAATTTATCGTTATTTTCTATTCTTCTTGAGCTATGCTTTAATCTAACCTAAGCATTTTTCACCACTTTTTGTAAATGAATGCCCTATTTTATTCCTATATTTCTTTATACAGCAGCACGGCATTTTGTTTGGATATGTAATATACCGACAGATCAGATATGAATATGCCACTGACTCGTGGCGGTGGTAAATGGTGGTAAATGTGCAACTACAGCGCGATTAGTTTCTCAATAAAGTTCCCATTAAGAACGTAGACAAGTGACATTTTTTAACATTTTATAGTTAGAAATTCGAACAGCGAGCTAGTAGTAATATATGTATTCCAAATTGGTTGCGGAAAGTTCTGTACGAACTGAAAACCGGCTAAAAGCAATCATCATTTCTTGACTACTGATAGAAGTTAACCAAAATAAAAAATAATTTCTGACACAATTATCAATATCTTTATCCACATTTTACGTATACCGCGTGTTTACTTTTTTGTGGACCATAGGAAATACAATGGTAAAATTTTCATATTTTTACCATTATATTTCCTATGGTCCATGAAAAGAAGTAGACATCGGTATAGTAACTGAATTTGCTGATAGATAAATTAATAGTAAAGTTTACAGCAATGATCTTTTCTGTTTTTAGTATACTTAAATATAAATTTTGATGAAGATAACACGCAGGAAGGTATGTAAGTAGGTACATAGTACACAAAATTTTCAATAACGAAGTTGTGTTAGTACATAGTACACAAAATTTTCAATAATTTTACCTAAAATTAAATGAAATTAATGTAATATTTCGGGAATTAATACAGTATCGATTAAACTGAAGCTGTATGACCCTTTTCTCATTACTGGTCGAACAATATAACAAACAAATATGGTAGTGAGCTAATAAATTTCAAGCAAATTAATGGAATATATAATGCCTATAGGTAATTGAATTTTGAACTTTTCGTAATATGTTTTGTAATATAATGCAATACAGTGAACCTTTGAATGTCAATTACGAAAAGGCAAGGCTATATTCCAACGTTCGAAAATAAAAGAACAAAAATAATTTATTTATTATGTGTTATAACTAGTCGTGCAACGAATATTACCGAATACTTGGCGGCTTTCTTGGCCGAATAGCAGAATATTCGGCAAATAGTATTCGGCTATTTATTTTTAATCTCGCAGGAGGTTAATTGTTCTGATTTTTTTTATTCAAGTGCTAAGAAAGTTACTATCGCATAAAAATTCTCTTGGACAAATATAACTAGATTTTGTGATTGTTAATAGCATGTTATACAATTAAGATAATATAATTAATAACAAAATTTATAATTACTTCTAACTTTAAAATTTACTAAAAATATTTCTAATTTGAGCTTTGTTTAGACCTCTGATTTGGTAAAATATTCTCTATTTTGATGCTAGAATTCCAGCTATATTCATTATGGGGTAATAAAGAAATATGCTTGAGAAATGGATACGAGATTTCAGATATTGCAGAAATAAAGCTAAGTACAGTTTGCATACAGCTATATGAAAATTATTGCAGGTACGTGTTAATTTTAAAATAATCTTTCGGATTCTGGTACTAGAAAATATATTAATTGTATATTTAATAGATTGTTACCTTTTATTACAATTAAAAATATTTATAATCCAGTAATGGATGCACATTTATAAATTAATTTTTTATATAGATATACTGAATATGATACTGACCTAGTTAATGGGGTCCTCCACTATAACAAAAAATAAAATCTGTTGTGGCCAGCACAAAACCTTCCGTCAATTCGATGTATTTTGTACATATCCCATACCAAAAGTTCCTTGAAAAAGATTCTGTATATCCTGTAAAATTGTAACATGAACACACTATTTTTTACAAATTCCATACCGAAAGTTCCTTTCCCTATTTTATTAGTGGTCGCTGTTCCTTACTCTTCTCTTTTACACATTCCTGTCCAACGCATCTTCACACAATTCTTCCTCTCTCAAATCTTCTTCTACACAGTCCTTCCATCTTCTCTTTGGCCTTTCTCGTACTTCCGGCATTGAAAATTCCAATCTTGATGCGAGGCTGCAACTGCAAGTTACTTGCGAGGGAGGTTCTATCACATTCACATATAACTTTCTGATCCTATACTTTCAACTTTGGTTTTGCACTTAACACTGACATGTGTCAATTAAATTTTTTTTAATATATCTGCTGTTTCCATAATTTTAGCAAACCTGACTGATTTTTGAAAGTTAATCTCTCTTAATGTCTCTATAATTATATCTATTAAATATTTAGGAAAATGTATAATCAAACCGTATAGACAATAAGATATTCTTTCATAATGGTAATCACAGAATGTCGAAAAATGATATTTAAGTGCGTTTTTTCAAGAAAAACTGTTAAAAACTTCAAACAAGGGTACTTCCGGTGGATCAATTATAACCAAAATCTAATCAGTTCTTCATAAGGATGGAAAGAAGAGGAATAAGAAAGAATTATAATTTTTAGAATTGTAGTATTGGAGATATCGTCGGAGAAAAATTTGTCACACACGGACACACACACTAGTAGTAAATTCGTATTCTAGGGACCCTAAAACGTGCTTATTCATTAAAAACTCACCAACGAATTTTTTGACCAAAGACAGTACCTTCCTTACCCAAAGGTGACGGAAGGTAAAAAGTGCTAGTTAATAAATAATGATTAAGATAAAAAATACATTTTTTTAATAATTGCTTTACGAGATATTCGAAATTTGTTGTCAGTATCACTGTGACGTCACAATACTGGTATCTTTCTCTCGCAGCCTATTATAAAGTGTGGTGCGGAGCGAAAGAAAATGTCGCCGTGGCGTCATATTGACAATAAAAATCAAATGTAGTTAAACTAAAGACTATTAAGACTTTTTAATATCACGAATTGCTTCAAAATTAAGAGAAATTTCATTTAAAATAATAAAGAAATTAAAGTGGAAGACCCCATTGTTTTATTAATACAGTATAATAGGGTTATTCTGCTTATCAGCAGACTGCTGCAATAGAAACAATTGTATTTTTAGGATGAATACTTATGTAAGTACTTTGAAATGCCAAACGCGCTTTTGTTAAATGTGACATTTTGTCAATAAAATTCTAAAAGTAAATAAAATGGAAATCTTTCAGTCATACATTTTAGTTAATACATAAAAATACAAAAAAAAATAATAATAAATACAATATAAAATTAACAATGGTACCTATTAAAAAATCTAGAAAATAGTAACATAAAATTGCAAATTCTAACCCAAAAATAAAACGCCCACTTTTCACCAAATTAAAAGTCCAAACAAATCTTTCAGACTCCACAGATGTTATTTTTCAGGTTTAATATGGAAAAAATATACATTGGGGAAACTTCTCAACCCCTTAAAAAAGTGTATCAGCATAAATATCACAGCCAATAAAAATTTAAATTCGATGAAGCTAAATTATTGACTATGTTAATTACAAAATTCATCGTTGCCTTTAATAGACGCTTCACATAATTTTGAATAAAAATAACTGTTTCAATATACAAACATATTTTAAACATAGTATTATTTAGCGTATGGTTTGCTTACATCACATAAATAATAAAATAAAAGTTACAAACAAATATCTAAGTTGTAAATATAATTTACACATTCTTCGGTCGCTTCCAGAAAATCTTGCTGGTCACCTGCATAAGCTCTAAGTGGACATTCTTAAACTATATGTCTGGTAAGTTGTATTGACGTATGTCTATTTAATAGATTTTTTTGTGAATTTTATTAATAATTAATAGTTTTTAAAGTTTTATAGCGGGTGTAAAGCTAGTTCGCCACCATATGGTGCACTCAGGATTACGCAAAATGAACTAGAAAAATAGGTGCCAAACAATCATTAAGATCTCCTGGCTCATATCACATCAAATGACTAAATACTTTAAACATAGTGTAAAATACATTAACAATTTTATTGACAAAGTAAAAAGTCACTATCTCCCACCTGCATGAATTCATTATTTATTATTATGCTACTTGGTTTGCTCTCTAGTATTTCACCAACTCCGAATTCTGGCCTAAAAGAAGTACTTTATCTCAAAAATTTGTCAACGTGTAGTCAAGAATGACCGCTGTGTCTATTACAATTATTGAAGATTTTTATGTGTAACTTAATCAAAAGTTTTGTATATTCACTACTTACGTAGGAATTTCTATGATTTACATTTATTGTATAATTAGCTAAAAATGGGCTTGGTATTTTGCATTCTGTAGACAAAAAGCTGTCATTTCGCATGTTGATAGTAATATAAATATCAACTTTTCGTGTTTTCGAAAAACTATATTTCTGTATTTCAGCTGTTTTAATTTGCATTCATGGGAAAAGTATAATGTGTGACTCGTTTTATTAACTCTTTAGACACTTGTTTTTTATATACTTGCTTCGTGTGTGTCATAACATAACTTGTGACTAAAGCGACTTATTACTTAAAAATATGTACTATTATAAAATATCCTCTTTCAGCTTCCTCAATTGTTTAAGTATATCCTTATCATTATTTTTACCTCCCGCTACCCTTGGTAAGGGAGGTATAGGGATCGTGCTAAAAATCATGTATCGAGATTTTAGTAAATGACCACGTTTTAAGGTCCTTAGAATCCAATTTTAACATTTTCACGATGATGTCTGTATGTGTGTATGTGTGTGTGTATGTGTGTATGTATGTATGTATGTATGTGTGTGTGTGTGTGTGTGTATGTGTAGGAATTTTGTCTTCGCCCTAACTCAAATACTATCACACAGAAAATTCTGAAACCTTGTATTCCTACCCTATTCTAATATGGAAAGATCCCATTAGATTTTGGTGTAAATTGGATAACCGGAAATGGCACTTTATCTGAAGCTCATAATGGTTTTTCTTCAAAAAATACCATTAAATGCCAATTTTTCGCATTTTGTCATTATGAAAATTAAAGATTATTGAATTTTCTATAGGAATACATTAATACTTTTTCTATATAATTTACAGATAAATTTAAAAATCATTTTTTTTTACATCCCGAAGCCTAAGATAAACACAATTTCTTTGTTACACATCATATTTCAAATTAATGTAACTGACAGGTGGATGTCACTGTCAAAAAACTAATTTCAAATTAATAATAGTGACATTTTAAAAAGAAAATAGTAAATAAATCAATAGTTTGCAGCGTTAGTAAATACGTAAGTATGTATTTAAATTAATAAAAATGGATAGGAAAGTGGGGCGAAGGAAGATTGTTGCTTAACTATTATTGTGGTCCGGATGGGGTTATTCGCTACCGAAAATCGGTCACTTTAATATGTGCTTATGTATGTATGAATGCTATGATGATTGTGGAGAGGCGAAAGAAGAATGTTGTTAAAGAGTGAAGTGAGTCAGCTGAGCTCTTACTCTTATCCCTTTTCTTATTGTTACTATTGTTTCCGGGTATTTGCTAACCCCCTAAGTGGGAATCGAGTGATTTTATGTACGTATGTATGTATGTATGTAAAAATTAAATAGCGGGAGGTTTTGTGTTGGCCACATCAGATTTTTATGTTAGATGTGTATGAATTGTTCTCCATCTACATGTTTTTCTATAATTAACATTTTCGTGGCTTGTTTTATACAAAAAGTACTTAACATCCATATCAAAAGATAAACAAAACAAAACCAAACTTGATGTACGCTGCTCCACTCTAGCGTCAGATTCTAGCGAAGCGTTTAATTATTTGACTAATCTAGCGCTGGCCAACTGAACGCGGTAATTACTATACATAGTTATATTATTTTTTCATATTCTTTACAAATTATTTATATAACAAAACTGTAAACATAAGCTCTATTATATGATAATAATAATAATAATGTTTATTTAGTAGCAAAAATGCTAAATATATACATAGACAATATAAGAATACATTAATATTAGAAGAAGATAACAATATAAACTATAAGAAAAACAATACATTTTACATTTTATCTTTATAAAATTTAAGTAACAGTCTTTTAAATATGTTATATGACTCTACCTTTGTTAATTCATTAGACAACTTATTATAGGTAATAATACCGTTTATAAATACTGACTTTTTAGTTGCAGATTTTCTAATTCTCGCTACATGTATGGCGTCTTTATTTCTAGTATTAATGTTGTGTATTGTACTGTTAAGTATCACAAATTTACTTAAATAATTAGGTACTAACTTATTTCTTACTTTATATATTAGTAACATTGCACTCATTTCAATGAACAATTGTATGTTCAACCAGCCCAACTCTTTTAACATAGATGTCAACTATTTCGTGAAGAGGCTGTCGAGTCACGAAAATTATTGACCGAATGTCATAAAGCTTGTTTACACTTGAGTTGCATATATTATTTTTTATACAACCTTAAATAACATTCTTCGAGTTAACATTTGACACATAACAGACCTAAAGTTCTGTCAATACTACCAACATGAATGTACGGAAAAAAACTAAATTTAGATAGGACAATTTAATGCCGCACAAGTATTGCTGGTGGCAGCTCTGTAATGTGTAAAAAAAAATAAAATACGAAAATCGTTAATCAACTTTACACATAGGGGTATAAAAGGTATTTATTTACAACTAATATTCCTTTTTAGATGTATTTATGAATAAATTATAATTTGATGACAGTATGATAGACTAATAAGATAAACTATGACCTTTATCACTGAATTGTCTCTGCGCTGTTACTGTTACAATTACACGTTGCAATATATCTCTTGTGATTTATAGTTTATAGCTATTAAACCATGAATTCTAGATGGTATTGATTATTGGCTGGTGTAATGTCCATTATTTGAATTAATGTTACCGGCTATCCTGTCTTTAAAGTTTTAAAGTTTTCCAAACAAGTCAAATAGTTAATTAATAGTTGCGAAGGTATATTTTTATTATTTTAAATAAAGAATAAAAATTATGCAGTTTACTACCGTTATATATATTTTTTGTTTATTTATCATATTTACTGGACATTTGAAAATCTTCCATGACTTGGAATAAAAAATAGTTTCACTCTAAAGTAATAAATAAGAAAGAAAATAAATATGACAGTATGGCGCGGTAGTTCACTACGGGATTAATATCTTGGTAACATGATTCCGTTTAACTTATAACCGACATTTTAACCCCGGCATACCAATTTCAGTATCTAAATCCAAGAATTGAAATGACATTCATGTTGAGCATGCACAAAAGCGATTTTTTTAAAGTCAGCAGTTACATGTTAGATAATTATCATATTCTAATAAAAACAACAAGTCTGTTAGTTATAGATTTGTCTAAACTTTAAATAATATTATGGACGGTTACATGTTGATTTCATGTGAATCATCATCTGATTCGGGCGAATAATATTCATATTCATTGTTAATATTGTATGCAGAATCTTGAATAAGCGAATGATCTACGTATCTCAAAATTAATATACCTTACGCTTAGGCAGATAAATGGAGTACTACTTTCGCTCCCTATCTCAAACAAAAAGTATTAAGTAATTTATGTTAATCGTTTAAGAGGAGTACGAAAGATCCCCAGACTAGAAATTAGAAGATTATTTTCATTATTAGAATTAATGATTTTATTGCCGTTTTTTTATTGAAATATAATATATTAAAAAACAAGCGAAGTACGAGTCCAAGTTTGGAAAACAATTTTTTTCTATTGAGCTAATTTTACAATGAGATTTTTAAAAAAATTCGACATCAAAAATATAACTTGGTATTTTTTTGTCAGTGATGTTAGCATTTCCCGCTAACAATTGAAATATCATATTTTCACAGTTGTGTATTGTGTGTTGTGAGTTTTGTCTGATTTTATACGTTAATACATAATATCAAACAGTGCGCTTTTAGATCTTTTTAACGACGTGTTAATAATGCTTTTATAGGCTTTTTAGAACATCGAAATAGAAAAAAAAAAAACATTCTACTAGTTGGTAAGTAACTAAGTAATAAATTCATTTCCGTATCATATGTTAATAATACAGTGGAACTTCTCTAACTCGAACTTCTAGACCTCGAATTATTCTTTAAATCGAATTTTTATCACGAATATTTAGGTTTCCTTCAATTTTTAATGTATTTTTATCTCCCTAAGTCAAATTTCTATTACACGAGTATTTCTATAACTGGAATTGATATTTCACTCGTAAGTAGAATTTTTCCAGGAAATCTGTCGTTACGGACAGTGGGATTTCTCCTTATGTTGTAGACGAGTTGACAAGTTCAGTAGCAATTAGAGCTCCAGTATTATTCTGAAAGTGCACCTCTAAAATGGAAAAGCAAAATTTAAAGTGCCTATCATTTGAAGAAAAATGTTTATTAATTATCGAAATAGAAAAAGGCGTAAAGAGGAAAAAGGATATTTCTGCACAATTTGGTATTCCTCCCAGCACCATGTCAATCATTTTGAGAAACAAGGATACATTTTTTGAAAAAATCAAAGACTATGGTGTTAGCAGTAAACTCTAAGGGCTTAAACCTGTGTATACGAATGATGATATTGACGAAGCTATGATCAAATGGGTAACTATGGCACGAAATAAAAAATTACCTTTTTCTGGTGTACGAAAGTAACAGAAAGGCGTGGATGACAAGTGAATTTTATGAGAAATGACCTCATTATTACAACCAATGGATCAAGACATTACGAAAAATTTAAAACGAACAGAAAACGGATTCTTACGAAAGTTTTGGCCAATATGGAAAAGGATGCCCTTGTAACTGTTACATTACTTGGCGCCTCAGTAAAGCATAGGATGTGAATAATAAACAACAAACTATTGCCAATTGTTTTATGGGCCGCATGTAGTACCGCAGCAAATATGGATGACCTAACATTTGAAGATTACGTTAACATTGTTGATAACACATGTACAATGGATTATCCGCCTTATGAAGATATTTTAGAAACCATCAAAAAAGTCGTGTTACAATGCTAAAAGTAATTCAAACACTTTAACCATAAATGCTAGTAAAAAAATATTTAAAGTTTTACAATGAATTAAAACAATGAAGATTATTTTTTAGGTGAGGATAAAGTCGAGGTACAGATTATAATGTCATGCCTTGGACAAATCTTTGTCTTCTATTAAAAAGTTAAGAACGTTTATAAAGTCTAGGAATCATGTTCCTGATTACGTTTATAAGTCTTTAAATTTTGAGGAAGATTTTGTAGAAAAAGAGAAGTGGTCTTCTAAAAAATACAAAAAGTTACCGATTACTTTGAAATAAATAAATAAGTTTTTCATGTATTCTTTTTGTGTGTTATAACTATTATAAATAAATATCTTTCCGAAATAAATTGTTAAACTTTTCGTTAATATTAAATAACTTTTGTCGTGTAATTTTTGTGTATTTTCTATAACTCAAAATGTACATAACTCATTTAATTTGTCTTGTGTCATTGTAGATCGTAAATAAGTTTTTAAGCGACGTAGCATAGAAAACGATCGTTGTGTTGTACACGTTGTCACAGGGATTGTTAAAACTATTTGAATTATTTTTTTATTTCTACTAGATGTTCCGTCAAATGAGATTTGGACTGAAAAATATGTAAAACAACCTGAAATAAAGATATTTCAATATTTTGACCACGAATTACGTCTACAAACATATCCCTATGCAACTTTAATCTTCTTTTAACACTCAGCTGGCCACCCTGGATCTGTGAGATCCACTCTACGTCTTTTTATTTACCAAAAACGAACTTCTTAGTAGAGATGACTCTCTCCCCGTCTATCCTCGTAACTCGGCGTGTTATTTAAACCAGAAGCCTGTAGATCTTTGTTGGGTCTGTTACCGTGTGCCAGGATACCCTCTCAGATCCCACGCGATCAATCTTATAAGTATTTCTGATCCGTCCGATATATATTTCTCTATTAATATTTACGATGGCTGTGATTCTAAAGAAGTCGAAAACGCTGAAGAAAATGATTAATAAATGTTATGTTTTTATTTTTCAACTTTTCGTATTTTATAAAAGACTGATTTAGAAATCTCAAACGACGAAAATTGGAAACACATAATTATTTTATTTTTTTATTGTCTTCTTCCACTTAAGTGTTTACTTATTTCTTTAATAAAACTTCATGATTATTTCTTTAATAAAACTTCATGAAAGTAGAGGTAACGTTTTATTCTTGTTATTTTTGATGACTCGTTTGATTTTGTTAGATGGATCTAACAGATCCAACGCGACCATCGTACCATCGATGTTATTAAAATTGTCGCGACCAACGGAGGTGTTAATTTTAAAACCGCTAACAAAAAAATCTTCTATTTCTTGGCCGTTATCCTCTGAGTTTAATAAAAAAAAGTTTCAGTTTTAGATAAAAATAATATTGTTTCTGAATAAAATCTTTCATTTAGACCATTGATAACAAACTCATTAATTTCTTTGTAAATTTTATTGTATTGCTTTGTACCAATTAAATTAACACTTTCTTGTTCACCATTTTCGCATTTTTAGGCAGTTAAATTTAATTTCGAACATTCATTTTTAGCCTATGCGCAAATTTTATTAAAATTATCTCAACATACATATATACAGTGTCACATAAAGTTTTAATTTTCATCGAAATATGGAAATGATAATTTTCTTTGTTTCTTCCATATGTTTACAAATTACGCTTAAATACTTGTAGCAGAAAATAAAAAAAAAATCCATTTGCTTTGGAATCTGCGTCATTTTTTTCAAAAGAGGAAAAGTCTTCTAAGAAACTTAATAATTCTTCATAATTATCAAAAATTGACGCCAAAAATGAATATCACTTTATAGGGCAGAATGGTCATATAGAAATACTTTCTTTATCTTGGCAATTTTGAAACCAAGTCAATCTTTTTGGTGATTGGCGAATGAAAGTTGTAAGTTCTCTAAATAAATTTAATGTCTCTAGTTTCTGGGGTATTTCTAACATAATCCAGTGTAACAAGATTTAGTGAATGTGCATGACAATGGTTCTAATTGTTTAAATCTTGCCTGTAGTCAAGAATGTATATCTGACATATTTTGCGGCGCCATCAAAGCACTGTCGTTTAAAATTTAATTGTAAATTGAATCGTTTCAGTGCGTCTTGTACAATGTTAAATAAAGTTTCGCAATCTGTTTTTGATGTGTTCAAGTGTCCAATAAATAATTCATCAGTATTTAAATTTTCTGAATTAACAAATCTAATACACAAAGAAACTTGTTCTTGTACACTTATGTCGCTAGTTTCATCAATTAAAATCGAATAATATTCATTTCTTTTAATTTCATATAAAATAACGTTTAGTGTAGCTGTAGCAAGCATAGATAATATTTTGTTTATACCATGCGAAATCCACTTTTTCCTTTCAACTAATATTGTAATTCTAAATTATCTTCCGCACGCAGTGTCAAAATTTGCAGTTTCATCAGTTTTTCAACCCAAAGATAAGCCTTGCATTGTAAAATATCTAATGAATGATATAATTTTTATAATAATGCTTCTCGAGCTTCAGTCATTTGCTCCTTTTATAATAAGATTTGTTTTTAAAGAATTATTACGGTGAAATTCAGATTTCTCGTGAATTTTAAATTTTTAGTGCGTTATTAGGTATTTTATTTGGAGATGAGCGACATATTTTACAAAAGGTTTTATTCAACTTTGTATCGTATTCTAGCCATAATCATAAAAATTTCATTCATATTTCTAGGAAGTAATATTAGCAGAGCTTGTCGAAGTTTGCTTTTTGGCACTAAAAATATCTTGAGTTTCTTCATTTTGTTTTGTAGATAAATCAACACCGCCTATAGTCGGCGCGTATGACCGGTTTACCTTTTCGGTTAATTTAAACTCGTAACATTTAAATGGAACAATATACAGATCCGTAAATATGTATGTGTGAGTTATGAATGCTATCAAATAAAAGTGGAGCAAAATACCAGCAAATGAGATAAAAAGTTCAAGAAGTAACGATAAGAGACAAAATAAGAAAAACAATAAAACAAGAAGTACAATGTAAATCAACTTTATAGAGGAGGGCAACTTGCTTTAAGGGAACATTTGATAAGAGCATAAAGCACGTAAAACAGATCTGGCTAAAAAAAAAAGATGTTACGGTAGCTCAAATACGGCCGACCTTGAGGAGGGTAGGGCTCCCGCAAGGACAAATTGCGCCCCAGGGTTCGAATAAAAGGACGTATATTTACACGTTTTAAAATAATGGTTATTGGCTGAACATAATTAAACTAGTTTATAGTGATTTTTTTTCTTATGTTATTAAAAAGAAATATTATTATTTCTTGAATTATGCTTGTATTAATTCATTTCTCAAGAAAACAGTGTTGGTTTAGATAAAGAAATGAATTCTGCCCTCTCATTGGACAGAAAGTACACCTAATTCAGAAAAACCATAAAGTATTATCTGTCAGCTGTTAGTTATTAAATAAAATTGACAGAAATAAGTGAACTATGTTTAATTTGATGAGTTGATAAGTTTATTTATTTTAGGTATTTATCTATTCGTATACATTATGTGTACTTAGCAATGTACTGAAATGAATGAAGACATAATTACAAGTACTGTATGTGACATGTTTAATTGAAGAAGCAGACAATATACTAGCGAAAAAAAATCCGGCAGAAAAAAACATTTTTTGTGTAAAATATTCTATTAAAGTTTTTTTTTATACTTTTTTGACTGGAAGAGTAATGAGATGTAGTTTATAAAACTTTTGGAGATTAGCCAGTGAAAGATTTTTTATTTTCGGCTTCAATCAGTTTCGGCATCTCCTCTTTTATATTTAGATTTAAATTATATTCTTAGTTAGATACTACAAGATATTCCATAAACGAAAATACCCATTAATGGGCATATCTTTTCAGATGTACTCGATGTGTGTAATGCAGTGGCGTTATTTGCACTGCACGAGAGCAGTTGAATCTAAAACGCTTTAGTAATTTTTGCGACTGAACCATCGCGTGATAGTAAATCGCATGCGCGCGTTTGGTTTTATACTACACAAATGTTTAGTACTGCCTGAATTACTTTCTACAGCATTGAATATTACATTTATTTACACAAAAAGTGGATTCATATACTCAAATCGGACAAGCAGTCAATGCACGTCATAAGTAAAATTAATCTAATTAATGATTTAATTTAATTAAATAATGAGTAGTAACGTCCTTTGGTTATGTGCGCATCTCCGATTTGAGTATATGTCACTAAGCACTCTTATATAATTTGGATACGCCAATGACGTAATTAATGTGTCAAAAATAAAATTACGAATTAATTTATTTGCTATTTAACATCAGTCGATAGTGGAAATTACCTGAACTTGGGTATTAATAACTAATATCAAAGAGTTTATTTAAAATAAATATTTTTTTGAATTCTATGAATTTATATGCTGGATTTATAAAATATTAATGAAATATTTTTCATTAATTGTTGTCAAAAAACAAAACAACAGACAATCCTGTAAGTGGAGGAGAAAGGATTTTGTATTGGAAAGCATAATAAATAATAAATAAACATACAGAATTATACGGCAAAAAAATGTAACCCAAACTGAATACACGATGTATGTGGTTCACAAAAAAAAAAAAAAACGTGGTTATGTCGCGCGAAACTATAAATATAATAGACTATGTTCACAATATTAATTTAGGATAAGGGGATCCAATTACCGTGGATTAATAGTATACAACTCGCTATAATGGCTACTATTACCTCGGATGAGTACTAACCCTTGCACGCTTCTCTCGCTCGCTCGCTCGTGTTTCAAACTTCATCTTCGGCAATAAAAGTATCCATTATAGCGTTGTTCTATATTATATTATATCTACGATTAATATATTACTTAAGTACAAATTTTTATCTCCCGCTACCCGTGGTAAGGGAGGTATAGGGATCGTGCTAATTTTAGTAAATGACCACGTTTCAAGGTCCCTAGAATCCAATTTTAACATTTTCAAGATTATGTCTGTATGTGTGTGTATGTGTTTGTCTATGTGTACATGCGTGTATGTGTGTATGTGTATTGATTTTGTCTATGCTCTAACTCAAAAACTATCATTCAGAAAAATCTGAAACCTTAAATTTCGACCCTATTTTAATATGAAAAGAAAGTATTAGATTTTGGTTTAAATAAGATAACCGGAAATGGTACTTTACTTGAAGCTCATAATGGTTTTTATTCAAAAAAATATATTTAAATGTAATTTTTTCGCATTTTATGTCTTTATAAAAATTAAAGAATATTGAAAGCAATAGTTACTTGCAACGGAACTTAATATAGTTTGCAGCATTAGTAAGTATAATCCGTGACACGAAAGATGAACTATGGAAAATTTGTTAATAAAAATCACTATCTAATATTTGCGCTCCTTTTAAATCCACACTAAATGCAATAATTAATTCAATTTCCGCATACCTAATATAAAAGTTGTCCAAATAAGTTTTCTTATATTGAATAAGTTAGAAGCAGAAAGTCAGTGTAATAATTATTATTTGACGGCGCCTATGGCATATCACGATATGATCATTTCTTTCCGTTACCCCTCAGGTCAAGATTGGTGTCCCACACTATAAGTAGGTATGTATTTAATTGAATAAAAATTAAATAGCGGGATAAACATTGCATTGATTGAACTGCAATATAACCACGATGTAACTATGTTGATGAAGATATGTTGTTTTGAAATGTCATTTTTTCCATATTTGGCGAATTTTGCCTTGTCGGAAATAGTACTATATTTTATGAATCAACACTAGCGAGCTATGTAGGTACTATTGATTACTTCGTCAGTACTACTTTAGTACTCCGAAATAAAATGATTTTTTTTACTACTGTTTTCTACAGAACAGAATGTGCCATATTTAGATTTTAGATACCATTTTTCTAATTAGCTGTAAATATAGCTTATGATATGAGAACTAGTATTGTCATCGGAATTAGAATTTGAGTTACCAGAACAACGGACAATCATCCATACTAATATAATAAATGCGAAAGTAACTCTGTCTGTCTGTCTATCTGTCTGTCTGTTACGTTTTCACGCCTAAACCGCTGAACCAATTTTGATGAATTTTGGTATAGAGATATATTGGACCTAGGAGAAGGACATAGGCTACCTTTTGTCGCGAAAATAAAATTTAAAGGGGTGAAATAGGGATGAAAGTTTGTACCGCTCTATTAGTACAGTTGCACAAGTGAATAATGAATTGAACGTCACTGACGCATGATGAGTAATTCTTTGGTTAATTGGAAAATGAAATTTTTGTCATTGGCGTGTAGCGCAAGATAAAACTTTCGTGAAAAAAATTGAATTATGAATTATCAAAATTTAATAATCAAAATAAATCGAAAGCATAAGCAAGGTTCTACAATAAATATTTCACAAAGTACAGTAAAAAGGATTCTAGCTGAAATGAAAACAAAAAGAAACTTAAATAATCCAGAATCAAAATTAAATTCTCCGGAAAAGAACAAAATTGAAAATTTTGATTTCCAGGTATTTCTCATATTCTTTCTCACCTCTATTACTTTTACAGTTTATTACAAGGTAGTTTTATTTGATTAGAACAAATAAACGTTCAAATACAAAAGATTAAATTTGATTACAACAATGAAAAGTTTTACAGTTAATAACAATGTAGTTTTATTTGATTACAACAATTTTCACCTACAATAGACTAAATCTGATTGCAATTATAAAAATAACTGTCATACAAATTATTGTCATCATTGTTAACTATATTGATTATTGTATTAAAAAAAAAATTAATTGTGATTTTGATTTTTTCTTTATTTAATTGTTAATATTAAATCCATACTAATATAATAAATACGAAAGTAACTCTGTCTGTTTGTCTGTCTGTCTGTCTGTTACGTTTTCACGCCTGAACCGTAGAACCAATTTTGATGAATTTTGGTATAGAGATAGATTGGACCTAGGAGAAGGAGATAGGCTACTTTTTGTCGCGAAAATAAAACTTGAAGGGGTGAAATAGGGAATGAAAAATTGTATGTTCGAACCAATCATTTCTCCCGCTGAACCAATTTTGATGAATTTTGGTATAGAGATAGATTGGACCTAGGAGAAGGACATAGGCTACCTTTTGTCGCGAAAATAAAACTTGAAGGAGGTGAAATAGGGGACGAAAGTTTGTATGGAGAACCCATCATTTCTCAAGTTAGAGATATTAAAATTCTTATTTATGCTTTTGGTACGAAATTAAGTGTTTTAGCGTTTTTAAAAAATCATCCATTAAGGCGGTACGATAGGGCATGATTTCAATTATTTTTTTATCTATAGTAAAGTTTTAACCGTTAGCAGATTTTCGATATTTGTCGAAGAGAGAGAGCTTGCATCATATGTACATAAGTAAAAGTACCCGAGACATGTTTAGAAAAGGCGCTTTTAGGTGCGTTGCGGGGATCGGGCGGAGCCTGTTACATGTACGATGCGAGGTTGCCGGCTCCCTACGCAGCGCATGTCTCCGAAGTAAATGTGAAAAATTACTGGTACACGTGTAGCTAATCGTTATTTTAGCTTTACCCGTGCGAAGCCGGGGCGGGTCAGCTAGTTTAATATATATTTATACATTTTAGAACCGTGAACACTAAATTAAATATTAGTTAATTATTGCTGGGTGCGCAAATCTGCTTTGTACACAAATTTCGGTAATGATGATGACATATTTATACTGCGTGCACGTTTGCTAGGTGTCACCTCACAGGTATTCATTACAGGTATATAGAGTACCACATGGGTCGCTTTCCTGACCCTTATATTTTTTTTTAGGAAAACAGCTGGTATGAAAGTCAAATATTGTATCTTCAAACGACCTATAAAACAATAAGGTTCTATGTGTTACACTTACTTCTTATACATATATATATATATATATATATATATATATATATATATATATATATATATATATATATATTCTCCAACTCAAAAAATCGTTATATAAAAATTATTGCTACTAACCACAAACATGCATCACTTGTTCTACAATGAAAACTTTCCGTGAAAAGATTTTTTAAAATTTTATTTTATATAAGCCGGAAAGCCGGTTTATCACAATGGTATTTTATTTTTGTATACAATTATTGCAGTAAAATAAAACCGACATGCAATTATCTATGATTAACACTGCCCATTTATTCTGTTGTGAAATCAATTTCAAAAAGGTTTCAATAATTTAATTCGTAAAAGCCCGTAAGCTGGCTTATTACAGTCATTTAAATTGTGTTGCCCATAGATTTGAACAGAGAATTTGAATAAAACGAAAATTTTCAATTGCTCAAAGTTTCGGTTTTAATTTAGCTTTAAAATATCATTATCAAGGAACAGTTATTTAAGTATACTGTAACAGTTTTTATATCGAAAGTCTACTTTTTTATTGACCTTAGGAAATACGATGGTAAAATTTTCATATGGCTTTAATTTCTGCCATATCAATTTCTAGAATAAAAGCATCAATACCTACAAAAAATGTTCAGAATTAAAAACTGTATCTCACAAATCCAAAATTATAGATTACATGCGTAACGTTCGTGAAAGAGAAGCAAAATAAAAGTTATAATCTTTAGCCATTTACTGAGTTAATCAATAATACCACAAAATGTGAACAGTTGTTGGCAGATGACATGTGATAAAGATTTAATAAGTATCGATTTCATAAAATTATTAATCAGTAGTGTGTAGATGCATTTTCCATCGCAGAACAGCCCCAGTGGAATAATACGAACAATTAAATATCAATTAGGTAATAGACTTTTATCTGTCAAAGTCAAAGATTACGTATGGTAACAAGAACCTGTTACATCAATAAATTTTATCTCATTTGATAAGGTTTTTAATTCTGAACATTTTAATTACTTTTTCGTTCTAAAATTAATGGGGCAGAAATTACTGCCATATGAAAGTTTTACTATTTCCTATGGTCCAGAAAAAAGTTATGACCCAGTATAGTAGTCATATGTCACGTATCCCAAAAAAATACTGCAGAGAAATAAATTTGTTTTCTAATTTTATTATTATCGTTCTTTCGCAATATCTTTATTTTGCAGTTTATAAATTGTTATATTGCATTCGGAATTACCAATACACATATCTATTAAATATTCATATTATGTTCATATTATTTGAAAATTTTGTTGTAGTTTCTGACCTATTAATTTTAGAGAAAAAAGCAAAATGTAAAAATAACATTGTATTCCCTATATTACGGATTTCAAGTAGACACTCGGTACATCATTTTTAATTTTGAGAAAATGGCAATATTAGTTATAGATGACGTTTCGTTAGGCAATGAATATGAAGAAAATGAACGAATGTAAGTACATAAAAACGTAGAATATATTTAACCTATACAAAATGATTATATTTAAAATAAATTGTTAACTACTGGATGGAGCAAGTGTATATCGATATATGTATTTCTTGAGTACCCGGCTAGATTAAGAGAGAACACAGGAAGTGTGAGTGAGAAAGATATAGATAATTCCATTTTAGACAAGTGAATTTTATATTCATATTTGTCATATTCACGCCAAAAAATAATTGTGTTTAAGTATATATGCTCATGAAACGTGAAATAAGTACGAATACAACCAATGCAACGCTAAATTAGAACACGTATAAGAATATAAGTCATGTTTATTTGTCAAATTATTTTTTAAAAGAAATCATTATTAATGATAACTTACTAATGAAACGACACAGCACCGTTCATCACATATTTTGATACACAATTTTCAACACAACACCTACGAACCATTGTCATATATTCAAATAATTATATTTCAATGATGATATCAAGAATAACCTAAAATCTGTCAAATCTGTCAAACAAAAGATTTGACAAGTAACGGAAACAAAGATAACAAATCGGAATTATGTATAACTATCTCTGTCGATCTGGCCGGGTACGTGGTAAAGATTCACTCGCTCCATCCAGTAGTTAACAAATCCCTGAAATTTACGCTGTCATCACAGGCTACTACGGGATTCTAGTGATCCATTCAATATGCCTGTAGAAAGTTTTTAAAGTTTCGACTTAACAAAAAAGCAGCAAGATATTTTATTGAAGTAATAGAACCTCGTATATTGCCTCCTGTTAAAGAATGGGTAGTTCCTAATGTTTTGAAAGTTCTCGTTTGTCTCCACTTTTTTGTACACGGAAGTTATCAACTAGTCACGGGAGGAGTTTGTAATTTTGGAATAAGCCAACCAGTTGTTAGTAGTTGTACAAGTTTGATTAGTGATATAATTAATAATAATTTAGTTTCAATATGGATCAAATTTCCTACAAAATGGCAGATTATTAAGAACAAAAAGAACAATTCTGTGGAAATTATAGCCTTCCAAATACGTTGGGAGCAATAGACTGCACTGATATAGCCATAATTGCACTACAAACCGTTACCTCTTATATATCCCACAGCCCCTTACTGTAATCGAAAGGTCTATCAAAGCATATAGAAATTATTTGTGATGCCTAACTTAATAATAAATGCACGTTTTCCTGGTTCTGTGCATGACACAGCCATTTGGAATACTTCAACTATAAAATATAATCTACGCAGATTATATTTAAATGATTTATATCATTTAATTGGAGAGTAGAGCCTTGGCTAATGGTATCTTTTCGTCATGTTCAAGAAGGATCGCCAGAAGCATTATTCAATGACCGTTTAACAGCTGCTAGAAATACCATTGAAAGAACTAATGGTGTTCTGTAATCACGATTCAGGTGTTTACTGAAACAAGGAACACTTAATTACAATCCCATAAAAGCTGTTAAAATTATATACAGTAGTTTTGTTCTTCATAATATAGCTTTATTTTTACCTCCCGCTACCCTTGGTAAGGGAGGTATGGGGATCGTGCTAAAAATCATATATCGAGATTTTAGTAAATGACCACGTTTTAAGGTCCCTAGAATCCAATTTTAACATTTTCACCATGATGTCTGTACATATATATATATATATATATATATATATATATATATATGTGTATGTGTATGGATTTTGTTAACGCTCTAACTCAAATAATATCATTTAGAAAATTCTGAAACCTTGTATTTCTACCCTATTCTAATATAGAAAGAAACCATTAGATTTTGGTGTAAATGGAATAACCGAAAATGGCACTTTACCTGAAGTTCATAATGGTTTTTCTTCAAAAAATACCATTAAATGCCATTTTTTCGCATTTTTGTCATTATGAAAATTAAATATTATTGAATTTTCTACAGGAATACATTAATACTTTTTTACCTCTCGCTAAGAGAGGTATTGGATTCATGCTAAAATTCGCATATCCAGATTTTATTGAATAAGCACGATTTAAGGTCCCTAGAATCCGATTATAACATTTTTAAAATGATGTCTGTGTGTGTGTGAGTGTGTGTGTGTGTGGATGTGTGTATGTGAGTGTGTGTGTATGTATGTATGTATGTCTGGATGTTGTAGACATGATTCCTCAAAAACTATATATATTTAACTGCAGTTTCCTCAATCTGACATTCCTGGGAAGAGCTTAAAAGGTTTTGGTAACAATTGAACAACCGGAAGTAGTAGTTTCTTAGAAAAATTCTTCTAAATATAATTTTTGGGAGTTTTTTTTATTAAATATTGAAGAAATTCTCCATCTAATACACTTAAAATTTTTATTATATCTTGTATAGATTTAGAGATAAAGACACTATAATTTATAGAGTAACCTAATCGCAGAGGCCAAGGCACTAAGGAAACCAGTTGACAAATGTTTATAACATGACACATGTCATTGTCAAATATCAACATTTTTAGTGACATTCTGATAGCTTTTTCTGGGAAGTATATTTAATTTTTCTTATTGTTTTATTAATTAAATATTTGAAATTATAGGTAAAATTGTGGTAAAATGCATATATCCATCAGAAATACCGCCAATCTGGTTAATGAATTGGAACAATATCTGACATGAAAATGATATAAAATAGATATAATTAGAATTATATGTGTGCAGAAGACATGGTAAATACAATAAAAAACAATATTTGGGTAAAGTTCTGTAATATTTTGTTATAAAACGACGGTTCGAAAGCGAAGTGCAATACAATACATATATAGCCTAATATGGAAATGGCGAGAGGTCTTTTGCTGGCCACAATAGATTTTTAAATATATTTTACAGGTAAACTTAAAAATCAATTTTTTTATAAATCCCGAAGCTTAAGATAAGCACAATTCCTTTGTTACACAGTCCATATTTCAAATGAATGTAACTACAGGTGAATGTCACTGTCAAAAAACTAATCACTTCAAATTAATAATAGTGACATTTTAAAAAGAAAATATTAAATAAAGTAATAGTTATATGCAATGGAACAGTTGCAGCATTAGTAAATACAGAGGTATGTATTTAAATTAATAAAAATTAAATTGCGGGAGGTTTTGTGTTGGCCACATCAGATTTTTTAATGTGAATTTACCAGATGATGCTGTTGTAAATGTACATTATCTGCAGGATAATCCTATTAACAATAATGATATTCAACCAAGAATGTTGAAGATGTTTAGGTTAACACGGGTCAACAAATAAGAAACAATTTTGTTACCAATTATATTTCAGTGCAATGG
The DNA here is from genome assembly GCA_943142095.1 of Ophonus ardosiacus. Classification (NCBI taxonomy): domain Eukaryota; kingdom Metazoa; phylum Arthropoda; class Insecta; order Coleoptera; family Carabidae; genus Ophonus; species Ophonus ardosiacus. The sequence goes on from OW964823.1 coordinate 44,294,591, forward strand.
TTTATTATATTATTTGAATACAAAAGCGAAGAAAATAAAATTATTGTATACAAAAATAAATAAAAATCACATTTTCCTTTTATGAATCACAAAGTTCACTTATTTTATTTATTTAAATTTAAAGTTGCACTTGAAACTGAATTTTCGAAATATTTTATTGCATTACCAATTTTATATGCTCAGTGTGTATATTTATAATATTTCCTATTTGATTTGAAACTTTGATTTTGAGATGGAGTAGTAATAAAGACGGTGATATGTTTTCGTTTAATAGGCGAAGGTTCTGATGCTACCGGTTGTGTTGATATTCGGTATGATCTAGATCTATGCTTATGGAATTTATCTAAAATACAAATATAATTTAGAAATATTTTCCTTCGAAATCTGAAAACAAAGAAAAAATAAAATTACTCACCTCAATCTTATTTACGAAGTTCCTTGTACATGTATGTTCTTCAAGAACTTTATCATTTGGTACGAGTATAATATAAATAACCTCTTCGTTCAAATTTTGCTGTCGTTTTTCATCAAAGTTAGGTTCTTGCACATCTGGCGCACCTTCAATGTCAACTTTATTTACGAGTACTAATAATCCTTCCACAATATCAATTAAAGCTTTTGTCTTGTTAGGACGTCCTCCCTTACCTTTCATATTCTCATTTGTAGTCCTTGTTTTACTTAAAAATATAATTTTCTCATAAACATTATTTAATAAATAATTTTGATTCAACTGATCTGTTAAACATTGTCATTTCTATTCAGTTTTATTATTAGAACCAGCATGTTTTTCAAAAGTAAAAATATCTTTATTATTTTCCAGTTAATTAATAATCGGAACAAAAATCGTCTAATACGTGACATGAATGATAATTCTAAGCTGAATCAAAGTTTTGAAATCGCGGCACCGTATCTTTAACCGGGTAGAGTGGTTGATGAATTTGTAGCAAAGCCTTAACAAAAATTATTTAAAAAACATTAAAAAATTATTTCTTTCGTTGCCACGACGAATGTAAACTGTTCTAAATAACAAAACCTATTAGACTAAGTATTAAATACAATTAAATATTGTTTATATTTTGAGTGATTTTCTTTCATAAATTGTTATTTTATTTAAATATTTTTTAACATAACTTTCTGAGAGTTCATCGTAGGTAAAAAATGCAACAATCCTTTTTGTACAAAAAATTACCTGCTTTAATTTTGATTCTTGTAAAATTTTGATAAGGGCCTCTGAGAAAATAGCCAAAACCTCATTTTTTGCACCTTTGATCTAAGATGGCGTCTTACGCCGAGCCACACTAAGATCACAAATTTGAATTTTTCGTCCTCGTCTCTACACAAACGACATATGTTAAAATCGGTTTTACCCCATCTTTTGTAAGGCAAAGGTCTTTTTTGGTTTCCTTTGACTGGACTACAATACATTTCTTTGTAATTATTTTCGGACAAATTACCATTATAACTCAGCAGTTACTGCACTGTGTCGTGTTTATAATTCAATGTGCTCTGAGTTAGATTTTAATATTTTGAATTTATTCACAAATAAGTTAAGAAATATATTAATTACATATGTTTTGTTTTTAATTAGATCCTATAGTATATATTATTATATAGGTATTTCTCTGTAATTGGGTTTATTCTGTTGGATAATAAAGATTTTTATATGTATATACGAGCCCCGTCTCACAGCAGTTGGCCCACTTTTTAAATATTCCTTTATCATTACTTAACTAATAGAGTTTGTAATATTAATTAAATAAATCTTTACTTTTTATTTAAAATGAAGATTTTCAACATTGCGCAATGCTAAATTAAATATTTCTCTAAAGATTAAAATTTTAACGGTATAACAGTAACACAAATCGATATACGTATTTTTTTCACATTATTTATCAATATTGGGTAACATCGCTTTTTATTCTAAATTACTTCTGTAATTCTTTTAGACATTTTATTTAAGAAAACCTAATAACTTTACGAATTTTGTTCATTTTTTCTTGTTTTTCTTAAATTTTTGGTTCTAAGTACCGATTAGTTTATTTTACATTAAAAAATTAAATATTTTAGAAAACATATCATGCTACGTGACATTAGAACGACAAAATGTTTGTGATATTAATAAAAAGTGACAATGATTTATGTTAGTTATTATTTGTATTATAATTACCAAATAAAATGAAATTAAAGCGGGTGGGCCAACTGCTGTGAGACGGGGCTCGTATATATATATATATATATATATATATATAAATATGTCAATTTACCCTTTAATATTGATGCGATATTTTCATTTTATCTGGCAAATTTAATTACCTGATACTTTATGCAGAGATGGAAAAATCGGGCCTATAGAATATAATATTATATTATGTCAGCCCGGTATCGGATACCCAGCCATTTGCATGTTTATTCATTACATTTATTTAAAATTGAAATATACATTTCATAAAAGAAAATTAATATCATATTGAGTCGAATTTAGCACTCATCTGTAAATAAAGAAGCTTATCTAAAAATAACAAAATAAAGAGAGACATATACAATGATGCATTAATAAGAAAAAGATGCAAGCTGTTTCCATGGTTACTAGAGACGATCACTAACTTAAGGAAGAGTGCTGAATTCGGCCCATTGTGTTTTTTGTTCAGTTTGTTTTCTGTTGTTCAATGTTTATTTTTTCATAAGTAAAATATAGGTAGGTATTGCCTAGGAAATTCTGTAAAATATTGGACATGCCCGTTTAATCAAAGCATATATTGTTTGCACTATGTTTTTTTTTATGTAGTTGCATTCTGCATGCTGTTTGTATAGGAAAACATTTTGATGTAAAAAAAAATTCACACCCAGGTGTTTAATTTATTTCTCTGTTTCAGGTGAGTTTCGACAATCTTACGATTTATTTCATCAGTATATCTAGTTTGATGGTAATACAAGTTTTATGTAAGTTACCAAACCTTAATTAGGATTTTTATGATAAAACAAGTTTTTTAATACACTGCTCGCATTCACTATACAATTTTTGTTGGTATCAAGGAGTAAAGCTATGTTTTACTCGAAAGGTTGTAGTATATTTTATAGATTAATTTAGCCGAGTTTTAAACCTCAAACACACTAAGTTCATGACCTTTTCGCGAATTGTTAGTGAGAAAGTAACGAGTTAGGTCGGGTACATATTGGCGAGCGGTAAGCCGTGAGCGGCGGGCTATGAAAAAAAATATTTTCAATAATAAGTTGTATACTATAGTGTGTACCTTTAGCATGAGCGGTGAGCGATAGTGATGCATGGCGTCGCACAACTCTAGGTTAACTTGAATTGCAAGTGATACCGCTCAGTCTTGAATAATAAGTAACTTTGTTAGTAAAATTTGTACTTTTTCTTTGAAGTCTATGTTGAACTCTATTTAAATTATAGTGAAAAGTTTTACTGTCATACATAAAAATTCATAAAATCTTATAGGATTATCGCGAAGTTCGGAGTATAAATGAATGAAATTCTTCATATGAGGGCCGAAGTTGTTTCAATATATGGATTCCTTGTATTTTCATTCTCTTTTTCAAACATAATCTTGGTAATCTAGGATTATTCATAACAAAATCATTTGTATCTACGTCAACATCGTCGTAGTTGGACAAAGGTGGCGTACACATTGGCGAGCGGTAAGCGGTGAGCGGTGGGCTGTGTGCCGTGAGCGGTGAGAAAAATATTTTTAACAATAACTTTTACATGATAGTGTGCACATTAACGTGAGCGGTGAGCGGTAGTGGCGCGCGGCATTGCTCATCTTTAGGTTGACTTGAAATGCAAGCGGTACCGCTCACTCTTAAATGGTAAATAAAAGAATTAAGATTTCGAAAATGTGTTCTGGCGAAAAAGATATTAGAGAAGTATTAATATCAGAGGTGCAGACAAGTCCTGTATTATGGAATGATCAAGATACTAAATATAAAAAGACAGATGTTACATCCAAACTGTGGGTAGCAGTGAGAAAGTGGGACTGTCATCCGTAGAAATTCATAGAATTTGTAGGATTTATGCGAAGCCCACAGTATAAATCTTGTTAATCTAGAATTTTCCAATAGTAAAATCATTTTTCTCGACGTCAACATCGTTGTAGTTGGACGAAACTAACACATCAACGCTTTACCAATATACACACAACACTGCTCATCTCTCATCGCTCGCCGCTCATCGCTCAACGCTCACGGCTTACCGCTCGCCAATGTGTACGCGGCCAAAAACTAATGCATCACCGCTCTACCAATATACACACAACACCGCTCATCGCTCGTCGCTCATCGCCCAACGCTCACCGCGTGCAATTTGAGAGTTCGGATGAAGTTCGCTACATGAGCGATAAAATCAGACAAATCGCTCGCGAACACCCTGCGAACAGCATTTCCAGTGTGGAAGTTTACAGTTTGGTTTTGTGACTTGTTTATTATTCTGTTAGCACAATGGAGTTGAGTGAAGAAAATATCGTACATTTATTCGAACAATTTAGTTTATTTTCAAATTTAGTTATTATTATTTATTATTAATGTTGTTATTATTATTATTATTATTATTATTATTATTATTATTATTATTATTATTATTATTATTATTATTATTATTATTATTATTATTATTATTATTATTATTATTATTATTATTATTATTATTATTATTATTATTATTATTAGGTATTATTATTAGTAAATAAACTTCTGTTACACAATCTTCTACGTTTTTGTGTTTTTTCTTTTTCCCTAACGATTAATAAACTAACACAAGCACATTGTTTTATCTATTAAAGTTAGACATGAAAAATCGTGCATGATCTTATTGTAACATCATCTTCCACATTTGATTACATCGACATTTTGTTTTTTTTCTTCTTTCGAACTATACGGCAAACATGACTTCATAATTCAAATACGTGGTGTGAAACGTTGAGTTCCCCAACTGATAGCAAACAGATGATTCTGGTCTGTACGCGGATTTATAATAAACAATACTTGAATATTATGAAGTTTTTTTTTGATAAATATGCAATTAGCCTCTGTGAATTTGTATGTATGAATGCGTTCTACTTTAAGACTTATTCAACTATATGTGCGTTAAATATTTCTATTCATAAATTAAATATTATGGAAAAAAAATTGATTTCACCCTGACTTGTATTATTTCCAAATTGCCTGATCCGATAATATAACCTCTGGAATAATAAAATAAGCATAAATATTCATTCCATAAATACATATAATTGCTAATATGAGTACATATACAGACCTATTTTACTAAAAACATGTATAACGATATCGTTACTAAACTACTGTAGCTAAGCTTTTGGCTGAACGACTGTAATGACAAATGCCAAAAGCTATTGTACTGATCATATCGTTATAAGTTATCGTTATCCTGATAACTTAAATATAATGATAATATCTAACTCCATGTTTATTTTGACAGAATAAATTTACAAATAGTCAAACCTGAAATTTTCATTTTATTATTCTTATCCTAGTTTTACACGCTCCATATCGACGGTAGGCGATAGGAAATTTGATATACTCGAATATATCTATAAAATGGTCAACAATAATATTGCAGCTTCTATGAAAGATATGCTTCCGGATGATTGACACTGCATTCGAATCCTTTCCTATTTCCTACTGTAAAGCTGTCATCATATTAATTGAAAACAAAATATTGAAGTGTATTTATATGAAATGTTAAATAAATAATAATTTATAAATAGTCTACAAATTTTTGGCAATCCATCTTCTTAACGAATTCCTCATATATGCTGATATTTGCGTAAATAAATCTGTATATGCTTCTTTACTTCACCTTTGTAAGGCCGGGGGAAATTTTCGCTTATTCCGACCACGTCGAGTACCCTAAACATAAATTTAAAATATTAGAATCTAACTGACGAATTTTTACTTATAAATAAATGAAATAAATATATCATCACGGCATATTACCCATTTCTGGGTGTGCCAGTATCTACAACACATGTAGATATCGGTAATGATGATATATTTTACCATGTGGGCGCTTACCAGGCGTCACCTCACGGGCACTCATAGCTGGTGTGGAGAGTGTACCACAGGGGTCACTTTTGTGCCATTGTAAAATTGGAAATATTTGGCGTCAGTCGGGATCGAACCCGGTTCCCCCAGGTTCGCGACCAGACACTCAGGCACGTAAGTATGTATTATGAAAGAAATAGCAACAGATGTTGTTTTTGTTCAGTATCACAGAATCATAAATATGGAATCAAAATACCACAGTTTACAAATAACTAAAATAATGATAAATGCTGAAAAACATATGAGAAAAACAAGTTGCGTAAAATAATAAAAAAAAGAAATATCTAATTTGTCAGTAAATTATTTTTTTTTTACTTTTATGCTAACATAAGTAAACATTCATACTATTATTCAACAGCTCCAAACATTTATTAAAGTCAAAATAATTATATAAAAAATATTCAACAAATTCAATTATTGTTAACTGTAAATAAATCAAGAGTCATTAATTTAGGCAACGTGCGGCAATAAAATCATAAAAGTGTCTTTTTGGCATTCTTAAAAGCATAGTAGCCGCCTCGGTAGTCGTGCGGTTAGAGGTAGCGCTCAAGCGACCTTCGCCGCTCGGCTCCGGGGTCGTGGGTTCGATTCCCACCAGGGGCTTGGATGTTTGTGTATGTCCTAAATTATAACTCAAATTACATTGTCTCTGGCTAATCGGCATCGCACCGAAGGCCATTTAAATAAAAAAAAAGCATAGTACTACAAATCCCGAAAATGAAAAGTTATTTAATAAAAATTGTAATTGGGGTACAAAAGTACCTCACCTGGCTTTAGGAACGTTAATCGACAAGATTCTCTAAAATTTTCCTCCGGTAAAAGGATCTGATGTACCATAAAGATTACGATTATATGTATAATCTACACAAATATATTTTATCAAATACCTACGAGTACATAGAGACTGCGCATATTTACAAAATAAATATGTATAGTATACCAATATATTAAACAACAATAAACAAATATTTAATTATATATTTAAATTTTTAATTAATAATAATAATCCTTTATTGTATTTCAACTTTTTACAAGTTATTACAATTTAATAATGGGGGTGACTCAATATTTCGTAATTCTTTTATAACATTTCATTTGTCAACGTTGTACTGATGAATATGAGATAATCAAAGGGACGCACACAAACTTCCATACCTTACCCGGGATTCGAACCCAGAACCGCTGGCACGTAAAGCTAGAACGCTAATACCAAGCCACCTCGGTCGGTTAATTTTTACCTTCCGTAAAAGGAAGGTATTGTCTTTGGTCAAAAAATTCGTTGGTGAGTTTTTAATGAATAAGCACGTTTTAGGGCCCCTAGAATACGAATTTACTATTTTTAAGATGATGTCTGTATGTGTGTGTGTGTGTGTGTGTCCGTGTGTGTGTCCGTGTGTGTGTCCGTGTGTGACAAATTTTTCTCCGACGATAACTCCAATACTACAATTCTAAAAATTATAATTCTTTCGTATTCCTCTTCTTTACATCCATATGAAGAGCTGATTAGATTTTGGTTATAATTGATCCACCGGAAGTACCCTTATTTGAAGTTTTTAACAGTTTTTCTTGAAAAAATGCAGTTAAATATTATTTTTTGACATTTTGTTATTATATATATTAAAGAAAATACTCTTCTCTATACAGTTTGATTATACATTTTCCTTCATATTCAATAGATGTAAATTTAAAGCATTATAAAGAAATTAATTTTCAAAAATTAGTCAGCTTTGCTGTTTATCATGGAAACAGCTGACATAATTATTCAAAAAAATTTAATTGACAGATGTCAGTTGCAAGTGCAAAACCAAATATGGACAAAAAAAGTATAGGATCTAAAATTGGTATGTCATAGTGTTGCTCGCAAGTGACACGCAGAGAAAGGCCAAAGAGAAGATGGAAGGACATTACTTAGTGTAGTTTATGTTATAATTTTATTGGATAGAACCTTTTCAAATGAACTTTGGGTATGGAATTTGTAAAAAATAGTATGTGTTTTTACATGATATTATATAGAATCTGTTCCAAGGACCTTTTGGTATGGGATTTGTACAAAATCCATGGAATTGACGGAAGGTCTTGTGCTGGCCACAACAGATTTTTAAATATATTCTTGAAATGCATATGCTCGTAAGTACAATATGTCCAATATTAGCAATATAATTAATAAAATTTGAAGAAGAGAATAAATACCATAGAACTATTATCGGTTTCAAAAGTAAAGTCCTCGGGGTTTGAAATGTAATAACTTTCATAATCATGGGCAAAATACAATGAAACAAAATTTTTACGAAATATATTTTTGTAATGTTTCAAAATTTCATAATGTGTTACAGAACATAGTTTCAAAAATATAGATGTGTGGCAATAAGATCAAATGTTAAAAAATTATTACTTTTTATGATACTAGTGGTAAGATTTACATTTTTTTGTACTATTTTCACTTTAAACAAATTATTTGTCGAGCTGAAGATGATGCTGGAGCAGCATCGAAACGTCCAAATAAAAAAATATATTATAATTTTTTTTAACATTTGATCCTGTTGCCACACATCTATATTTTTAACATTTCGTTGGATCACCACTACACAACATAGAACATAGTTTTGTATAAATAAATAAATAAATAAATAAATAAAAATATATATAAATTGGGAGCATGAAATTTCCATGTTTTCCTCGTTAGCACATATATTTTATCCTGCATTAATCAGAATTTTTCAATAAAAAAAAATCATGCTTCTGACACAATGTAGACTGGACTTTAAACTTTTAAAAAACTATAATTTCAAGTTTGTCTAATTGGTTGTTTTTATGAATTAAATAAAAAGTGACAGAAGATATCTCGATTAATACCATTTATTAGAAATTTTGTTTCGATATTCTGTTATTAATAAATAAATATTTTAAGCGTATTTAGTAAAAAATAAATAAAAAGCAAATGATATAATGTCAGAATATAAACATTACAATTTCAATAATTTTCTGTCTTCGGCCGCTGTTTGAAAAATGCATACCCCACAATCAACGCTTCGGCTGAACTAATACGTATTCTGCGCACAATAAAGCAATAAACGTGTATTTCGGCAGAAGTTTTTTTTTTTGTTATATTTTAAATCTTCACTCTATCGCTATGTAATAAATTTATTATTATTATGCTTCACATTAAATAAATGAAAAATTTGCTTATTTATTATGAAATAAAAATAAATGATTAAGGGCCGGTTTTTCAATGCACGGGCAAGTGTCTGTTCTGTTAAGTCTATGTAACATTAATTAATCCTCATGATAAACACCTATTTCAGTTTTTCAATGTCATGTTAGCGTTACCAATAGAATAAGGTAAACAAGAGGTTAACGTAACAGTTACTTTGAGCTACCGATAAAATTTTACCAGTGGGACAAATTCACAAATCTGCTCTGAATTAATCCGATTGTGAAATATTGTAAATTATCACTTGCTTAATTTCTGACATTTAAATAATATCAGTAAATTGTAAAGATATGTATATAATAGACATAGGTACGTAAATGTATTTTTTGAAAGTAACGACAAGGACAAGGAAAAATTAGTAGATTTCGTTTGTTAATGTAGTGATAGTGTTTCGAAGATCACACATTGAAAGATGTCGATCAGATCTCACTGACTTTCAGAGCGACGATGAATTTTTTAAAAGATTCAAATTTAGCAAAAAATATTGCTATGTATTCAGAGAATACTTATGTTTCCAACGGTATATCTCTTGTATAGTATGATGTGGCAGAGTACTTTTCACAGCTTATTAAAAAATGTATAAATTTTATTAAATTATTTAACACATAATACACAGTACCTCCGTGGGCAAAACGCGCCTTTGTGCAAACTTATACCGGGAGTTTATTTTATCAGTAAACATAGGGTATATCATTGCCATAGTTACGGTATAAATGTTTGACAGCAATGTATTGAAGCGTTTATTTTATAAGTAAACATAGGCGTTTAACATGGGAAGCAGTTTTTTTGTAAAAACAAGGGGCTAGCAATAAATCAAGCCATGCTATTGAACATGACAATAGTACATTACATCTTGTACATTATTTAATATTAATTACTTTAATAATATTGCAAAAATTGCAATAAATTACAAAAATTGTCAAATAAATAATTGTTTCAATTTTTTATTATGCAATATGAAAAGATTTCTGAATGTCTCCGTGGCGCAGTGGTCATAACACTAGCATCTGATATTTTTGGTTGGGGTTCGATTCCCCATTGGGGTAATTATTTTATTTTTTTACATAAAAATTGTTGAACTTTTAAAAATCAGTTTATATTTCCATATTACAATCATTTAAAAATAATAATAACATTGTAATAAATAAAGAGAAAATGATTGAGAATAATTGATTACAATAATCAAAATATTGATGTAATAACAATGCATTGTATTTTATTTGATAAATACAGTAAAGACATAGGCTGGTAGCACAAGCCCTGTTTTAACTAAAACGCTGTTTTAAGAAATGTCAAATTTCATTATTTAATTAATAACAAAAATAAATAGTATCAAATTTATCAAAATATGATTTTAAAACAGAACATAGTTTGTATTCAAATAATTATTTTTTTAAAAATTGTTCTTTAAACATAAAGGTGAAATTAAATATTGAAATTTGAATTTAACATTTCTTAAAACAGTGTTTTAGTTAGAACAGGGCTTGTGCTACCAGCCATAATATTTGCACAAATTTATTGGCTGGTAGCACAAGCCCTGTTTTAACTAAAACACTGTTTTAAGAAATGTCAAATTCAAATTTCAATATTTAATTTCACCCTTATGTTTAAAGAACGATTTTTTAAAAAATATTTGTTTGAGTACAAACTATGTTCTGCTTTAAAATCATATTTTCATAAATTTGATACTATTTATTTTTATTATTAAATAATGAAATCTGACATTTCTTAAAACAGCGTTTTAGTTAAAACAGGGCTTGTGCTACCAGCCATTATATTTCAGTTATTTTTATTAATATCAAAGGAAATACAATGCATTGTTATTGCATCAATATTTTGATTATTGTAATCAATTATTTTCAATTATTTTCTCTTTATTTATTACAATGTTACTATTATTTTTAAATGATTGTAATATGGAAATATAAACTGATTTTTAAAAGTTCAACAATTTTTATGTAAAAAAAATTAAAATAATTACCCCAATGGGGAATCGAACCCCAATCAAAAATTTCAGATGCTAGTGTTATGACCACTGCGCTACGGAGACATTTGGAAATCATTTCATATTGCATGATAAAAAACTGAAACAATTATTTATATGACAATTTTTGTAATTTATTGCAATTTTTGCATTATTATTAAAGTAATTAATATTAAATAATGTACAAGATGTAATGTACTATTATCATGTTCAATAGCATGGCTTGATTTTTGGCCATACACTTTGTATTTACAAAAAACTGGTTCCCATGTTAAACGCCTATGTTTACTTATAAAAACGCTTCAATACATTGCTGTCAAACATTCATACCGTAACTATGGCAATGATATACGCTATGTTTACTGATAAAATAAACTCCCGGTATATCACCGCCCCCCATAATGTATATTAGCAAATTAATACACGATTTAATTATACTTTTCTTCGAAAAATGTTAGATTTAAAATATTGATGAAATTTCCTATATTAGATTCTTTCTTTAATCAATATTATTATTATTAATCAAAATCGATTGTTGTTATCAATAATTTTACAGTTATAGTTTGCAACATAACAATTTCAGAAAATTATCCATGTGACAGGATATTTGTTATACTTTTTTCTGCTAAATTCTTAGTAAATCGAAGAAATTCAGAAAAGAAAAATAAACTTATCACACTAAGATTTCAGAATTGTAATTTTAAATCATAAGGCTGGGTACACACATGTACAAATTATCGTAATAGATCACCGTCGCGTAACAATTTTATGCCACGCGTCGACGTCTTGTTAAGGCTGGGTATACACATGTACAAATTAACGTAACAAAACACCGTCGCGTAACTTAAACGCGTAACATTGTGGACGGCACATCGTAACAGCGTAACACCGTAACATCGTAACATTTTTCTGCTACGCGTCGACGTCACGTTTTTTTTTTTAGTGTCTAACCGTGGTTTTGGATGCTTCGCAAAATGCTTGTACATATTTAAACATTGGATTTTGGAGCTAGAATCAAAATATTCTTTGTTGTAATCAACACCTTAACGGTTACTATTTCAACAAAACAATGCTAGAAAAATATCCGTTTGGTATGATATTGTAGGTTAGGTACCTAGAGTTCTGTCTCACACACTGTCTAGTATGTAAGTCGCAGAATTTTTTTTTGCGATTTTATAAAAATGTATTATTATTACTGTCTTGAAATGGCGCCCCTTATGGTCAGGCGCCTTTGTGCGGAGCATAATCTATATCTGTCCACCCGCACAGCGTCCCTGATGATACAATCAAAATTATTTCTACTTTATAATAATTTATTTGATTACAAGAATGAGAGGAATTAGTAACAAGCAAAACGCTGATTACAACAATGTTGAAGACTTGAACCAAACCTGCTATTATAAAATAATAAAATTTACTAACTTTTCTAAGTACCTAACCCTTGTGTACGCGGTTAGGTACGCATATAACTTTTGCGTTTTTAGCAATGTCTTTTTGTACCATTGTATTATCTTAAATATCCGAGTCTTGGAGTCTTAATGACATCTTAATGACTTTAATATGAATAAAACTAATTACCAGAATTAAATATATTTATTAATTAGAAATAGGCTTTTTTCATGCGTATAATAATAATAATAATAATAATAATAATAATAAATTTTATTTATTTTAGCAATAGCTAATAAATTACATAAAAAAATATATACAAACAAAAAAAATATATATTATGATATATCTAGTATCTCTAACAAGGAAACATGGAATTTGATCTTCACCGGCTGTAAATTTACTAGAAAACGAGGACATAATGGATAAAAGATCTTCTGTAACAAGAGGTAAAGAGAATGATGAGTGAAAGGTGAAATCAGAAGATGGTACATATGGAGTGCTGACAGAAAATGAATGAGTGAAGTGTTTAGCGAAGGCGTCGACTATATGCTCAGGGTTACTGTACTCACGTTGATCGTCACGAAGTTTACTAGGGATGCGAGTAGTTCCTTGTTTCAATCTAACGTATTTCCAAACATCTGACGGTTGATTTTTAATATTGGTTTCTGCTCAATGCACAAATGAATTATATGCTTCCTGAATCTGAGTTTTGGTAAGCGATCTTAATCTTTTAAATTCTTCAAGATAATGTGAATTTCTAAATTTTAGCCATTTTTTTCTATAATATTCCTTACTCCTAATATTATATTTTATTTGTGAAGTGAACCATGGTGGAAAATTTGATTTCTTAAAAGTAAATTTAGGGACGGACTCATTTATGATGGTATACAACCTATTATAAAATTCATTAAGCGCAAGATTAACGTCAGAATGTTCATTGAGAAATGACCAATCTGTATTGAAAATGTCATCGTAAAGTTTAATAAAATTTGCTCTACGAAAGTTGTACTGAGTATTAGTAGCAGATGGGAATTTTGTTTGTTTTACAGTTGGTTCAATATCAATGTCTATTACTAAAGATGGATGATATACCAAAGGAGTGTGGTCTTCAGGAACCAAAGAAGTATCAGATTTATTTACCATCAGTTTAGCATTTGGCTTAGATAAAACTAAATCCAATTTAGTGTAATTTCCCAAATCAGTATTATTATAATGAATAAAATTCAAAGAAGAACAAAAGTTACTGAAACAAGAAGATTTAGGACAATTAACGAAACTATTTGTAAATAGATTAGGCAAATTAAAATCACCCAGTAGAACTATATTGTCATAGATATTGTCATTACATAATAAAAGCTTCAAGTTCATCAAAGAAAATTTCACTGTTAACATCCGGCGGGATATAAAGTAATAGGAAAGTAACAACTATATTATTAAATTGACATTTACAAACAATAAGATCGATTAACGGTACCGAAGAATGAATATTTGAAGTGTCACAGATAGTGTAGTTGATGCGGTCATCTAGAGCAATTAAAACACCACCCCCTCTAGTACGCCCAACCTGTGTATAATCACGATCGCATCTTATTATATTATAGTGGGGAGGAAAGAATTCTGAATTTCTAACAGAGGCATACAACCAAGTTTCAGTTAAGAATATTACATCGAAAGATTCTGAACAACAATTGGAATAAAATATATGACTTTTAGAATTAAGACCCCTAGTGTTTTGATAATAAAACTTTAACGAAATAAGTTCACTGTTGGGCGATTTTAGTTTAAAGACTTTACAATCTTAGGTGAGTTATTGACATATTTTATAGTAAGATTATTTTCCCCTATTAGCCAATCTCTTGTTTAATTCTTCTTTTATTGCCTTATAATACTCAATTTGACGAGGTGTTTTGTCTCTAGATATATTAATATTAGTCCATTTTTCAATAGATTTTAATTTATTAGTATTACGTAAAATTTTATTAACATCATCTCTGGAAGAAAGAAATATTTTAATTGGACGGGGCCGCGAAGAAGTAGCATCAAATCTACCCAAACGAATAGTTTTGATAATAGCAGCATCGACACCAACATCAACTAATAAATCCTTAGTTAAATTTAGATCAGAATTTATTTGTTCCTGTTTATAATTATAGAAGACTGATTAAACTTAGTGTTCGTGTTATTATTTTTTAATTCTATAATATCCTTCTGTAAATTAAGGATGATATTCCTTAAGCCTTCCAATTCATTACCAAACTTGATGCAATTAGGGCAATTCCATTTCAGACCACTTGTTCCCGAGCGAATTTTTCTAGCGTCAGCGGATGTTATATCAGTTCAACAAGCGATACTGAAATTTTTCTGACATATAGAACAGCATAAGAGCCTGTGTTCATCTGTTTTGGTCTTACAACAATAACAAAAAAGAGAAAGCAAACACCCTGTATATGTATTTCTGAGCGAGCACCCAGTAGAAGACAAGAATTTAACACTATCAATGAAATGACTAACATTTCTTAATTGAATAGTAAACAAGTATAAACTATGTTAAGAATACACCACGTTGAAATATATATGAAAAAAATAAATAAGGCCAAAAACTCACCCCAGAAGATAGTAGATTGAAGAACAACAACACAGATGAAACAAAAATTAGCTCAATAAAATGATGCTAAATTCAAAATAAAAACTTTGAAAAATACTAGCAAACCAAGTGCCAAAAACAGAAGCGAAGAAAACACACCAGCAACTATCAAAATCTCAATGCAATGTGTTTTAGCGCAACCACTCGTCTTTATAATTAATTTAGCTATTGTTAGCTCTAATTTTCCAGAACGCCGGAAACAAACAAGGATAACTCCAGTTTTCAAAAAGAATGATAAGGCTATTATAAGTAATTACCGTCCTATTTCAATTTTAATTAACTTTAGCACGATTTTTGAAATTGTAATATACCGCATTATATACAACAATGTATTTTCTTATATTTCGCCTGAACAGCATGGTTTTATGCGTGGACGCTCAACGGTTACAAATCTAGCATCTTTTTCTCAGTTTGTCTCTGAAACAATCGATGAATGTAGCCAAGTTGACGTAATTTACACTAATTTTTCTAGTGCGTGCGATACCATAGATCATGGATTACTTTTAAATAAAATAAGTACCTTAGGCGCAGCTCCATCCTTAGTCAATTTGTTGCACTCATATTTGAAGAATCGTCAATGTTACGTTAATTATAATGGTTTCTCCTCCTCCCCTTTTCAATCAACCTTTGGCGTACTACAGGGATCTAACCTTGGCCCACTTTTATTTATTATATTTATTGATGAACTCATTCGATCTTTCACCTGTGAAGTACTTGCTTATGCGGATGATATAAAAATATTCACCAAATTAATTCACTCGACGATTGCTCACTACTACAAAGTAATATTGATAACATGGTTGATTGGTGTAATAAAAATAAATTTAAATTAAATTTCAGTAAATGTTGTTCCGTATCCTACATACGCCGTATCAACAAAATAATGTATTCGTACACAATGCAGGCAGTTATTCTTGTTCAGAATTCTTCAATAAAAGATCTCGGTGTAACATTTTGCACTAATTTTGTTTTCCTTGAACATACAAATAATGTCTGTTGTTCTGCCAGCAGGACACTGAACTTCATTATTAGAATATCTAAAATATTTAAAGACATTTCTGTACTAAAATCTTTATTTTCTGCTTTAGTTTTGAGTAAAATTGAGTATACTGGCTTAATTTGGTTTCCTTCCACTTTAAATCAATCCATGGCCTTGGATAGGATTTATCGTCGATTTTTTAAATTTTTGTCGCTCAAAATTGATAATGTTTATCCAGATAGAGGAATTGATCAGCAGGCTCTCCTACAGCGTCACTCCATGCCCTCCCTTAGTTCTAGGCATAAAAATACAAGTGCCAGATTTCTGTGGTCGCTGATCCACAACAAAGTAGATGCTCCTTTCCTGCTTTCTCGGATTTCGTTCCATGTTCCAAGGATGGCCTCCAGATATGCAAGCACTTTTTACCTTGCTGCTTGTCGAACTGATGTCCTTCAGCGTTCACCTATTTATATAATGTGCCGAAATGCCAACCAATTGTATGAAGACATATTTAAAACACACCATATTATTATTTTATGTGCATTAATGTGCTGAAACTTCAACAATGTATGAAGATATGTAGCACATCTTTTATATCTTTTTTTGTGTATGTATATTAATTAATGTCCTAGTTTTTCAACTATTTATTTATGTTCATTAATATACCCTGTAAATGGTTCACTGTTGGGTAATAAAGCATTATTATTATTGTTATTATTATTATTATTATTATTATTATTATTATTATTATTATTATTATTATTATTATTATTATTATAACAAACATGTGAATATGATTGTAAGTTAAATGCTTAATTCTAAGAGATACATTTTTAAATTTTTCTTGAAAGTTTTAATATTAGTATCAGTTTTTAACTTTGAACACAAGTTATTATAGTTAATGGCACATTTATCTTTTATTATTATATACGTATTACCTTAATAATGCGGTAACTTATTTTCACTCACAGATTTGTATTATTCAATTTGTGCAAGGATACATTACAAAAAACAAAATTTATAAAGCTGAAATATATTTATTGAAAAGAAAAATTATAATTCACATTTAGCAATAGTTTCTGTGTGTTCATCGCAGATCGGGCATACTGCATACTTTGCAAGATTTCCTTGTTTTACCCTGGAATTTGCATGCACAATTTTTGTACGAGGAGTGCGCATGCGTAATTCTCACTTACCTCCATTAATTGGTAAAATATAATTCAAAATAATTTCTGACAACTTCTTTCACGATTTATATTATTTTATATTTATAGAAATTCTAATAAATATATAGAGGTACCGGTGTACCTATTCGTGTATCAGCGTGAAATATTAAATCCGTATATACACAAGGGTTAATTACCAAGAGATAGTACATTGCAAGTATTTTAAAGAAATACAACATACTGTGTACACTTGTAGGCAAAATACCAGTACACATTCACAACTGCTTGATGCTTGAAGCCCGAAAGATGTACAGAGTGGAACAAATTCGAGTTCCTTATACGAAAAACTTTCTTATTATGCACGCCACCGAAAATTGATGTATGTCGTTATGGGCCAATTTTTTGAGACAACTATAATAGGCACCACAGGAATTTCTATCGTCTTTTGGTTTTGAGCTACAGGCTAAAACTTGTTTTCCTCTTATTTTGAAAATACCTCATATTTTTATACAGTTTTCTACGGATAATAACGTGGTGTAATTAGATTTTTTCAAAACTTAATAATTCTTGAGATCATATTTTTTAAATGGGAACATAGGTTGAAAATAGTCTCATCTTTTTATTTATTTTGTAAGCTTTTCAAAGATAACTCAGTAGATGGCAGTAATCAAATTCTAAACTCTTGATTTTCAGCAAATATAAAAATATGGGTATATAATAACACCACGAATCCCATACTCGCTACTGAAAAATACCCTGGTGTAGGGCTCGTAGGTACTTATATTCAACTGTCCCTTACTTGCGTTACTTTGATCAGCATGGTTACCAAAGCACCAAAACATGGTCACAGGTCACAACAACTTTGACTCTGTCATTACCACTCGCGCATTGTGTAGGGCGTAAGGTAGTTAGTAGTTCCCAAACTTCTGTGGTTCATAATTTTTTGACCCAAGAGAGAACGTAGGTATAACTCTAACATCCAACCAACACTTGCAGTGCATACTTGATAAGGTTAGGTTGGTTAGTGGTTTATACAGCGACCGTTAGATGTTCTTCCTCGCATCAATACATCAATGGTCCGATACAAAAACCAAGCGGGCTACTTTTAATTTTAGTAAAAATATTAAATATTGGAATAAGGCGCCCCTTAATTACTCAGTAGGTGATCATTCATGTGACTTTCGGTTTTAGGGACTTGGTTACAAAACCAAGAATAAACTGTTATCACCAGCGAAGTCCACGAACTAAGGCTAGCATTCGTGGACACAATTATCACATTCCTGGTTACCCTTTCAGCTTTCTTTTTATGTCACCAGAGGCTCTACCGGGCGCATTCATCAACTAGAGTTAGGATAATAACACAGCAAAACATGGGAATATAAATACGTGTCTATTTACTTGCATTTGTCACTATGATATGAATACTGAAATTATTTGGACTGGGATCCAGTCGACACCGTAACATCGTCAAAGAACATACAAAGATTACATTGGCGGATTTAAGGGTGGCATTCGAGAACGTGCTCCCTCTGCAATTTTTAAAATATTATTATTATTATTATCATGCACGTATTACATACATCATAGATAAATAAAATTAAATAAAAATAATAAAAAGTAATATTGACGTAACGTTATGTCTAGATGAAATATAATAAAAGTGATTATAAATATTTTAGTAAATATTTATTCTTGTGTGCTTCATTTTAGGTGTATGTAAGTAAATTAGACTTTTGAATTTACTCCTAATATTAAATTCAAAACTGTAAATTACAAAACAACGTTGATAAAAAACTGTTCACGTTTAATATTAAGAAATAATAATAATTTAATTATATGAAAATATTTTTTTTTTCTAATTAGTTTCGGCCTCGTACTTTTCGTACATTGGCCCGGAGCTATTTCAAATAAATAAATAAAATAAATATATCATCACGGCATATTACCCATTTCTGGGTGTGCCAGTATCTACAACACATGTAGACATCGGTAATGATGAGCTATTTCAATGGAATATTTTTGGGACACACAACATCCAAGCCCCTGGTGGGAATCGAACCCACGGCCCCAGGGCCGTGCGGAGAATGTCACTTGAATGCTGCCTTAACGCGCTTGGCCACCGGGACGGCTAATATTTTTTTTATACTAACTCTTTATAACAACAACTTTTTGATTGGCAAAAGGTTGTTTTTCGTTGCTAAATGAAATACTAAGCACTAGTGCTTAAGAGTAACATTTTTAAGCATTAGTAAATAAAAATGACAGTTTAATGCGTAAAAGTGACAGTTTAATGCGTAAAATGTTACTTTTAAGCACTAGTACTTAAAAGTATTTCATTTAGCAAAGAATAGATGAGCCTGACGTCTGCCTACTTTTTAATTTTGAATAATTCAAAATGTTGATATTTGAGAATAAATGATCTGTTTTAAAACGGTATTATAAAAAATCGTGTATGTAATACATTGCGAAATTAGCGTTTTAGGCACTTGACGTGTTGTATCACTTGCCTGCCCTCGTGCGTACAAATTTCACGTCGCGTGCCTAAAACACTATTATTTCGCAACTTATTACATATGTATGTAGTTAGTTGCAGAAATATCACTTGACAAGTTAGATATATTTATTATATATCTTTTCAAATTTGAAAAAATGTATGGTTGTTCCATTTGAAAATTTAAAGTTGCTATCAATTACTGGAAAATCGGAAGTAATAATGCTGAACTACTTCCCAAAATTTTATACAGGAGTTAACATATAATTTATGTTTTATCGTTGAAATCAATAATACTAATAATAAGCAAGATATTTGCAGGTTAATTTATAGACGGACGCCTCGTATATTTATGCATTATTAATACATATTTCAATAAAATATATTGTCGTGAAAATATTACATTTATTTACATTTACAGTAAGTGTAACTAAACAATTAATTTAACATTAGCTATTTATTTGTTGGGTTTACAAAATTTGGCGTTTAATATTTTTTACTGTTGAAATACTAATGAGAGTCGAGAGTAGAAATATTCAAAAAGAATGCCAGTCACGTACTCCAAATAAAAAGAACGAAGACAATAAAATTCGCCAATTTACCATCAAACATCACTAGTAGAGATTCGGAATTTATTTTCTTTATCTCTGTGATTTGTAGTACTTTTTTATTTAACTCTTTCACGTACCAAGTTAGCATTGAGGATTGGAACAATTGTTCTACAAATATTGTATTGGGACTCAAAAATATTTAGTTAACTTTTCACTTCTAGTACATAACACTTTTATGACCGCTATATTTGCATTTTCCGTACTGTTCATACCAAGAAACTTGTTGAATTTATTACTTTTCAATTAAATGGTTTATAAAATAGGTAGTATTTTTTTCAGGGTTCTTTCAAATATAATAGCCCTTATTCATATTCATATTCTGATAAGGAGTGTGCGTCATAAAAGCGCTTTTATTATAAAAGTACGGTCGTAATACGGGCCATCATGTTCAAGATGATGGCCGTCATTAGAGATACATGATACATACACTCTTCGAGACGATTTCTGAATGCTTGCATGACATATTTCGCCATTTCTGGGATTCTGGGGAAATAGCGGCGATTTTTCCAGCGAATATAGTGTCCTTGAGGGCTTTAAGGTTTTGAAGTCAGTGTGTATACACCTTCGATTTCAGGTAGCCCCACAAGAAATCTCAATCTCAGGATGTACGGTTAGGCCGTTATGTGAACCCACTATTGTCTCGCACCGAAATCAGCTTCCCCGGACGCGTGAAGCCATTTGGTCGTGCGGTTGGTGATGTACGAGTTTTGAGAATGGCTAGACCACGCCTGTGCAACGCAGTGGAGTTTCCCTATCCTAGTTGTGTTTTACAATTTTATCATGATAGAAAGAGAAGGCGGTGAGAGAGATGGAAGATCAGGAGCCGTTGGTCGTATCGATGTACCTTTACATTCCCTTTGCTGTAAGGTTCAGTTTTCACGTTTGTGAAGAGTTTTGTATTGTAATTTAACATAAGATAGGGAAAAAATATTTTATACCGAACTGTAATAATGGCTACGCGACGTGTAAAGAAAAAGTTTAAATTTTTGGTGCTCCTAAAGATGAGACATTAAAAATCTGGATACGAAAAATACCTCGCAAAGACAGAGACCGGTAGTATTTACTCTTAAACAAGTATGGAACGCCGTTTTAATATTTATTCTATATTTAAAGATATGTTAAATTATATAAAGACGTCATTAAATGAAATAAAGACGTCTTTAATTCATATTTAGATGTTCTTATAATATTTTTTGATATCCAAAATTGTTTTAAAGACGTCTTAAATTCAAATATTTATAGATATCAAAAATTCTTTTTTAGATATCAAGAATTGAATTAAGGATATCAAGAATTAAATTAAGGATATCAAAAATTGAATTAAAGATATCAAAAATTGAATTTTGGATATCAAAAATTCAATTCTGGATATCACATCTCCATAAATAACATGTCCAAAATTCGAATTTTTGACGTCCTAAATTAATTTTTGATATCAAGAATTGAATTATGGATATCACATCTCCGTAAATAACATGTCCAGAATTCGAATTTTTGACGTCCTAAATTCATTTTTGATATCAAAAATTGAATTATGGATATCACATCTCTGTAAATAACATGTCCAGAATTCGAATTTTTGACGTCCTAAATTAATTTTTGATATCAAGAATTGAATTATGGATATCACATCTCCGTAAATAACATGTCCAGAATTCGAATTTTTGACGTCCTAAATTCATTTTTGATATCAAGAATTGAATTATGGATATCACATCTCCGTAAATAACATGTCCAGAATTCGAATTTTTGATATCAAGAATTCGGTGTGCCATCTAGTTTAAAATGACTGAAATACTTTGTGTCGGTAAATCAGATTTCCTCAGCGAAATTATAATAGCGTTGGTTTAGATTCTGCCTTAGGATTGGTCAGAATGCAAACCTATTTCACAAAAACAAAAAGAATCACCAGTTTGTTGGCGTTTATCAAATAGAATCTACAGAATTAATGATGTATACATTTAGTTATGATGTCGCTAAGGAAATCTGACTTACCGACACAAAGTATTTTAGTCATTTTAAACTAGATGGCGCACCGAATTCTTGATATCAAAAATTCGAATTCTTGACATGTTATTTACGGAGATGTGATATCCATAATTCAATTCTTGATATCAAAAATGAATTTAGGACGTCAAAAATTCGAATTCTGGACATGTTATTTACGGAGATGTGATATCCATAATTCAATTCTTGATATCAAAAATTAATTTAGGACGTCAAAAATTCGAATTCTGGACATGTTATTTACAGAGATGTGATATCCATAATTCGATTCTTGATATCAAAAATTAATTTAGGACGTCAAAAATTCGAATTCTGGACATGTTATTTACAGAGATGTGTTATCCATAATTCAATTCTTGATATCAAAAATTAATTTAGGACGTCAAAAATTCGAATTCTGGACATGTTATTTACGGAGATCTGATATCCATAAATCAATTCTTGATATCAAGAAATGAATTCTTGATATCAAAAATTTAATTCTTGATATCAAAAATTCAATTCTTGATATCAAAAATTCAATTCTTGATATCAAAAATTCAATTCTTGATATAAAAAATTCAATTCTTGATATCAAAAATTCAATTCTTGATATCAAAAATTCAATTTTTGATATCAAAAATTCAATTCTTGATATCAAAAATTCAATTCTTGATATCAAAAATTCAATTCTTGATATCAAAAATTCAATTCTTGATATCAAAAATTCAATTCTTGATATCAAAAATTCAATTCTTAATATCAAAAATTCAATTCTTGATATCAAAAATTAAATTCTTGATATCCAAAATTAATTTAAGATATCAAAAATTCGAATTCTGGACATGTTATTTATGGAGATGTGATATCCATAATTCAATTCTTGATATCCAAAATTAATTTAAGATGTCAAAAATTCAAATTCTTGATATCAAGAATTCATTTAAGGATATCAAGAATTGAATTATGGATATCAAAAATGGAATTAAAGATATCAAAAATTCAAATACAGATATCCAAAATTGAATTCTGGACATGTTAAATTTACTTTTTGATGTCAAAAATTCAGTACCATTTTAAGATGTCTAAAATTTAATTTTTGATATCTATAAATGTATTTTTGATATCCTTTATTCAATTCTGGATATCTAATATTCAATTTTTGACATCCTAAATTATTTAAGGATGTCTGAAATTAATTTTAGACGTCCTTAATTATTTAAAGATGTCCATAATTCAATTTTTGATGTCTTTTAATAATTAAGGATATCTGAAATTAAATTTTTGACGTCTTTAAATAATTGAAGATGTCTTTAAATGTAGAATAAATAGTAAAACGGCGTTCCATAAACAAGGGTGATTAATCGTCGACTAAAGTAACAAATTCATTTTAAAGATGAAGAAATTTTGAAAGAATAGACTGACGGCTTCAATCATGTTTGTACATTTAATAATATTTTTTGCATTAATAAAATAAGTAAGAAATAAAGTGTGAAGTAAAACGAATATTTCTAAATTCCACACAAAATATTTCAGTAGAAGAAAGGTGCTTATCCTACCATATTATCAAACTGTCCAAATTATTTGAATGTTAATACCCCTCAAAAGAGACGTGAAATAGTTAAACATGATACAAAAAACGTAAGATAACCGACACCATGCTCGTTAACAGTAATATCGATGACGATAATAATCAATCTTTATTAACAGGTATTCGAGTACATCTTAGTACTTTTATAAAAAAAAATGTAGTCGTATCGAAATATCTATATTTTTTAGAAACAAATTTGGAAGCTCTAACGACGTCTCCTTCACTTTTTAATTTAATTTTGAAAAATGAAAATGTAATCACACTGCCTAACGAACTTTGGCCCTTGAGCAAAACAACAAATAATGGCAAACCATGACTAGGATATTTAAAATTAATATTTTCTAATAAAGAAGTTCGAGTAATTGAAAAACAATTATTAATTACGGAATCTTTAGATGTGAAAATTTTTATTTACGGACAACTAATAATTAATAAGGTACACAAAATAGTTTTATCAAATGACATTTCTAAAATTTTAGAAGCGATAGAAATAGTAAATGTATGCCAAGGCATTAATTTAACAAATAAAAATATGAATATTAATGCTCAAAAACGAAAAGTTGTAATTATAGAAGAAACAGTCTCAACTGTTTTGTAAAATTATCAGTTTTCTTTTATTTGTACAGAACATAGGTCTGAAATATTTGCTTTTATAATTCATGAATTTATTTATATGACAATGGGACAATATTTCCATCAAATAAATATAAACTTATAATCTAAAAGCAAAGAATTCCGAAAAATAGCTAAATTACTTGATTATTAATTTTTAAAATATTACTATTATTACAACCTTATATTTAACTTTCCTTGTCTGTCAAGGTATTTTTAAACCGATTTTGTAATCACTTCATTATCTTCCCGTCACTATTTTCTTCCGTGAAATGAAGTATATGGTTACGAATGTAAATATACTAAAGATTTTTTTTACATGACAGAAATTACACACAGAGATCGAAACGTCACTATTTTTAAAAAATAAATATCGTACTCCAGGATTGTAACTGAACTATTAAAGTCTTAAAATTAATTTATATATTGTCCTTTACATCAAAATCAATAAAATATAGACTGAAAGTCTTTTTATTTGAGAAATATTATGCATGATTTCATATAAACTATATGATCGCCAGCTGTGCGTAGGCCTCTGATCTTTTGTCTCTCTCATCGCTCAACGATAAGAAAGTGTGACGCTTTTCGCTGCTTCGTTGCAACTTCTCTTATAGTAGTTATATTATACTCCGTGGGCTAGACGGATAGCATAGAGTAAAACAAAAGCCTGCAGAGTAAAACGGTAAAACCACTCAATATATCGCTCTGATACTTATGATTTTTTATTTACTAAACTTGGCCCGAGTTTTCGTGACTTTTGTGCGTTCGGTTAGGTTATTATTTATTTTTTTAGAGAGCATACAAATAAGTTCTACTCCCGACTTTAGCCAACTTCTAATTTATGACTGCTAGATAAAATTCCACGGCGCAGCGCTTACATTTTATTTTTTTCTGTCTAAGTCGTTATAGACATCACAATTTATCCAGAGACAGAAAAAATTGCTATTAAATCTTTCTGAAAAACATTAATTTTACGTTATTGACTTTGTCATTAAAAAGTTATGGACTAAACATGATCGTTTCATACATTAGCGGTTCACTAATAATAATAAATATCATCTTAAAAGGTGAAATATATCCATATGGATTGTCATACTAAATTTCATTCAAGTTTAACAAAAAGTTCCGTTATTATAAATAAAATTTATTTTTTTAGAAGAACTTTGAAGCACAATACTGGCTAAGGTGCACTTTCGCATAACGGTAAATTTAGTTAAATCGTTTTATTTTAGGCACAAGAATTTGTGGTTAAGCCTGGTCCTCATATTTCTGAGACATTCTGTATATTTTTTTTATTGTGAGTATAACAATTTAATTTTATCTTTTCTTACCAACCCATTATTCTCGGGATGAAGAGCTGTGACATGATTCCCATGTCATTCGGAAGGTAGAAGTTATCCCTCTTTAACGATGACCTAAGAATATCAGTATGTAGTTTTAAAACCGTACAACTGTAGGCTTCCTTTGAATGTGACGCTCTATTTAATGTAATGTAATTGAAAGTCTGCTAGCGACGAAATACAACAGTGTTAAAGGTTGATGATCGTTGAGATCATTTGACGAAAGATATATTCGGTGAAAGTTTAACGGTTTTAATTTTGCTGAGGCTGCTAGCAACCTCAATCACCGTTCGTAAAATATCACTATTGTTACAACATTACATTCATGTGTTTTCTCTAACGTGTTCGCGATATAGTCCATAAGGTTTAATTTCGGTGAGGTTTATGGCAACTGCAACTGATAACAGCGATTGAGTGCAACCACCAAGAACAGCTGAGTAATGAGAGAGTACCTAATGTTCCTGAGCACGAGAATTAAAAATCTGATGTGGCCAGCCCATAACTTCCAGCTGGGTATTTAACAGTGAGCTATAAAACATATGTTATGGTACTTAACCACGCAGTATAAATAAAGCAATCATTGTCTTCAAATATTTTTATATTCTCTCATAACAAACTTTATTTTACATTTAACAAATATAATACACAAAATAATACCCAGTTTCATATCGGCTTGCTAAATCTTAACAATTTGTTAAATAATTTAGCAACTGATTAAGTAGGAACTATTGTTTCATCAACAAATGCTAGATTTAAACTATGGTTAAATGGTTTGCTATTTTAACAACAGTCTCGGGTCTTGTTAAATTTCTAACCAGTTGCTATTTATGACATCTGTCACATATGTGTAATCAGAACAAAATATTTATTTTGTCCTTTCCGTCATAAATTAATTTGCAACAAGAAAATTAGTAAGTACAAGTTGCATTAGCTGTGTAATTTAAAATAAAAATATATTCACTACATTAATGTCATACGAAATATTATTCAACTACGTTTTCGGAATCTGATGAGTCTGAAGAAGAATTTTTTGAAATTGATATTCGATTTTTGCGAAGAGAAAGAGTATTCAGAGATCGACGAAATCCTTTTGAATTTTTTGATGATGTACAATTTAAAATGAGATATCGGCGATCTAAGGACATCTTTTAATTTTGGATCATATATATTGTTTGAGGATTGAAGGATGGGTGTGCTATTTGTATTAAATTAGAAATAAGAATGTGTATGAAACTTTACAAAACTTATATTAATGCGAGACTTTACAACGATTCGTTTCGTGTTCGATTCTACAACTGATGACTAACATATGCGCATAGCAAAAAACTCCTGGCATCACTAGAGGTGCGCAGGAGGGTAAACTTTAAAACTACAATAATTTAAAGGCCTAAACATATATGAAAATTTGACATCATACACTGAAAGAAATCATCCAATTGATCCAATCAATCAGTTATTATTAACATTAAGGTTCTATGCAACTGGTACTTTCCAGTCTGTCAATAATGACATTTATTATGAATAACTATGAAATTGGTTTTTATATTACTAAAAAATACAATAATTCCCTAAACAAATTTTAACATGCATGTTGCCTAACAACAATTTAAAATTGATTTGCTAATTTCATGAAACATCATAAAAATTTAACAAGTTGTTAATTTTGAACAGTTCTTAACTAACACAAGATTTAACAATCGTATATGAAACCGGGCATAAATTTCACAAATGTTGAGAAAACTAATAAAAAAAATCTGATGTGGCCAACACAAAACCTCCCGCTATTTAATTTTTATTAATTTAAATACATACCTACCTACGTATTTACTAACGCTGCAAACTGTTCCATTGCAGAAAACTGTTGCTTTATTTACTTTTTTCTTTGTAAAATGTCACTATTATTAATTTGAAGTGATAAGTTTTCTGACAGTGACATTTACTGTCAGTTACATTCATTTGAAAAATGAAATGTGTAACAAAGGAATAGTTATCTTAGGCTTCGCGACTAATAAAAAAAATTATTTTTAAATTTATCTGTTAAATATATAGAAAAAGTATTAATGTATTCCAGTAGAAAATTCAATAATCTTTAATTTTCATAAGACATAAAATTCGAAAAAATGGCATTTAATGGTATTTTTTGAAGAAAAACCATTATGAGCTTCAAGTAAAGTACGATTTCCGTTTATCCGATTTACACCAAAATCTAATGGCTTCTATTCCTATTAGAATAGGGTAAAAATACAAGGTTTCAGAATTTTCTGAATGATAGTATTTGAGTTAGAGTGCAAACAAAATTCGTACACATACACACATACACACACACACACACACACACACACACACACACACACACATTCATACACACATACAGACATCATCGTGAAAATGTTAAAAATGGATTCTAGGGACCTTCAAACGTGGTCATTTACTAAAATCTCGATATGAGATTTTTAGCACTATCCCTATACCTCTCTTACCAAGGGTAGCGGGAGATAAAAAAAATAAAAAGTGAAAACAAAAGACATAAATGGTCCACGTGTATTGTAAAATTCTTTATTACGGACGTTTCGGGCTTCGGGCAAGCCCATCTTCAGCAATCGTTGAATATACAGTAGATAATTATTAAAATTTAATACAATTTTTTTTTTTAGTTGTATTATATACGATGATCTATAAGAACTACGTCGGTAACAATTTTAAATACAGCATTTCAACAAACTTCCGAATATCCGAATCAATTCGGAGTTGGTGAAATAATCAGTATATCACCAACTAATATAAATAATTTTGCTCTTTTTGTCAGAAAATGATTTTACGTAATTATTAAATGTGTAATTAAACACAAAAAGAAAGTATAAAATAATTCAAGATTGGTATATTATTATAACATTCAAAACAATAATAATAATGTGTCATAAGTTTATTGTCAAATAAAAACAAATAAAACATCAGTAATTTAATGGCACTGAAATATGCTGTAAATTGCGAATTTTAATTTGGGTTTTTTTCTTAAAATAAAAAGAAATTGTGCTAAATTTTAGTCTCATATTGTGCAATTTTTAATTCTGAACAATTATTTTATTTACAACTTTTCTCTAAAATTAATAGGTTAGTAACTACAGGAATAGTGTTTCACAAGACAAGATTTCTTGTCTTGCTAGGCTACTTCTTGTCTTGTCTTGCAAAACAAGACAAGAAGTTTAAATAACTCTTGTCTTGTGATACTCTTGCAAGCAAGACAAGATTTTTGCATATTTCTTGTCTTGCACATTTGCGCGTGCGCGTTATGTTACATTATTTAGACTATTAGCTGCCAAACCGTTGGTTTTATTACGATAACTCTTATAACAAACTTCCAAAAATTTCTATTTTGCGTATTTTAGCTTTCTGCATTAATATAAATAGTTGATTAGATTTTGAGTAAAATTGGATAACCGGAAGTGTTAGGTACTTTATTTCAAGCCCACAACAGTTTTTAATGAAAAACACTTTTCAATTTTAGTACTTAAGACTTCTATGTCAGTGGGAACAACATATTAGATTTTGGATAAAATTTACTTAAAACTCAATACTATTTTAAACATGGAATTGGCGGGAGGTCATGTGCCGACCACATCAGATTTTTTTTATAATGATGTGCGTGTGACGATTTTTTTCTTTCGCAATAACTGTTATATCAAACTTCCAAAAATAAAATTCCGTATTTAAGTTTTCTGCATCAATATAAAGAGCGAGATAAAGAGTTTATTAGATTTTGGGTAAAATTGGTCAATCAGAAGTGGTACTTGAAACCCATAACAGTGTTTAATGAAAAACTATATTAAAATATAACCCAAAACTTTACAGTTTTAGTATTTAAGAATTTCATATCAATAGGAACAACATATTTAAATCGGAAGTGATATTTTACTGTGAAGAGATTTTCGTGAAAAAATGTATTATGCTAATTGAAAACTTTTCAAATCTTGTATTTAACACTTTTATATTAATGAGACCGACATATTATATTCTTGTTAATATTAGTAAACCTTAAGTGGTACTTTACTTGAAGATCAGAACTGATTTCCTTGAAAAAATATATTAAAATATGATAAAAAAAAAACTTCTCAAATTTGGTTTTGAAACTCGTATATGATTGAAAACAACATTAGATTTTGAGTATATATGATAAATCTGATATGGTTCTTAACTAAGAGTTCTTAACAGGTTTAAAAAAAAAAATTGATAAAATGTAATACAAAATTTCTTATTAAAGACTTTTCTATTTATTGGAACAACAAATTAGATTTTGTTTGCAAACGATAAAGTGATATATAACTCCAAGCTCATTGCAATTTTAAACATCGAATTAACGGGAGGTCATGTGCTGGCCATATCAGATTTTTTATCTCTAAATCTATAAAAGATATAATAAGAAAATTTAAATCAGATTGAGTACTTAATGCTCTTTATTATTTTTTGTACTATAAATTTTCAAAATAAAATATTTAGAAGATTTTTTAAGTAACTACTACTTCCGGTTGTCAATTATTACCAAAACCTTTTTAGCTTTTCCGATGAATGTCAGCTTAGCTAGAGGTAAAACCTATAATAAAATGTCGATATATTGAATTATAGTATAATATTGCAAGAGTGCAAGAATGCAAGAAAATACTAAAAAAAATCTTGCTATTCTTGCACTTTTCTTTCAGGGCAGATTCTTGTCTTGTCTTGCAACGAACTATATAACTCTTGTCTCTTATCTTGCATTTTATGCAAGAACAAGACAAGAACAAGAAAAATGCAAGACTCTTGTGAAACACTATACAGGAAAAAAAAAATATTGATTCCAAGTAGACACCCTATATATTATATATACACCCTTCAGAAACGTTGTGATATTATTTGTGTTTTTATTTAATAATAATAATAAAAAAGATAAAGTTCAAAATTCAGATCTATTTAATAACGAGAAATTATCTTATAAATTCAAAGTTAAGGAGGAAACTTGTTCATAATGAATTAAAAAATATAAAAATATGTAAAGAATATTTGTTTTTTGTGAATACCAGAAATGTTACATACGTAAAATACGTATACAGTCTGTCCCATTTAGAGGTGCCACCGTTGGGATCTCGAGAACTATGAGAGATACGATGTCGGTTAAATGGAACTTTTTGTGCGCCTTTGGGAGGCCATCTCTGATGTGCTTTTGTTTTTCCAAAAATTCTCATAGGGCACTTTATAATGCCGAAAAATTGAATATTGTTGATTTTTTCTTTTTCAAATAACTTCTAAACTATTAGTAATTGAGAAAAACGTTTCAAATACAAAAGATAGATATTTTTATTAACTAACCAGTGGCGTACGAAATAAATTTTTATATCCGTAAATTTTCGAGATATAACACAAACTTATATTTTTTTAAATAGAACCCAGATCTGATTTTAGTCTCAAAAAAATCATTATTTTTTTTCTCTTTTCAACGATGTAAGTGTTATTATGTTTTATATTTGTTTTGCCTTCAAATTTATTATTTTTTCCTTATTTTGTATTAAATTTATAATTAATTTGAAAATATTGGTAGATTTCTATTTAGAAATACTCCTTGTGTTTAAATAATTTATTTCGTTAGAAAATTTTGCTCAAAACTCGTATCAAACTAATTTTTATAATATTTTGTATCTGGTCGCCCTTGGCACATTAGTGTAATTTGTAATTATGAGTCTAGAATGAAAATATTAAGTAATAAAGGCATAAAACAAATTAGTTCGATCAAATACAATATAATTAATAAAAATAATAATGTTTTTTTGGGAAATAATAAAAAAGTTCAGGAAAATAAAGAGAAAAATTAAATTTTAGGGGCAAAACAAATATAAAATATAATAACCCTTACATCATTGAAAAGAGAAAAAAATAATGATTTTTTTTTGAGACTAAAATCAGATATGGGTTCCATTTTAAAAAATATAAGTTTGTGTTATAACTCGAAAATTTACGGATATAAAAATTTATTTCATACGCCACTGGTTAGCTAATAAAAATATCTATCTTTTATAGTTGAAACGTTTTTCTTAATTACTAATAGTTTAGTTTGAAAAAGAAAAAATCAACAATATTCAGTTTTTCGTCATTATCTAGTGCCCTATGCGAATTTTTGGAAAAACAAAAGCACATCGTATCTCTTATAGTTCTCGAGATCCCAATGGTGGCACCTCTAAATGGGACACACTGTATAGTCTAATATGGAAATGGCGAGAAGTATTTTGCTGGCCACAACATATTTCTTTCATATTCAAAATTCATATTCAAGATGTAATTTCTAAAAAGCCGTAGGCTTGGACGGGCCCATTCCCGCAAGTCAATACAATTTTTCGATGGGTGTAGATCTTAAACAACCCTTTATTATGCGACAAGATTCATTTAATGACATATCTACCTGTTTAGCATGACTTGAATTAAACCAAATATTAAATTAAACGCATAATATATAAATTCTCATAGTTATAGGCTGTGCACCCCATGTGGTGCCTATGAGTTTTCGATGATATTATTTCCTACAGCCATTTTTGCTTGGTGTTCAAGCAATATTTTTTTTTTGCAGGAGAGTGCCGAGAACAGTGCTTTGTTTATGGTAATACTAAAGATAAAATGTAATGAGATATGAGAAATCAATTTTGTTTAATCAATATAACACAAAGCAATATAAGTATTTATATCACGATTTTATTACGAAAAAGCAATGTGGTTTCAATAATCCGTATTATATTATACCCTTGTTTTCAAAATGTTTTCTATAGTAGTCGTTTCGCTTCTATTTCGAACGTCGGCGTTCATTTCTAAGGCTTTATTCACAATGAAAAAATAACAAACTTAATTATACTGAAAACATAACCAAATTACGTGAAATTATTACATTTAATTAGCCACTAGGGATATTTCTGACATCTTATATACGCAGAATAAATATACGGGCAGAGATATACTATGCTAATATTGGTGTTACGATTAAAAACTTCTTTTTCCTTTCTGTTTTTCTGTTCATTTTAGAAAATATAACATTTTTTGTTAATTAGTACATATGCACAGTAGATTAAATATTACTACGCAGCTGCACTTAACGTTCCACATAAACCATTACTTGAAAAGTTTAGTGTTTGCAAAGTATTGGCTACGTATAACGTTTAAGTAGATTGTTGCGAACGCTATATTGCATTTGCATTTGTCAACCTGCTACTTTTTTCATTCTGAATAAAGCCTAAATATGCTTCTGAATAAAACCTAAATGCGCTTCTGAATAGGTCTTTGAACTATCGACGGTTTCGTTTGCGTTCATAATTACGAACATAGTAGCTAGCCATCAGCCAAATATAATATATACCCACAAAGTCAAAAACAGCTAAACCAAGGAACATGTAGGTCGACAGCATGTTTTACGATCAGTCTAGAGATGACTATACATATATCTCCGAAAATTTAGGGTTTTGTCTCGTAAATTCAGTAAATATTTTGCTTTCCCTCACTTATCGATAATCGTCTGAACATTGAAACGAACACTTCTGTTACTAATTCGTGATTATTTATTATTTTAGGACGAATTGTTTTTGTTACGAAGTGTATAACCAAAGCTATTTGATTGTTTTACTATTGAATTGTTTTATTCTGTTCTAAAAGCGTCCTTGCATAATTTATTTATCTACAGGGTGCCCATTTTATGTTTTCGCCTTAAAGTTTAAAAATAGGCAAAACAGACTACATTTCAGAAGCCACTTGGTAAATATTAGTACTTTAAATCGAATAATCACAGTAGGCATAAGAGCAAAACAAAATTTTAAAAACCAAATCATTTATGAAATGTAACATAGGTTGCCTATTTTTAAACTTTAAGGCGGTAACTTATAAAATGGACACCCTGCATTGTGGTCAAGACATTACGTTTCATCGTTTCTTTGTATTTTATGTTATGTATGTTCCTTGCAGGAAGTTTCACATCTCTTAGTTAGTAAAATTTGAATATTCTAATTGTTTTCATTTCCATCGTGAAGTAGTATAGGTTGCAACATTTATGAAGCTTTAATTTCTTTATAATGTTTTATCTCTAAATATATTGAATTTGAACAAGAAAATATAAAGTTTAGAGAACAAAATTTTCTTTAGTATTTATAATAGGATAAAATGTCAAGAAAAAATATTTAACTGCGTTTTTTCAAGAGAAACTGTTAGGAACTTCAGCCTAGTCAGCTCCTCATAAGGACGTAAAAAATAAGAATACAAAAATGTATTTTTTAGAATGTAGTGTTGGAGTTACCGATTATGAAATTATCGTCACACATAAGACATCATCTAAAAATAGTGAAATCATATTCTAGTGACCTTTATTTGTGCTTATTCATTAAGAACTCAATAATTTTCTTGGCCAAAGGCAATACCTTCGTTCGAAACCCGTCACCTAGTAACAATATTTCGCGCTACCAGGTTTGGGCACGTAAAATACGTCACGTATTATACGTTATTTTTTACGCGTAAAAAAAATATTTTTTACATTGAAAAAGTTTGAGAATTTTTTTACGTATATAATGTAAAATATTATTACCATGAGTATATTTTTTTTATAAAAATATTTTCTTTTATACTGTAATGAATATTCCAGAACAAGCAGTCCACGTAACATCAACATGTTTCTTTGATTCAGACAAACAATTAGGTACCTTCAAACTATCAACAATCAGATTAGTAGGAAAATAGACCATTCCAGAATGACGTCACCTGCTCCTCTCAGGAGTGATTTTAACCTCACTTTTGAATATTTTTAAAAATTATTTAATTATATATCTTATGATAAATGTCTAAAAATTTTGATTTTGATACAATTCATTCATAAAATTAAACTATAAATTTTTCCATGGCTCCATCATTGAGTAAATTATGTATGAAATTTATTTCTGCCAGATGCCCCTCACGAAATTCATTTGTTCTAGATTGATCTATATATTCCTAAAACATAACCTCAAATGTCAAACTTTAAACACATTTTACGTCAAAATTAAACTAAATACGCAAATTTGAAGCATATTGTATTATATTTTTAAAATGTTTTATGTTAAGGCAAGAAATAAAATTTGAACACATTTAAAAATAGACGGCGAATACATTTAGTTTCAAATAATTTGAAATAGATTTAAATCATTACCTTCAAACTTATTGAAAATGAATTTTATACAAATTTTTAGCATTTTATGTTAATTTATCTATAGTTTCAGAATGTTTTTTTTAACACTTTACAATAATTTCAGTCTTTTTCTTATAAACTTATTATAGTTTCAGTCGTTTTTGATAGGATTAAGGAAAGTTACTGTAATGTGACGTTTGTAAACAACAAGTCATCTAGTGTCGTTATGAAGAACTAAAATTGTACATTATTTCCGTTTTTTACTTATTTAACATTTTTTATGCATTTTTTACACGTGAAGGTAAAAAAATAATTTTTTTCTTCAACCGTATTAAAAGGCTATGCTTTTAATACTGTTTTTTGTTTTAAAAGTTAATCTTTTTGTTACTAGTATAAAAATGTAACTGTTGCTAGGTAACACTTTTACTTACATGTATTAAAAGTACTTTTAATCCTGTATAGCAAATATTTTTTTCTTCAACCGTATTAAAAGGCTATGCTTTTAACCAATGAATAATACGACCATAGCGTGGAACTTTTCATCTTTTTCGACAATTCGGCAAAATATACCAGCATAGTACTTTCAGAATAAATCTTTACATTTTTTGTAACGCACCACTGCATAAAACGATTATATGCGCACTTGTATACTTCACGCGATTTTGATGGCAATAAATTTACCAGTATTTCTTTTGCACTTTCTTCAATATCAAATGGTAAATTAGATTCTTCAAATCCAGACATTTTAAATCAAAATTTAAATGCAAATACGAATATTTATACAATTTTGCTACTTGACAGTACAGAACAAAGAAATATGTAAACAAAACAAAAGTTAGTCCGGTCTTGGTCTTGGTCTCGTCTCGTCTTGGTCTTGTCGAGACGAGACGAGACCAGCATCAAGTCTTGAAGTCTCGACAAGACTCTCGACTTCAGATCAAAGGTATTTTTTTGAACATATATTCTAAAAGTGCTTCAAAAACTGAGAGTATTGCTGTAAATACTGTTTGAAAATTCGAATAAATAAGAAAGATATTAATTTTTCAAATTTTGTAGTTTTCTACTTTCATAGTTGTGTTCCAAAAACATTAATTTAAGTAAATATGATGTATTCCTTATTCTTCTAAATAATCCAAATGTAAGTTTTAAATGAATTTAAATTACAATGTAGGTGGGGTGAAATGAAAGAAGTAGGTATAAATTTAGAATTCTTATGTTATTTTAATGCATCAATATTTTAATTAAATTAAAATTAACCTTTATTTTATAATATAGGTATATGTTTTGTACGTATAAATATTTTGATTTTAATTTAATTTTTGTTTAATTATCAATTAATATATTGGTACGACTGGGTATATGAAATACTGACTACATCTTGAAAAATATTTCCAATTTTCAAATAGCATACAAAAATTACATCTGCGGTGCATTCTCAACGTTAGCAATTAATTTATTATAACAAAAGTAACGTTCCCTGCAAATATACAGTATTTTTCTTTTATTTTTAAAGAATTTATTGTGATTCTTAGAATTTTACGAAAATGTAGACAAAGATTTTAGGATTTTAGGGAAATTCCCGGTTTAAAACAACCATATTCTACATTTTCAACAGATGTACATTCTATTCATGGGCGTAGCCAGGATTTTTTCTCAGGGGGGGCCAATAAAAATATAGTTAGTCATATATTTATGTTATTTATTTGCCAAAAAAACAAAACACTTATTCCAAAAACTTAAGTAAATTATAATAAACGGATTTAGAATAATAATGGTGTATTTAATAAAAACTGTAGGTAGTTACATAAACACAATTCTCTAACGAAAAAAAGTAAAACTTTTATTTGAAAAACATAAATAAATTATAATACACGTGCTTAAATGTATAAAATTAGTAAAAAAATTAGTAACTACGAAACTTTAATAATAACAGTTTTACGGTTTAACGAATTATAAATGGATTAACTTTCAAAAATCAGTCAGCTTTACTATAATCATAAAAACAGCTGATATATTCAAAAAATAGTAATTGACAGATTTCAGTGTCAAGTACAATTTACATAATGATTGTTCGTGTTATAATTTTATTGCATTTATAGAATTTTTTCCAAGGAACTTTCGGTATGGAATTTGTAAAAAATAGTATATGATCCTGTTACAATTTTATTAAATATATAGAATATTTTCAGGGGAACTTTTGATGTGGGATTTGTACAAAATACATCAAATTGACGGAAGGTCTTGTGATAGCCACAACAGTTTTTTTATGTACTAAAACTTCTTTTACATGTTGTAGAATGTAGAGTTAAAAATAAAATCAAGGCATGGAGTAAAAAAAGGATAGAATTTTTTGGAGATATGTAATAATTCTTCATATGGTATTTCTTTCTCAAAAGGTTTCTATTTCCACTTATAAAACCATAATAATAATTCCTCATAAAAATTGTCTATGTTATGTTTCATTTAATTCTTGTATCATCCGTTTATACTTTTCTTTATTACATGGTTTTATATTTTTAGGATGCAAAATTGTTAGATTGACTAAAGTATTGTATTCTGTAATATTTGGATTTGGGTTGGGCAAACCTACCTACTTTTATTACTAGCAGATGTCTAAAAGTGGTTGTTATTGTCTGGTAATATGCAGCATTTATATTCCATTATTGGATTTTTACAAGAAAAGAAATGTGTTATTTTTTACTCAATTTTTTTTTTATATTATGTTATATTAGGGATTAGGAAAAACAGTTTGTTTTACACATTTGTGCATACAAAGTTTTAAGGAAA
Source organism: Ophonus ardosiacus (assembly GCA_943142095.1). Taxonomy (NCBI): domain Eukaryota; kingdom Metazoa; phylum Arthropoda; class Insecta; order Coleoptera; family Carabidae; genus Ophonus; species Ophonus ardosiacus. Next base: position 44,332,617 of record OW964823.1, read on the forward strand.
TTGTTAAGAAGGGCTTGTACATTACGACTTTTATATTTACATTTCCTTTAAGGCTTTAATTCAACGTTGATTATTGTTTTCAATTTTTTCATATGAATGAATTAGGTTTTTATACAATGTATTTAATTTTCTCAGGGGGGGCAAGCGCAAACTTTTGAAATAAAGCAGAGGTTGTGTGAAAGGCTAGTTTTGTTATCTGCCTATTTAACATTTATTTATTAAAATATAAAAAAATAGCGAAAGAAGTTACTTTTTTGGAGATTTTTGTCTATTTACTTACTGCTTCATTTTAAACGTATACATAACTGTTTAACTATTGCTAATAATTCTGTAGCTAAGGAATTGAAATTATATTTTTATGTTTAGTAATGAGAAACCACACTCGATATATACGTATATTTTCATATTAATTATTAAGAGCTCAATTATCAAGTTGATGATATTCATAGAAAACTTAATAATAAATATCTCAAATATTATTTGGAATATTTGAATCGCCATTGTACTGGTGTTCTTAGAATTTTATGTACTATTAGATGCGATTATACAAAAATTGTTTATGAAGTCAAAGTCGAGAGTCCTGTCGAGACTCGAGACGAGACTGACATCAAGTCTCGTCTCGACAAGACCAAGACGAGACCACTCTAGTCGAGACCAAATCAAGACCAAGACAATAAGACCGACCCCAAGTCTCGTCTCGTCTCGACTTCCGGCAACACTAACAAAAGTCATAGCTAACTACCCGCTGAGCTTTACATTTCGAAAACTTGTCTTCATCGTATTTAGATGTATGTATTCATCATATTTATTTCGGTTGAAGAAAAAATAGTATGTGTTATTCTGATTAAAAGTGTCTTTGTTTGATTCGCAATTTTTGTTTCGCTCGGCTTCGCTGCGCTTCGCCTCGCAAATGCAAACTAATTGCTCATCAAACAAAGGCTCACTTTTAATCCTAATAATACAATCTACTATTATACGTACATGACCATCTCTGCCCGCTACACTGTAAAATAGAGGGGATAGGCCACAAAGTCGGGGTAGCTGAGCGCGGTAGGCTGATACATCGAACGCCTCTGGTGGAGTTACGTTGGAAAAATCGTAGTTCTCATTCAATTCAAATTTGGTGTAATGTATTTAAAAAGTATAAATAGATATTAATTCCTGATCAGGAAATACATTGGCTGGTGGGTTTTATTTTTGTGCTAAATTTAAATAATATATTTTTTTGTAATTTTTATAATAAACAATTATTTAAAAAATAGTGTCAGGCGTTACAGACATGTTTCTAATATGTGAAAAAAATTCAAATATATATTTTTAAGCAACATATTTTGAACTGGAGTAGAATTACTTTTTCACCTATTCATACGCCAGCCTTAAGCCTCCAATATATACTCCGGGTTTTACTCTAGCTTGGCCTTCAAAGCACAGGTCAAATACGTGCAGGTCTGCCTGAACTCGTTGCTGCCTCTACACTACACAAACTTTTGATTCTATTTTTAGTTGCAAACAGACACTCAACATGAAAGATTTGTTTCATTATTTACAATATCCAACGTTTGTAAAAGTCACAGGAAACATATTTACTTTTTTTTTCTCAAACTAGGAAAGCTTAAATGTTGATAAATTTAGTTGAAAACTCTTTAGAATAATGTCTAGTATTCACTATTATTAACTATTGTTAATAATAAAAATAATACAACAAAATTGTGGAGGCAGTAACGTAGTGAATCAGACAAAATAGATGCAAGAAGTGATAAATAAGTCGTAAAACTGTGTTATTGACCATTGATCTGTGTGCTCCTACACAATGGGCTACTTGCGTACCATTTTTTTATTTAATATTTTTGAAGAGAAGGTAAAAACTTGCTACCCATATTTTCTTTTGACAAAATTTTTATTAATTAGCCAGAAAAAAAAATAATGAAATTTGATTATTTGAATTCCCGCCACATATGACGTAGAATTACACCGCACCAATGAATAGTCGTAATGCCACAGCGTGGTGCCGTCCCATAGTAATGGTATGTTTGTACGGGTAATGTAGATCACCTGTTTAATGTTTCAATAATAGTTTGGAGGTTAGTATTTTAGTTTATCTTTTTGGTATCGATATTTCAAATTACAAGTAACTACCTATGTGTTTATTTATAAAGTAATTAATGTATTTGAGAGATCAGAGAGAGAGAAAAGAGAACTAATGGCAAATTCAAATTAAAACTTTCTCGCGCGCCATGCCATCTATTGATAACATTCTTAAACATGCTTCCCCTCCCCAGTTAAAATATAAAGACGTCACAGAAAAAATTCTTTCTTAATTTAGTAAAAAATAAATAACTATTTTAAAATAAAATTTATATTTTTATATGTTTTCAATATAACTTTACGTATTTAGTGACAGAAATCGGATTTTCAGTACCACGCAAGTAGCCCATTACACACACTCATTCTTGCTTGCAGTGGTCTGGCTTACGTCTTACGTAGGCCACAGACAAACCCAACCAGATACACAGCCTAACGTTAGAAAATGTACTCTGATATTATATTTAGTTTTAAATTTAATAGATGGCGCGGGGGACACAGAAAGAGAATGAAATGTAGTTTAGAGAACAAAGTGGTGGTATAGTTGACAATATTTTCTTCCTCTGACGTCGCACCAGCACCAGACTGACTGAGAGGTAGGGGTACTAAGCACAGAACGATGTTGGTTGAATTGACTAACATAAGAAAATGTATTGTAAACTAATAAACTAAGTTCAATTTTTGGCTACTTACAATTATAACACTTTATAGTCATTGCATTCGCAACATTATTTAATGGGTAATATGAATTTAATGGACTATTTAGTAAGAATGGAATTTCACACTTCAGCAATTTTCTAAAGTAGTAAGCTAGTAAGGTAATCTCTATATTACTAAATAATACACAAAAAAAAAAACAGAAACAATAGAATCATATATAATACGTAGCAAGAATTCATAATAAATTAAACAAAAAAGACTTAAAATAAAATATTACTGACTGTTCTTAATTTATGTTTCTTCGTTATCTTATTTACATTTTCTGATTTTGATTCCCATACACATACTTTATAAATTTTTACTACTATTAAAAATTTTAACAAATGTGATTGATGATCATTACAATTATTGCCAAACCAAACTGAGAATCTGATTTTGGTTCGGTTCTTGATTTGCAAGAATAAATTATAAAAAAATCTGTTGTGACCAGCGCAATACCTCTCGCCATTTCCATTTTATGTTACATAAGTATTGTATTGCACTTCGCTACCGAACCGTCGTTTTATAACAAAAACATTACAAAACTTTACCCAAATATTGTTTTTATTGTATTTAACATGTCTTCTGCATACATACAATTCTAATTATATCTATTTTTCATTGCATGAGGAAGTTCCTAAATGTCAGAGATTCTTCCAATTCATAACAAGATTGTCGGTATTTCTTATGGATATATGCATTACTTACAATTTTAAATATTTAATTAATAAAACAACAAGAAAGATTAAATGTACTTCACAGAAAAAGCTTTCAGAATGTCACTAGATCTGTTGTTTTTTGACACTGACATCTATCATTTACAAACTATGTTATAAACATTTGAATTTGTCAACTGGTTTCCTTAGTGTCTTGGCCTCTGCGATTAGATTATTCTATATATTACAGTGCCTTTATCTCTAAATCTATACAAGATATAATAAAAAATTTAAATGTATCAGATGTAGAATTTTATGTTCGTGAATAATAGTAATAAACAGAAATTTTCAAAAAATAATATTTAGAAGATTTTTTTTAAGGAAACTATTACTTCCGGTTGTCCAATTCTTACCAAAATCTAATCAGCTCTTTCTAGGATTGTCAGATTGAGGAAACTGCAGTTAAATATTTTTTAAGTCTTATACTATTTGAGAAACCGTGGCTCCAACATCCACGCACACAAACACATACACACACACACACACACACACACACACACACACACACACACACATACACCTACAGACATCATCGTAAAAATGTTATAATCGGATTCTGGGGACCTTAAAACGTGCTTATCCACTAAAATCTGGATATGCGATTTTTAGCATGATGCCAATACCTCTCTTACCGAGAGGTAAAAAGAGATGCTTCTAGTGTAAGCTTGTAAAAATTACAGACCTAGGAGTACTTTTTTTATGGAAGGCTTTCGAAATTTTACACTACTTTTATAACAAATTTTGTCCGAACATTTAAGGGTTTATAATATCTAACTTTATATTTCTGCTCTAAAATTAGACAAGAAATCATTATGGTAGGAACGAGGGTAGGAATAAAAATCACTTTTATTTAAGTATATGAGTAGTAACAATAATAACTAATAATATCACAATCTCAATAGCATTATTATACTACTAGTACCTGACAAAAATATTTTCTAAACATCTTAATTTAATTTGCTAGTAAGTAAATATTTTAATTCTAGTTTATTAAAGTTTTGTGAAATATCGATTATAGCTGTCATCGTTTGACCATTGAAACATGATGGAAATTCTTGAGACCGCTCTTTATTACCTCTCGCTAAGAGAGGTATTGGAATCATGCTAAAATTCGTATATCCAGATTTTAGAGGATAAGCACGTTTTAAGGTCCCTAGAATCCGATTATAACATTTTTACGATGATGTCCATTTATATATATATATATATATATATATATATATATATATATATATGTGTGTGTGTGTGTGTGTGTGTGTGTGTATGTGTGCATGTTGGAGAACGGGTTTTTCAAATACTACAAGACTTAATAAATATTTAATTTGCAGTTTCCTCAATCTGACATTCCTGGGAAGAGCTGACTAGATTTTGGTAACAATTGGACAACCGGAAGTATTAGTTTTTTTTTTTAAATCTTTTAAATATTATATTTTGAAAATTTCTGTTATTATTAATATTGAAGAACATAAAATTCTACATTTGACTCATTTAAAATTTTTATTATATCTTCTATAGATTTAGAGATAAAGATACTATAATATATAGAATAATCGGATGTAATCAACAGTTTTAGGGACATTCAGATAGCTTTTTTGGGAAATACTTTTAATCTTTCTTATTGTTTTATTATTCAAATATTTAAAATTATAGGTAAAATACATATATCCATCAAAAATACCACCAATCTTAATAATGTATTGGAAGAATCTTTGACATTTAGGAACTTGCTCATACAATGAAAAATAGATATAATTAGAATTATATGTGTGCAGAAGACATGTTAAATACAATAAAAAAACAATATTTGGGTAAAGTTCTGTAATTTTTACCTCTCGCTAAGAGAGGTATTGGTATCATGCTAAAAATCGCATATCCAGATTTTAGTGGATAAGCACGTTTTAAGGTCCCTATAATCCGATTATAACATTTTTACGATGATGTCCGTGAGGGTGTGTGTGTGGATGTTGGAACCACGGTTTCTCAAATACTATAAGACTTAAAAAATATTTAACTGCAGTTTCCTCAATCTGACATTCCTTTGAAGAGCTGATTAGATTTTGGACAACCAGTTTCTTTGAAAAAATCTTCTAAATATTATTTTTTGAAAATTTTTGTTATTACTAATATTAAAAAATATAAAAATCTCTATCCGATACATTTAAAATTTTTATTATATCTTCTATGGAGTTAAAGATAGAGATTTTTTTTATTACTTTCCAAGATTTTATTTATTTAAAAAAATATATTGTGATATTCCCTAAATGTTTATTCAGCCATTATGTTTATAAGATGTTTAAATAACTATTTATTTACCATCATATAATTAATAACTTTAACAAGAATTTGCTCAAAATAATTTAATAGAAATCATCACCCGTCAGGGAGATGTGGCTCGAGGCTCGCTCGCACCTTCCCCAGATTACAGTTGCCCAAGTAAAATATCACACAATTTATTTACCCGACTGGGCGGTTGTAATCTGTAGTTACTGCACTAACGCAGTGTTGCCAACCCAAAAGAAGTTAAATTCCCTCAAATTATGTCTAAAATTCCCTTTTTGAATAAAAATTCCCTCCCTCACTTATTTTATAATAAAACACTTTAAAAAACCATAGTAACTGAAAGTTAGTTCCTAAATATATTACTAGATGGCAAGGGCAAGATCAAATTTCGTATAATAAAATTGTTAAATTTCTTTAATTGTGTCTGCTCCTACATGGTAAAACGGATAAAAATAAGAATTAAGTAAATTTGTTAAGTATTTACTAAAATTCCCTCAAAGTATCAAAAAATCCCTTTTTCCCTCAGCATAACCAAAAATACATAAAAAAGGGAAAAATCCCTCCGGTTGGCAACACTGCACTAACGCCGTCTAGAACAATCGTGATAACTACTACAAATAATCGGGCTCCTATGCGCTGGCTGGCTGAGTATCTGGTGCGTAGGCTAAATAACAGGAGAATTCAGAAGATGCACAGGCCGGGCTTATTCCCACTGAGGCGGCTGAATTGCACACACACACACGTTCCGGTTTAACTGCGCAAAGTAGCCTGCGCAGGCAAGCCGGAGTGTGTGTGGGGCCATGTACAGTATGTTTCCTTTAAAACAACCAGTACGGTTTTGGACTAACTAATAACTATAGAGAAAAATGTTATATACAAAAATCTGTTGTGGCCAGCGCAATACTTCTTGCCATTTCCATTTTATGTTATATAAGTATTGTATTGTACTTCGCTATCGAACCGTCGTTTTATAACAAAAAAATTACGCAACTTTGTCCAAAACTGTTTACAAACTATGTTATAAAAATTACCTTGTTATAAACATTTGAATTTGTCAACTGGTTTCCTTAGTGCTTTAGCCTCTGCGATGCATTATATTAGATTATTCTATATATTATAGTGTCTTTATCTCTAAATCTATACGAGGTATAATAAAAATTTAAGTGTATTAGATAGAGAATTTTATGTTCTTCAATATTTGTAATAACAAAAATTTACAAAAAATTATATTTAAATTTTTTTAAAGAAACTATTATGTACTTCCGGTTGTCCAATAATTGTTACCAAAATATAATCAGCTCTTCCCAGGAATGTCAGATTGAGGAACTGCAGTTAAATATTTTTTAATTCTTATAGTATTTGAGAAACCGTATAATTCTAACATCCACACACACATCTATACACACACATATATATATATATATATATATATATATATATATATACACACACACACACACACACACACACACACACACACACGGACATCATCGTAAAAATGTTATAATCGGATTATAGGAACCTTAAAACGTGCTTATCCACTACTAAAAATAAATAAATAAATATATCATCACGGCATATTACCCATTTCTGGGTGTGCCAGTATCTACAACACATGTAGACATCGGTAATGATGACGATATATTTTACCGTGTGGGCGCTTAACAGGCGTCACCTCACGGGCACTCATAGCTGGTGTGGAGAGTGCACCACAGGGATCACTTTAGTGCCATTTAAAATTGGAAATATTTGGCGTCTGTCGGAATCGAACCCGGTTCCCCCAGGTTCGCGACCAGACACTCAGGCACGCGGCCACGGGACCCCATCCACTACAAAAATCTGGATTTGCGATTTTTGGCATGATTCCAATACCTCTCTTAGCGAGAGGTAAAAAATGATCAAGAATAAGGGGCTAACTTATATGTAATAACAAACGAAAATTCAACCAGAGGTTCTCAAACTGTAGGACAATTTTGTTAAATGATATCCTATAATTTTTTAGTTCATTAGATAGCGATTTTTTCTGATTTCAGCAATATAAATATTGTGTAGGGTTGTATAAAAATTATTTCGAGAAAAATGGTATTAAAAATTAGAAATAATCTTACATATTATAATAAGGCTATGCAAAAAACAAGTATTGATACGACTGTTGCCTACTTATACTAGTAGCCATTTTTTATAACATTATTTCAAATTTTTAATACCATTTTTTTCTAAATAATTGTTAAGTATACAACCCTAGACAATATTTATGTCGCTGTGTCGATAAAATCAGATAAATCTCTATCTAATGCATTAAAAATATAAATAGGATACCATTTTTAAAAATTTAATTTTGTTCTATGTCTTGTGAACAAATTAACTACTAAATGGATTAGTTTTAGTTATACAATTTCTTGTGGAAAACACATTATTGTACAATCTAGGTAATATGATTGGGATTCTTTTTAAAAACTAAATAGAAGTTTGAATTTTTAAACAAGTTATGATTCATATATTACCTTTGTCATCTATAAATAGAATCAAAGATATCAGACGGCGTTTTCTTTTTACTATTTCATGATGTTTTCTCATTCCTCGAATCTTTTTGTTGGTAACTAAATTAATTGCTCTAACGCGGTTTTCAAAATGCAGTAAATCTTAAAATTTCTGGTCGTCGTTTGTCTTGAACTTGAATAATGTTATTTTTTTTATAAACATTAATAAAGTTTTTATTACGTATGATATGGTTACTTTAATTTCTGATATGTTTGTTGTTTGTTGTATTATGCTCCAAATTTGTTTTGCTTCCATTTATATTTTCTTTCAGCACAACTGTGAATGTCATTCAACTTTATTTATCAGATTTTGTATTTTCACAACTCAGTTGGCCACGGAACTTTCCCACTTAAGGTGTTTCATAAAATAAACCAGCCCTATGTATATATATATATATATATATATATATATATATATATATATATATATATATATATATATATATATATATATATAGTTTTAGACTGGACGAAAAAATGTTTTTCGTGAATCATGAAAGAATAACTCGTTATCACACAAATTCGGTATTTATTTTATTATATGATTATTTAAACGTATTATAAAATAAAGCCATTTAAAATATAATAAAACTGCATTTTTATTTAAAATTCCTCTATAATTATAATAAATTTGATTTGTTTTTGCCTGGCTTCGTGGTAACCGACAAACCGACTTAAATCTTATCGATCACTGTATTCAGAGTAGATAGTTTTGCTCAATGTATAACATCCTGTAATTATCGTGAACGAAACTGAAACTGGCCACGTCAAATATCTCCCTCTGCTTACAACTCTTGATTAAAAAATGTTACAATAATGAAAATAACAGATCATACAAAAAGTGATTATAATAAGAGGATATTAAAAATTTATTTAAAAAATAAAAATGTTCGCTAAACAAGAGGGGAAAAAAAAAACAAAAACATATTATAAATTGGTTGTTACAAAACATATAAAGAATTGAAATTTTGAAGATACTGGATGTACTATCAATGGGAGATCAATTGAAATCCCTACTCCATATTCGAATGTGGTATAACAGGCCGCATCTTAGTACGCACATGCTGGGGTCTAATTCGAATCATTCGGGAGTGTTGTAGTACAGCTGTATGGATGTTCTGTATTTTTGTGTTACTCGATGTCATTTGATTTCAATAAAGTGGATATTTATCTTAGCGTTTTAACATTCCTAGATTCGGATGCAATACATGATTTTTCCGATATATGTATAAATTATAATCATTTACATATCAACTATGGGCAAATTGCTTATATCTGCTTTAATAAATTCTGGCACCATTCCATATCAAGCAGAAAATATTTATTATTATAAGTATTTGTTGTACGATTGTCCAAGATGAATAAAGGTATGACTTGTGATATTTGTATGTAACAAAATATGAAAGTTACTGTGACAAGAATTATTTATAAAATATTTTTCTTTCATGAAAGACAAAATGAAGTATCTAATCATTAATGAAGTGCAATGAAATTTTATTAGAATTATAGAGGAAAGATGATTTGAATGTGTTCGTACCATAAAGAATTAGGCAAAACAGAAATATTTCTTTAACAAATAATATTAAAAAAGAACTCGAACAGAAGAAGCAAAGCAATAAACATAAGAAATCAATTCCAACCCAAACCAATTTAAAACGCTCAAAACTTATGACTCAACTTCTATGACACAAGCGGCACCAATATAGTTTGAGAATGTCAAAATGTTTTTGTAGTATACATAAAATAGTTATTTTTGGAACAAGACTAAAAAGTGTAGTCTTATTTCACGAATAGGAATGTTTGACCGAACGAGTCTCAGGTGAGTTTGTAAAATCCTACGAGTAAAACAAGACACTTTTTGCTCGAATTGCATACATTTTTTTTTACGTCTGCAATAAAAGTGTGAAAAAAGTGCCGTAACGTTTCATTATTTCACCCGTTTGCGTTAAAAAAGTGAACGTTTTTCTCACTTTTATTATGTTAAAAAAAGACACACTTTATAAATCCATTGTAATGAAAAAAGTGTTCTTTTTTAACGGACGTACAAAAATAATGTAGTCAATTACTTTGATTGATTTTCTTATATTTTTTTTTCAGTTGTTTAGTAATAGCATGTAAGGTTACTATGAAATATATTTTATTTCCTACCTTTTTCAATACTTGCTGAACATCTTCTCGAAAATCTATAAACCAATATTTGCATACCTACCACGGGTTCTGGACAAGTAGTACGTCACTATCACGTGCAGTGTTGGGTCAGATAATGATTTTGTTATCTGGATAACAGATAAAAGATAAATTTGCGCAATATATCTAGATAAGGATAACAGATACTTTACATGTTATCTAGATAAAAATTTTAGATAACAGATAAGATACCTGAAAATTAAGCAACCGTAATTTCTTACAAAACATTCTTTAATTGTTCATGATTGATTGATACGATGTGTGAAAAGGAAACAAAAAAATATTTAGTGTACATATTTATTTAACAACATACAAAACAAAGATAGACACTATTCTAAAAATATCTATGTACATGTTTTTTTATAATAATAAATTATTGTTTTTTAAAAACAGTAATTTCCCAAGATAAGTGTCAGGTAGACGATTGCGTCATGGTGTGAGAATTTGCCCGCCTACACTGAAACTGAAAAGCCTTTCAACGGGACCGGATAAACACTGTTTTATATATTTACCTGCATAAAATTAAGCATATAAAAATGCCAGTAAATGATATTTTCATAAATAATATTGCTCACGAATCACGATCACACGTCACATCACAAGTAAGTTTACGCAGGCAGACACACCGGCGACGGAGAACACACGACACGGCACACGGCACTATGCGATGCGGTAGGTTGTGCTTGTCCTAACTTGCTAAATAGTATTTTGATTTGAGTATAGATGGACCTAACATAAATAATGGTTATCTTATCTTTCTTTTGCATGTTATAAAACAGATAAGATAATAGATACTAATTTTAAAAATATCTAGATATTAGATAAAAGATACTAACTACGTTTTTTTAAAATTTAATGTGTCACTTATTAAATGAAATTTTTAACTAGGGTTTTCACAGGTATTCTTAGATATACCTGTTCTTTCAGATTTTTTTTTAATTAGATAATACCCTATTTTTACTACTTGCTTTTAATCTAATTCGGGTAAAAGAACATACATATTTGTAGCAAGGCAAGCCTGTAAGTTATCTCAATCTGGTTATTATGTACCCCTATCTTTAATTACAGTAAAATAATTGATTACAATAATGAAAATGACTACCCACAAAAAAATGATTATTATAATTTTTGCTGTTGTAAAAATAAAATAAAAATGTTAGCATTGGCTAAGATCTGTATTCACAATCGATAGAAATAAATAGAAGCTGCATAGAAAAGTGGGGCGTACCTACTATAGTAGAAAATTATATGAAAGTTGTAAAATACAATAAAACTGATCATTTTATCTTATTTTTGTCATTGTTTATCTACCTTTGTTTCCATAGTAAAAGTATTGCACATTGTCAACTGTAGTCATAGGCATAAATATTCTAATTGACAAATTAGAATCATGGGCATTTGAATTGAACGAAGAAAACTGAAATGATGAACAACTTATTTTTGCCATAAATGCTGCAAGAGATAAAATTCTAAAGCATTATAAAAAGTCCAATTGGATGTATTGTGTAGCACTTGTTTTATATCCACGACACAAAAAAGATACATTTCAAATGACTGTTTGAGGCAAGCAATTAGAAGCTTTGTCTCTGAAAAAATTCGAAGAATTATATAAAGATAATTAGTATACAGAAATTAATGTAGAAGTTTGCTCACCAACACAATATTATAATCAAAATAAATATGATTTTGATTTAAAGGTATTATTTAATCGTAACACAAATGCAGTGTCCTCTTCTGAAGAAGCTTGGAAGATAGAAATAAATGAATACTTTACCGCAAAAAGGGAATATGATCACACAGACATTCTTGATTGGTGGTGGAAACATGAAACAACTTAAATACAGAATCTGGTAGATGTCTCTTATGTTTAAATTCATGGATGAATAATAAAAATATTGTTTCTGAGGCTACAATATAATATTTTGTATTTTATTATTATACTTGTAACGAATATTATGTAATCATTTAAGACTTTTATTTTTCTATAATACTAAATTGTTTTTCTTAATTAAAATATTTAACAATGCTACTTTTGTTTACAAATTTAATTAAAAATTACCCTACTTTTATTACTTGCATAGTAAAAAAAATTATAATATTTTAAATGCAAGATTTCTTGCAAAAAACTTGCAGGAATTCTTGTTCTTGCTTAACTTACTTCTTGTCTTGGCTTGCTTATCCAAAGTCTAGTCTTGTCTTGTCTTGTCTTGCATTTTAAGCAAGACACAAGACAAGAACAAGACAAGACCAAGAAGTTCGTAAAACCCTAATTCTCAGTAACAAAGTAACTTGATAGTTATTGTTTTTTGTACTTTACATTCTCCAAACAAATTAATTTTTGAAGATCGATTAGCAAAACGATGGATCGAGATGATGAAAAGAACATGGAAAACGATTTAGTAGATAAACAATAAAAAATAAAAATGAACAATTCCTTGTGTCAAACTGTATTTTAGTGACAAAACCGTTGCTATGCAGTAACGGTTGCTATGTTGTAAAGTAACCCATTACTGTACGATTTTGAGTATATTAACATACCTACATTGTACATTACTGTACAAAATACGAAAAATGTTATTTTTTTTTCATTAAAAATATTTAAATATTTGTTATAATTAGTGACCATAACGTAAAATAATAATAATAATAATAATAATAATAATAATAATAATCAAATCAATAGTAGTGAATGATACCTATTATGTTTTACATTTTATATTTTACATATTGATGTTCAACAAACTTAGGCAAAAGCTCATCACGAAGGCAATTCATGCGTATTTATAATTTCTTAATATCTTCTAAATTCAGTTCGTTGCGTTGGTAACGTCAGAAATTCTGAGCAGCAATAAAATTGCATAGCTTTTTGATTGCAGAAACATGCAATCTTATTTGTTTCACTATTATTAGAATGTTTTATGGTTACTTGGGAACTTGATCGCAAAGGTTTAAGACCTATGTTGTGGATATAAAGTATTTGAATTTTTGTAAAATAAAGAAAAAAGAATATCTCAATTTTTTTTTTGAGTAACATTTATTAATGTGACTGTAGTGTATCATTTAAATGATCGAGTTATATGACTGAATTATTTTCGTTTCCCTACTTTCAAAACTCTTTCAGAAGATCCCACGCAATTTTGTAATTCGCCGTAAATGCTTTAATGATTAATTCAGCACCATTTTTAAAACACGAGCGTAAAAGCAAAACTTCTGAACATCGCCTAATTTCCTATTATCATTATTTATTAACCTGTGAAATGCATTACGAAACACCTAGTTTTTCTTCATTAAAGTTGATAAATAATTGTTAATATTGCAAATTGAATTATTATTAGTAGCAAACACTAAATGATTTCTTTGCACCTCTGATATAGTTAGCATATCGAGCAATCTCTCTGTCTTAAGTTTTTTTATAGTTTTTTTACTGGTGGTCAGAATGCGAGGTCTGACAATTAAGTAATGAGACTAATTTTTTTCTGCGGTTGTGGTAGCACTGCATCTTTGAAATTTTTAACCGTTAACCAGAACTACTATCGCGAAGTACTCGATAGACTTCGAAAAAGAGTCAACAGAGTGCGTCCCGACATCGCTCGAACTTGGATTCTCCACTACGACAACGTGTCCTGTCACACTGCGTTCAGTGTGACTCAGTTTTTGACCTCCAAAGGGATCGCGGTGTTACCACATCCATCTTACTCGTCTGATTTATCACCCTGCGACTTTTTCTTGTTCCCCAAAGTCAAGCAGGTGGTAAAAGGAACGCATTTTGAGTCGATTGAAGAGATCCAAGAGGCCGTGACGGGGGTACTGTCGGACATTCGGATCAAAGTTTTCCAGAACTGCTACGATGCATGGAAAAATCGCTGGAATCGCTGTGTTGGTGTTCAAGGGAACTATTTCGAAGGGGACCATGCGGTTGTTGAATAATTTTTAAATATACTGTAATATGGACGAGCATAATTTCTCCTTTTAATATAATTTTTCCAGCGATGCTTCAACCTCTTTAACTTGTTCATATAGTAGAAAATCTTTGTCCTCCGAGCCAAACTTTGAGTTTAGGAAACAGAAAAGTCATTAGGGGCCAGGGCCAGACCATGTGAATAAGGTGGGCGGTTAATCGTCGAAAAGTGTTTTGATGGACTCGAACTTTCTTCTTCCTCTTCTTCAAATTTAGCCATTTTTTTAATTTTCGCCTTCAGCTTTGTCAAGTAATGAGAGTAGTACTCCTCCAATATTCTTTTACCACAATCATTGAACACTGTTCCATGACTCCCAAAATCAATCGCCGCCAACTTCCCAGCCGATGAAACAATCTTTGTCTTTTTTTGGAGCAAGTACATCCTTTCGTAATACACTGTTTCGACTATTCCTTCAACTTAGGCATATTGTGGTAGATCTAAATTTCATTATTAGTTAAATCGACGCAAAAAATCGCTAATATCGCCGTGCAAATGTTTATTCGAGTGAGTTTTTGTTCCAAAGTGAGCAAGAATGACACCTAGTGTGCAGTCAACTTTTTCATGCTCAATTCTTCGTGTTATTGAGATTATATATATACGCGTTCTTTTGACATACTCGCAGCCTGTGATATCTCCCTAACCTTCACTCGGCGGCCATCCTATGTCATTTGGTAAATTTCTTCAATATTAGTGGTGGTGATGAAGTATAGTCGCCCAACTCGGCTTTAATTTGCGCAGGCCTTTTAATGTAAGACTTTAATCACTGCACGATATTCGTTTTTTTTCCAGTTTTATAAAAATACTAATTTGCTTTTTAAATTAATATTCTGCTGCAGATTTCAAGCAAGACAAATATATTAATTCCATTATTATTGTAATATTTATAAATTGTAACAATAATGATTCAAAACATTTCTTTGAATTCTGGTGAGTTGAAAACTATTTTACTTTACTTATTGTACATTATTTCAAAGAATTTTTTTATTGTAGCTGATGATGTGCTAATATAAGCACGAAACGTCCTTCAAACATTTCAATAAACTAGGAATATTATGGCCTACCTGTTTTACTTCAAACATGTTTCAAGATATTCCAAAAATTAAATTCCAAAAAAAAAAACTAACACTGACACAAACGGCTGTCATAACTGAATGTTCAAAATCGTTGAATTTTTCAGATGTATCTTTCAAAACATATACAATTGAAGAATTTCAGGCAATCTTCATATTTGGAATTTATTAATTTTAATTTAAGGTTAGAGGTAATTTTAGATTTTACATTTCATTGCAATTTTTATCTTCTTGCAACCCAATTTAAAAGTTTGTTTACAAATTATAATTGATAGCGTTTATATATATATATATATATATATATATATATATATATATATATGTATGTATGTATTCATTGTGTAGCTATTATTAAATTTATAAATAAATAAATAAATAATAGATAAATGTTGTGAAGTGAGTCAGCTGAGCTCTTTCTCTTATTCTTATTCACTATCTTATTGTTAGTATCATTTTCGGGTTTTTGCTAACCTACAAGGTGGGATCCGCGTGATTTTATGTATGTATGTATGTATGTATGTATGTATGTATGTATGTATAAATAAATAAATATATCATCACGGTACATTACCCATTGTTAGGTAAGCCAATCTGCTTTGTAAGCAGATATCGCGCGGGCGATGAGGCGTAACCTCACGGACACATTGCTAGCGTGGCCATTTAAAATTAGAAATAATTTTTGACGTCAGTCGGAATCGAACTCGGATCACCAGATTCGCAACCAGACACATAGGTACTTGACCACAAGATCCGATAAACTTGTTCAACTTGTTTAAAATTATTCTTTTAAGTATTTTTTTGTGAATAATTTGTAAAATATTTCTTCGATTGATTTACGTTCCACATTATTCACAGGTACTCGAGAACGCTTCAACTTTTAACTGTACCAAAATAAATTCAAGTTTATATAACTTTGTGAAGTGAAAAATATTTGCATCATTTGCTTTTAACAAAAATGTTTTAAAACAAGAAATTTGAGTATTTTTGTTCTGTAAGTAATCGGTATGCTTACTTTTGTAGCATAAAACAATGCAAAATTAGGAAAGAAAATGTAGTATTTATGCCCAGTTGCACCGATGATACCTAAATTTTAAGTATTCCTTAAATTCACAATCTCGTATGGAAACGAAATTTCAAATGAGTAATTAAATAACGTTTTAAAAATATAATAAATAAATCAATAGTTACATGGAAAGGAACTTAATACTCGTAGTTTCCAGCATTAGTTATATGTACATAAATATGTGGGTAGTGAATCCGCTAGACGAGAAACGGCGAGAAACAATCCACTCTCGTTACGTCGAGAATTCGAGACGAGATTTCTCTGTATTTCTCGTCATATTTTTTCTTCCCTTCTCTCGATCTCGACTCGAGAGTCCCAAATTTAAATTAGCAACTGTAAATATTAACATTACAAGCAACATGGATATCATAAACGAGTTCCACTGATAGAAACATTATTTTTCTAAGTCTGGTGTTTAAATGATAGGTTAAAAAAATAAACTCAACAATATCATGGCTTATTACCCTTTATATTATCTTCTTTGTTTCCAAATATTACTAATAATGATTATATATTCGTACAGATATTGGACTCACTTTTGTGTATTTTCTTTTACTAATACCTACCCAATAAATACAAAATATAAATAAATCGAGCAAATCTCCACGCCTTTTCTCTTGTCTAGCCTCGAAATATCGAGACGCAAATAAGGTTAATCTCGTCTCGAAAATGCAGGAAATTCGAGACGATATCTCGAAAATGCGATATCTCGTGCATCACTATATACATATAGGTATGTATTTAAATTTAAAAAATTTGTTGTGGCCAGCACATGACCTCCCGCCAATTCCATGTTTAAAATAGCAATGAACTTTAAGTGAAGTATCACTTCCGATTGATCGTTTGTAAACAAAATCTACTTTGTTGTTCCAATAAATAGAAAAGTTTGTAATACGAAATTTTGGATTATATTTTGTTACGTTTTTCCTGAAAAATCTGTGAGCAAATACCAATTTTGCGAAGTTTTGGATCATTAATATATTTTAAGAAAAAATCCTCACACACACATTATTGTCAAAATCAGCACCAACTTCCTTATGCTCTAAAACGCAATCTGTGTAAATTCTTCGCCATACATGATCCATTTCGTAAATGTGTAGTTGCAATTATTTGACACTTTAAAATCACGTTCTTATTGAGAGCTGTTTGATATATAATGCTGCAAACATCAAACTAAAATCGAATTATCCTGTATATCTAATATGTATGATGAAAAATATATTATTTTTACAAACCTTAATTTCATTACAATCATATTTAAACTACTAAATTCTTCTTAACACGGTTTCATTATTAATTTTAATGTAATTTCTTCGTGACAGTGACATTTGTTTAAATATGTCAAATTTGTTATTAAAGTATTGTTTTTGTTTGACACCGAGGCAAAGTGATGTACAAAAAGAAATTATTTTATAATTCAATATTTAAAGTTATTTCAAGTTATTTACTAATTGCTTATCGTAGAATTGAAGATTGTGCCATTATATTTAATTTGTATTGGTAAAAGTTGCTAAAAAATTATATTCAATGATTTTTTTACTAGAAAAACTGTTAAAAGCTTGTATAAATGATACTTCAGGTTATCCGATATACACTAAAAATTAATGAGCTCTTTCCACATTAGTATAGAATGAGTATACAAAATTTCAAAATTTTCTGATTGATAGTATTTGAGTAATCGTGTCCACACGATCCACACACACATACATACCTACAGACATCATTTTAAAAATGATAAAATCGCAAAACGTGCTTATTCACTAAAATCTCTATATGTGATTTTTAGCACGATCCCTATACCTCCCTTACCTAGGGTAGCGGGAGGTAAAAATTGAAATAGTAGGAGGTATTGTATTGGCCACATCAGTTTTTACCTCTCGCTACCCTTGATACGGGAGAGATAGTAGATATTGTGCTAGAAATCACACATCGAGATTTTGGTAAATGACCAAGTTTTAAGGTCTCAAGCATCCGATTTTAACATTTTGAAGATGATGTCTATGTCTGAGTGAGTGTAAGAGTGTGTGTGTGTGTGTATGTATGTGTGTGTATATGTATGTGTGTGTGTGTGTTAGTTTTTCTTTTTTGCAATTTATGAATTTTTTTATTTTGAACTAAAAGTTTAGTTATGCATACTTCTATAGGTATACAGAAAAATCTATTTTGACTTTAACTGACAAAACAATGACAACTAATTTAATTAAATTACAATCACATATCATTTGTTATTCAAATATATTTGTAAAATAATTTCAAATAAATTAACGTATGCAATTCAAATATTTAATTAAAATTAAATTAATTTATATTATTTATTAGTGATAATGTACTAGAATGTTTTTGCTCCTAATTGTAAATACAGGTATTCCAAGATTAAACAACCATACTTAAAATTGTAAATAAAAAAAATAAGTAGACATCAAGTATTATAAACAAAATTTCACAAATGCTTCAGTTCACAGATATTCGCTTGAGAAGGCGTAGGTAACTGGCGAAGTGCAAATAGTTTTTACCTCCCGCTACCCTTGGTAAGGGAGTTATAGGGGTCGTGCTAAAAATCACATATCGAGAGTTTAGTAAATGACCACGTTTTAAAGTTCCTAGGATTCAATTTTAACATTTTCAAGATGATGTGTGTGTGTGTGCGTGCGTGCGTGTGTGTATATGGATTTTGATATCGCTCTAACTCAAACACTATCATTCAGTAAATTCTGAAACCTTGTATTTTTACCCTATTCTAATATGGAAAGAAACCATTAGATTTTGATATAAATTAGATAACCGGAAATGGCACTTTATAGTTTTTCTTCAAGAAAGACCATTAAATGCCATTTTTTTCACATTTTATGTAATTATGAAAATTAGAGATTATTGAATTTTCTACAGGAATACATTAATACTTTTTCTATATATTTTACAGATAAAAATCTTTTTTTTTTATAAATCCCGAAGCCTAAGATAAACACAATTCCTTTGTTACACAGTTAATATTTCAAATGCATGTAACTGACAGGTAAATATCACTGTCAAACAAATAATCACTTCAAATTAATAATAGTGACATTTTAAAAAGAAAATAATAAATAAAGTAATAGTTATATGCAATGGAACATAAAATATAGCTTGCAGGATTAGTAAAAACGTAGGTATGTACGAGGTGTGTTCAAAAAATATCGCGAATTTTGTGTTTTTTCAAAAATTATTTATTTATTCATGAATATCTATTTTGTCCCCTTCAAAGTAATCCCCATGAGATATTATACACTTGTGCCAACGGTTTTTCCAATCTTCAAAGCACTTCAAAAAATCATTTTTTTTTATCTTGTTCAGCTCCTCCTTCGATGCCGTCTTTATCTCGTCAAGCGTAGCGTAACGTCGTCCTTTCATGGGCCTCTTCAGTTTAGGGAACAAGAAAAAGTCACAGGGGGCCAGATCTGGGGAATACGGTGGCTGCGGCATCATTAGTGTGTTGTTTTTGGCTAAAAAGTCGCGCACAAGCAACGAGCAATTGAGCAATTTTGGTACAAATTTCGCGGCGACCCGTCTCATGCCCAAATCATTGATAAAAATCGAATGGCACGAGCCAATCGATATGTTTAGGTCCTCAGCAACTTCTCTAACGGTGATTCGACGATTGGCCAATATCATTTTCTCCACTTCATTAATTTTTTCGTCTGTTGTTGAAGTGCTCGGGCGTCCGGCACGCTTTTCGTCGTTCACATCTCCTCGGCCTTCTGAGAACATTTTGTACCACCGATAAACGTTGCTTTGGTCCAAGGTAGCTTCTCCGTATGCCACAGTCAACATTCGGAATGCATCCGCGCACTTAATTTCGTTTTTCACACAAAATTTGATACAGGTTCTTTGTTCCATTTTTTTGAATAGGTAAAAATCGAAGACGATCCAAAACACGTGCAAGCAAAGCAGCTGTCAACAATTAAGTGAACATTCAAAATGGCCGAGCTTGTCGACATAAGTGAGAGACATGAGTACCAACATAAAGCCACAAAAAGATCGAAATTCGAATATACGTAACCCGCGAAAATTCAAAATTCGCGATAGTTTTTGAACACACCTCGTATTTAAATTAATAAAAATTAAATAGCGGGAGGTTCACATCAGATTTTTTTTTATAAGTTATAATGATGAAATATGAATCAATTTTAAATTTTCTTTGTACAAAACTAAACATCACAATATTTTCTTATCAAATTTTGCTCGATATATGTCTTGAACCTGTAGTCAAGCATCAAGCATGACACCGATCTATTACGGATGCATTTGCAGCGCAGCACTGTTCCGGTGTTCCCGAATTATTTTTCTTCTGAGTGTTAAAATATCATTAATTGGTTCATTAACGTCATTTTAAGCTAATTATTCTCAATAAAATTTTGAAATGTATTAATATTTTTTGTTGTATCCAATACATTTACTACTTTCCAATGCAAATATCTATGAAGGTACATCCAAGGACATCGTTTTAAGTAAATAGTGATAGGTATTTAATTTTGTGAAATAAAGTTTTAAACTAAAACTATTTGCATCGTACTAGTTACGTAATTGACTTGTTTTCTCTTCTAAATATGTAACTAACTCTGAAACGAAGCATGAACTTATCCAGTTTCAGATTCTTTATTTAAATTTTAAGTATGGTTGTTTAACCTTAAAACCTCCTGATTATTAACTAAATTTCAAATTAATACGAGTATTTTTGATCTTGTTTATTCCTATCGAAAATTTATAGTTTTGTGATGCCATCACCCGTGGAAACGCTTGAACAAAAATCTAATGTGGCCATCACATACTTATTGTATTTAACATTTCTTGTGCAGACAAAAAATTTAATTATATCTATTTTTTCATTCTTTGAGGAACTTCTTAAATGTCAGAGATTCTTTCATATCATTGACAAGATTGGTGATATTTCTTATGGTTATATGCATTTTACTTATAATTATAAATATTTAATTAATAAAACAATAAGATGGATTAAATGTACTTCCAAGAAAAAGGTTTCAGTAATGTCACTAAAACTGTTGACTTTTGACACTGACATTTATCTATCAAATACAAACATTTGAATTTGTCAACTGGTTCCTTAGTGTAATTTGGATTGTACGATTTATTGCATCAGTTTATTATATACCGTGAGTTTCAGCTAAAGCCTCATCCACAGCTCCGAAAATAAAATTATACATAAAAATAAAAATAACGATATAACCAATAGATTCTTATGAAAGTGTTTACAGCTCTCGAAAATAAAATTAAACATAAGACATAAACAAAAGGATTTGCAAATGTTAAATATTTTACACAAAAATAAGCTCATACATAACAACTAACAACTGTCATTTGAGCTGTCAATTTACGGTCTGGCAAAAGGATGTCAATTAAAATATAATTTTGAAAAGCTGTCTTAAGACGAAAGTTCGCATATATGATTGCGTACAGTGCTTTAAAAAGTAAGAAGTTATTATTATTGCTTGTTAATTATAATATATTAAATGACATAGTTGATATTAATTTACGTTTTATTTTCGAAGCTGTGAACAACAACCATAAAGTGTTATTTGTAATTTTATTTATATTTCTTATTTTCGTAGCTGTGAATAAGCCTTTAAATGCAATATTTACTATTCTGTCATTAATGTATTACTATGGATACTAGTTTTATATTGTTTTATCATATTTTTTTTTAAATGACAGATGGCGATGACAAAACAGTATTGATATGAGTTTTTGTAATTTTTGACAGATTAAAAAGATTCTTTATAATACAATCTGCGTATTATATGTGATTTTTATAACACTAGTTACACATACTCTATCGTTCCAGATAAAAGGCAACATAGGTTGTCAAAGTCGTCAATGTCAAAAGAACTTGTTATTACGCTTTGAAGATATTTACTAAAGCAAAATAGTTACTTGAAACAATACTGGTTATATTGTGAGAAATGATTATATGTATGCTAATTTATCTTCTGAACATCTTAAACCAAATCCAGTTTCGAGAATATTTACAAAATTTAAAAGTGATGGATATTTAGAAAAGACATATGAAAAGAGCAAGAACAAAAATTGTGCGAACTGAAGAAAATAAAAATAATTTACTACTTGCAATAGAAGAAAATAATCAGCTGTCTATAAAAGCTTTGGCAAAACAATTAAATGCTAACAAAACTTCTGATTTAGAAAATTATAAGACGAAAATTTCCATTCTTGTCATTTTCAAAATCACCAAGAGTAAAGCCTCATTCACAGCTCCAAAAATAAAAATAAAATTATACGTAAAATTAAAAATAACGATATAAACAACAGATTGTTATGAAAGTGTTCACAGCTCTCGAAAATAAAATTAAACATAAGACAAACACAAGGATATGCAAATGTTAAATATTTTACACAAAAATAAGCACATACATGACAACTGTCATTTGAGCTGTCAAGTTTCGTTCTGGCAAAAGGATTTCAATTTAAATATAACTTTAAAAAGCTGTCTTAAGACGACGGTTCGCATACATGATTGCGTACAGTACTTTAAAAAGTATGAAGTTGTTATTATTGCTTGTTAATTATGAATATATTAAATGACAGTTGATGTTTTATTTTCGAAGCTGTGAACACCAACCATAAAGTCTTATTTATAATTTTATTTATATTTCTTATTTTCGTAGCTGTGAATGAGCCTTTAAGATACTGCTCTTAATACTTTCTTACGTTATTTGTAAATCAGTAAACTATGGTGGCAAGTTCATGTAACACTGACAACCTAGCAACCTATGATGCATTTTGTAACCATAGTAATACAGTAATGACAGAATAGTAAATATTGCATCTTAGCTGAAACTCTCGGTATATTACATCCTTTATCTCTAAATCTATAGAAGATAGAATAAAAAAATAAATTTATCAGATTTAGAATTTAATTTGAAACAAATTGTGAAAAGATCATATCAGCTAACGGGATTTGAACCCGGAAACCTACCTTGCCGGGATCCTGGGTTCAAATCCCGTTGGCTGACATTGATCTTTCCACAATTTGTTTCAGATGTACTGACTTTTAACTCATTGTTAATATTGGAATTTAATGTTCTTTACTATACGTAATAACATAAATTTTCAAAAAATAATATTTAGAGGACTTATTTAAAAAATAAGCTTTTAGTTAGACCGCCACAGAAATTACTACTTCCGGTTGTCCAATTGAGGATTGCGTAGTTAAACAGGTCTTAATTCTTATAGTTTTTGGGGAATCGTCCTTCCAACACACAGAAGTCATCGTAGAAATGTTAACATCGAATTCTAGGGACCTTAAAACGTGCTTATTCACTAAAATCTGGATATGTGATATTTAGCATGAATCCAATATCTTTCTTGGCGAAAGGTAAAAATTGAAAGTCACCTAGAGGCCAAGTACACTAAATCCGGGCCTAAGCATGTCGATCATTCCGCTTTTTGTATACATTCATACTAATAAGCACAATAAATGTGATAATTAACGAAATTTGTTGGCAAGTATTTGTCTCTTTAATTGCATACTTGATACAAAAACACTTGCAAATTTTTAAAATAGCACTTACCTGCAATGGTTAATTTGTGGACTCATGTTCATTAACGATTTTTCTTTTATTTTGAATCAATGGTTTATGCTCCAAAAATTTTGGAACTGTTATTTTTACACCGGGTATAATTAAAACTACTTATATCTTATATTATACTTAACAGTATTATAAATTTAGCGCCATGGGTAACAATTAAAATATCTCTTTCTGTAATGAAGAGGGGTGTATGATTCTGGCGTAGTGAAGGATGTTGTCCTGTAAACATTTGTATAATTTTGATATTGTATTAGCATAGCGGTAACATAACTCATCTCCGAAGGTCTGTTTAAGTTCGTAACAGTTTGCTTCGAGTTTATTGAGTCACTAAGATTGTACGTGATGATAAACAGCTGCGAAGGAAGATTCTCTTCAAAGCAACCCACATCTACTATGAGCAGTGATAGTATTGTTAGTGAATTACTAGCTGTTGATGGCGCTCGTAACTACAAAATCTCATTTTTCATTGTCAAAGATGATATCTTATGAAATTATGTTCACAAGATATTGCTATTAATACTAAAGTGAGTTAAATGTTACCGTAATACATATATCTAATGTCGTATAAAGTAGTTAATTTTATATAATGAAATAAAGACGTGATGATTAATCGTAATTAAAGTGCATGTTGTCAACCTATTTTGCCTATGAAGTGTTTGTACGTGCTGTCGTTTGATGTTTTTAATATTTATTTACTGTTTGCCTGCTTAGTGTACCTAAAAATAGCATTGTCATTTATACATGATAAGGTATAATTATGAGGTTGCAAACTACGAACAAAATACAACATTGAAATTGATTTAGCATTACATTTAGGATTTTTTTTGTAACAAAATAAAACATGTATTTATATATAAATTGGATCATCAACTATTTGGAAAGATTTCAATTATAATTCTAATCTCTAAACCGGAAAGCAAAACTAAAAAAATCATGAAAGAATGAGAACAACAGTTTTTAAATAAAACTGGGTGACAATGCTTTATAACGTACCTACTTAATCACACTAAAGCCAAAATAAAGAAATTAAAAATCATCCGAAGTAGTATATTATATCCGAGGTAGGAGATGTTTCATTACAGCCGAGGGCTTATGCATATTACCGTTGAGTAAATAATGTATACATTATTCACTCAACGATATTACTGCGAGGCGAAGCCTTGAGGTGAGATAAAGCGCAAGTCTATGTTGAAACTCCCACCGAGGTTATTATCATTTTAAATCAATAATTTTCAAAATAAATCAATGAGTTATGACCTTTAATTTTATTAATATTTTTGACAGCTCTCTTAAAATTTGTTTTAGCCTACTTTATTATAAGGATCTATGACAATGTTGCTAGGCAACCTCTACATAAACATTTCTAACCCAAAAGGTTAGAAATCGGTATATTACTATAATAAGTGAGTGTAATGTTTATTCATGAGAAGAAAGTGTAGCTAAGAGTTAATTTGTTCGACTGAATAAACATTCTTAACTCACGTGGTTTGTACAATATTTTATTCAATTTCGACGAAATAATAATTAAAACCATAATAATATTTAATTTTAACAAAATAAAAAACTGATTAGTTAGTAGGCTGAGCATGACAATCGTCGCTGATAGACGTCAAATCATCTATTTAATATACTTTATTGTCATTTGTGCCGTGAAAAATAATGAAAATGGCTGATAATGTCTGATAAATATTATGGTGTTATTTTCGTACTTGATGTTATTTTAAATGCATTGTTTGTTGTAGAGTGAGTTAAAATTTTATGAGTGATTTAAAAAAATTAATTCACTTGTGAATAAAGTGTTACTTATAATTGTTGCTATGGAGTTAATAATGACAGTTTAAAACGTCAAAATTGAATAAAATAATTTTACATATTGTTGTTCAACTAGATTTTCTTTAAATTCGCCTTCACGTTTAAGAGCTATTGGAATATTCTAAGATAAGTATTTAAAACATCTTCACATAATACAAATAAATACATAATGGTAGAATTTCACATCAACCAACAGAATTTTAGCTGAAAATTTGAAAAATTTATTCATTCAGAGCTGAATCAGTTGTCCCTTTTACTCTTGCAGCATTGGCCAGAATCTATGATCTGGACTCACGCGCTGTGCAACAAATCTGAATCTGATTTTAGTATATTTAGATTATAGAGTCCTTGTAGAATTTTCGAAACATTGTGCCTTGTTAGCGTAGGTTAGAAAAAAATTATATCTCTTTTCTATTGTATTATTTCAATAATTTTTCAACTTCTGAGTACATTATCGATAGAAATAAAATAGCGTCTGAACTATATGTGCTGACTCAGGAAGTTGAATCGTAAACCAATAATTTTAGTTTCCTGTATATTTTATTAAACCATTAGATCTAGACTGTATTAATGTTTAAACGTAACTAACTTCCCAATTTACGCAAATAATTGTACATTTGCCAATACAGTGAGTTACATCACTTTAACAGTGATTAAGTTTCATCGTTAGTGGTAAATGCTTAGGTGGCCGGTCTCTACACTGGTCAGAAAATGTAATTTTTTGTCCTCCTGAACTGTAAACATAACAATCACACATCGTTGACGTCTATGATAGTTGCGATTTTACACATGCACCGAATAAAGTAATAAACACCCACATTTTTAAGTTTTAAGAGGCCATTAATAAATAAAGCTACTTTGTAATAATAAACAGTACCTACCTACAAAAACGATAGTTACCGCATTTCATCGTTCAATAATAACAATAAATAAATAAAAAAAACAGAATATCTTTTAATTAAATCTGCCAACTCCATCTATTAGCTAACAAATAATAATTTTCAGTCGGCAATGTTAATGTGTCAAAATTTTCAAATGATAAATTTTGTTGAATGATTGATGAGAATTATTAACTTATTTTATTTCAAATGTATGAAATTCATTTTAATAAAGAATGCCGAAAAGGGTACGTAACATTAGAATCATTAATGTAGTCTGTTTAGGAACTAGAACTAGATATATGTAGAAACTAATCTATCTAACCTTAATTTTCTTCCAGCATAGACATTCTTAAATAAATCAAATAATCAAAGTGCAAATTATTGGTCTATGTCCCAACCTCTCAAAAGTGCTCTGTTCAAGAGGAAAATGGATACGTTATATGCAACCAAACTATATTTTTTTGCACTGTGCTCTCAAAGATCTTATCACTACTATTAATATTTTTTAAAAATCAACTCTGTAGATTCAATGGTATGCGCACCACAGCGACTTTAAGAAAACCGCGCTAATGAGACATACAACCCACAATATACAGTGCCTGCGAGGCATTTCCGGGTGGCTACATCTCTTAATCGGTACGGTATGGTCCCAGCAACATATGAACCAAACGGCTTGCTTGCATTACAAACTGCAGGGTGAACTCCCTTAACATCCGAACTAAAAATAGTAAATGAAAACATAAGTTACAGAAGGCGACCAATTCTAGTACGAGTTTGAAATTTGCACATGAGCGCGCAGCAGCGAATGTCTAAACGAACGAGTGCTTGAATAGCTTTCTGTAACGTAAAATATTTAAGAAAACATTCGCCATGTTTCACAAGATTACAGCGTCTGAATCAACCTTTCGGCTATCAACAGACGCCGGCCATGCTCAGCTAGTAACCATAGACGCGTTTCGCTCTTGTTTGAGCTTATCAGTATGGTATAACTGCTGTCTCTTTGCAGAGATAATTGCCAACTGAGCATGGCGAGAGATATATTTAAATAGCAGCCAGTGCATTTTGGCGTACCCTCGATAGATGGCTCTGCATGTGGGTACATTCCCTCTTAAGTCAACTATCTTTTATGAGATGCTTTACATCTCTCGCCATGCTCAGTTGGGAATTGTCTCTGCCTGCAAAGAGACAGCAGTTATACCATACTGATGAACTCTAACAAAAGCGAAACGCGTCTATGGTTACTAGCTGAGCATGGCCGGTGTCTGTTGATGGCCGAAAGGTTGATACAGACGCTGTAATCTTGTGAAACATGGCGAGTGTTTTCTTAAATATTTTATTTAACATTGTTTCACCTAGAGTTCGCTACTTTGCTATTAATATTTAAATAGCTGCCAGTGCATTTTGGCGATCCCTCGATAGATGTCTCTGCATGTGGGTACATTCCCTCTTAAGTCAACTATCTTTTATGAGATGCTTTACATCTCTCGCCATGCTCAGTTGGGAATTGTCTCTGCATCTGCAAAGAGACAGCAGTTATACCATACTGATGAGCTCTAACAAAAGCGAAACGCGTCTATGGTTACTAGCTGAGCATGGCAGGCGTCTGTTGATGGCCGAAAGGTTGATTCAGACGCTGTAATCTTGTGCGAGTGTTTTCTTAAATATTTTATTTAACATTGTTTCACCTAGAGTTCGCTATTTTACTATTCTTTGTTTCGGCTTTCATTTACATAATTTTTTAATAAAAGTTTTTGATAGAATAGTTGGATTGATTTGCGATTTTATTCTGTCCAGTGCCAAGATATTTAGTGCAGTCATACCAATCCCAAATAACAAAATGTCACCAAAAATCAATTAAGAATGAAGCTTCTTTCAGCACCAATATGCGTACTAGAATGTAACATCCTAATTCGGAAACAGAGAAACTAAATTCAATTTCGGAAAAGGTAAATTGATATTTTCGTATAATTTTTCTGAAATTGAAGTTACTTTTTTCGAAATTGAATTTACTTTTTCTGAAATTGAAGTTACTTTTTCTGAAATTAAAGTGTTAAATGTGAATTATCAGAATTAAAAATTTAAATGAAAAAATAGCGTTTGTAAGAAAAATAGTCCTTCTCATAAGATCGTTTTTAACACATATCATAAATAACCATTTTTTATTCTTGACCAATATATCAAAAGGAAGGCGCGGTATTATATTTTACAGTGACATTATGATGTAAGTAATTTTGATGACACGGGGAAATCTGCGGAAGCAAACAGAAGAAATACATCAAAAAGGACCAAGATTTTATATTAATAGAACAAAGGATAAAAGTTTTAGTGGTTTAAAATGAAGTGAAGCTAAATAAAATATTTCTTTACATTGAATATTTATAACATGAAGGAGTTCAATTAATCACAGAAATATTTTTTAGAGAAGCCTAATATTGAATTCAAAGAAAAGATTCTGTAACATTCATGATGTACCTATGTATATAAT